>VONZ01000240.1:600000-928415 GCA_012976165.1 Labeo catla
TTTGAGGAAAACATTTCAGCATTTTTCTCCATATAATGGACTGGTATGATGCCCCGATTTTGAACTTCCAAAATGCAGTTTAAATGCGGCTTCAAACGATCCCAAATGCAGTTGTAAACGATCCCAGCCAAGGAAGAAGGGTCTTATCTAGCAAAACGATCGGTTATTTTTATAATAATAATACAATTTATATACTTTCTAACCTCAAATGCTCATCCTGCCTTGTTCTCCTTGAACTTATTCTGGCTCAAGACAGTTAGGGTATGTCGAAAAATTCTGATTGTGTTTTCTCCCTCAACTTCAAAAATCATTTCAGAATCATCCTACGTCGCTGCATGATCAAACACCCTCAACAAAAAAGGTAAAACAATGATATAGGACAATTTTGAAGTTGAGGGAGAACATGAGATGGGAGTTTTTCGACATACCCTAACTGTCATGAACCGGAACAAAAACAGTCCAGGCAGAGTAAGACAAGACGAGCGTTTGACATTAAAAAGTATATAAATGGCATTTTTTAAAATGAAAATAACCGATCGTTGCGCTAGATAAGACCCTTCTTTCTCGGCTGAATCTGCATTTTGGAAGTTAAAAAAGTTCAAACTCTGGGCACCATATCAGTCCATTATATGGAGAAAAATGCTGAAATGTTTTCCTCAAAAAGCATAATTTCTTTACAACTGAAGTAAGAAAGACATGAACATCTTGGATGACAAGGTGGTGAGTACATTATATGTGAATCTTTGTTTTGTAAGTGGACTTCTCCTTCAAATGGTGTGGTCAGAAGAAGAAGAGTGATAAATGGGGAGGTCACTTGGGGAGCAGGAATGTTGACGGATGAGGTCAGAATGTCATAGGTTGGGATCAGAACGATGAGGGAGTTTTAGTGGCCGGGAGCAGGATAAAGGGGAGTGTTAATGGGTAGGCCATAACTTTAGGGGTGTTAAAAGGCGGGGGCAGAATTCTAATTCTACCCCCGTTTGTTAACACCCCTCCTGTTATGACCTTCTAAGGCAGGGGTCATCAGACTCGACCCTGGAGGGCCGGTGTCATGCAGAGTTTAGAGCCAACCCTAATCAAACACACTTGAACCAGCCTGAAACCTGAAACTTCCAGGCAGGTGTGTAGAGGCAAGTTGGAGCTAAACTCTGCAGAACACCTGCCCTCCAAGACTAAGTTTGGTGACCCCTGTTCTAAGGTGTTAAAAATGGATTAGAATGAGCAGAAAGGGTGCCAAAGGGTGGGGTCAGAATGAAGGAGAGTGTTAAAAAGGGGTCAAAATGAAAGACAGTGATAAATAGTACAGTCAGATGGGGAGGGAATTGTAAAAAGTGAGGTCAGAAAAAGGGAGAATGTCAAAGGGTGGGATCAAAATGAGAGGAGGAGTGTTAATGGGCAGAGTCAGGATAAGGGGAGTGTTAAAAGGTGGGTTCAGAATGGAGGAGTCTTAAGAGGTGGGGTTAGAATTGGGGAAATGGTAAGCGGTAGGGTCAGATTGAGTGGGGTGTTAAAAATAGGTGGAAATGGAGGAATGGTAAGGGTTGAGGGAGTTATTAAGGGGTAGAGTCAGAATGAGGGGGAGTATCAGGGCAGAATTAAGTTGGGTGTTAAAGGATCAAAATGATGGGAAGTGATAAACAGTAAGGGGCAGATGGGGGAGGAAATTTTAAAAAAGTGTGGTCAGAATGAAGGAGAAGGAGAAGGTCAGAGGGGTGGGATCAGAATGTTGAGGTAGTTATAGTGGGCGGGGTCAGGATGAAGGGAACTGTTATTGGGTGAGGTCATAACAGGAGGGGTGTTAACAGGTAGGGGCAGAATTCTAATGAGGGGGAGTGTTATTCTAATTCTGCCTCCTCCTGTTAACACCCCTAATGTTACGACCTTCTAAAGTGTTAAAAATGGGTGAGAGTTGTAAAGAGTGAGATCAGAAAGAGGGAGAATGTCAAAGGGTGGGATCAAAATGAGGGGAGGAATGTTAATGGGCAGAGTCAAGATTAGGCAGAGTTTTAAAAGGCGGTTTCAGAATGGAGGAGTGGGGTTAGAATTGGGGAAATGGTAAGCGGTAGGGTCAGATTGAGTGGGGTGTTAAAAGTAGGTGGAAAGGGGGGAATGGTAAAGGGTGGAGTCAGAATGGGGAGAGTGTTAAAAAAGGGTCACTGCATGTTTCGGGTTTATTCTAACAGGTTCCATTCGATTCCAAAGTTTATTCAATTCCTATAATGGCCACAAATCTGTGTTTTCAGAACAGTAAAAGCTTTTTTAAAACAGTAAAAGCAGTAAAAGTTTTTTTTTGCAACTGTAGTTGCAATGTGGTATTGAGTCACATTACACTGATAAAAGCATACAGTGTATACCCCCCCTTAATTAGTATTTAAATAATATATGTTTATGTTGAACTTTATTCTTGAACAGATGATGCTGTGTTAAGCAGTATATAAAAAGTGTTTCTGTTGCTCATGAAAACGTTTCTGAAATGTCTGTGTATTTGACAAATATTGCATTTAATTCATCTGTGATAGAGCATGCAAACACCGCGTGACCGTCATGACCGGGAGCAAAGTGACCGCTCTCGGCTAATCTCGTTGGCCTTCTGTAGCCGTGGTTCAAGTTGAACACATCTATAAATAGTGACGTTGTATGGGGGAGGGAATTTTAAAGAGAATGTGGAAAAATATCAAAGGGTGTGATCAGAATGTTGGGGGTATTTTAGTGGGCGGGGTCATGATGAGGGGCTGTTAAAGGATGGAGACAGCATGAGGAGAGTGGAAAATAGAGATCAGAAGTGTTAGAGTGGGGTGGGGTGGAGTGTTAAGTGTAGAGTCATAAAAAGGGGAGTGTTAAAGGGCGGGGTCAGAATGAGGATCAGCAAATGAGAGGTTGTTAAAGGGCGGAGTCATAAAGAGTGGGTATATTAAAACGTGGGATCAGAAAGCGAGAGATTGTATGATTCAAAAGCAAGGAGCTGTCTGTGGACTTGGATATCATACAGTGGTCTGAGTAGCCTAGTGTTTAAGGATGCCATCAGCAAGGGAAGGGCAGTGTTTGGGAGGAAAGGTAGCTTTAAAGAACAAAGCCAAAAATAGAAAGGCGATCAATGTGGAATGACAGAGAGAAGTGAAGTTATGCATGGAAATAATAGAGGGAAAATAATGGTAGTGGAATTGAGAGGCAAATATTAAAAAGAATATGAGGAAACAAGATGATCAGGTTCAATTTACTTAATATGCTCAATATCACTGGCAGGTATTTAGCATGGAAAATGAGACAATAAAAACTATCATCATTACATTAGCCAATTTGCCTTTCTGCTTTATTGCATTACTACGTAGCAAAAATAATCATATACAGAACAATAACACCTAAACAGACGAGGATGTATGATGTTATGATTTTGTCTGGTGTTTTCTCAGGCCTTTGGGTTTTCTCGTTGAGAAATAGCATGTAGGTGTCTCGCTTTCTGCTTCAGTGAATTATGCCGCACTTTTGATATATGGATGCAGAAAGTATGCATGGACTTTGACTAATCTAGCATGGTAATTTCCCCAGCAGAGTGAATTAAGACTGTTTTCATACACGTGAAGGTGACCTTGTCCACCAGCCTGCCATTTGGTGATTATTTTGTCCCCCTCTCTCTCTCTTTCTTTCTCTCTCTCTCTCTTGCTTTCGCTCTCTCTCTCTGTTTTTAACCCTCTGACTTAATCACACCAGATATAAACAACCCTCCAGCAGCCATGAAGCAAAAATCATTAATTAAGACTGCCACAAAAAATTAGAGATGGCAGGATGGTAAGAGAGCTAGAGAGAATACAGATTGCAAAGTGTAAAACAGACATTATGAGCATAATTGATTAACATTATCAGCGCCTACTAGAGGATCTCCACATCACAGGCACTGTTTATTTTTAAAATATTGTTAATAAAGAATATAAGAATATTATTTAAATATATCACAGAAGGTCATTGTCATTAGCTATTTACAGAGTGTTGATTAGAGTCATCAACATTAGCTCAGCCTGATAGCTAACAATAACAGTGAGGAGGTTTTTGCAGTAGGTCCAATTTAATGAAAGCTTCAACAAGTCAAAAGCCTAGCGCACAGTTATTTTTTCTAAACTTCTTGTATGATAGAGGTGTCTGCTGGATCTACACTTCAGAGCTTGTATTTTTCACCTACTGTTTCATAAATATTTCATGGGTCATAACCACATTACAACCTCAGGTGTGCATTAATCCATTGTCAATTATTCCTTAATCGATTCTTACGAATTCGGTAATTGCATCTGTGGATTATTTGTGGAGTGACTGGCAGGCCGGGAACTGTAGTGTTTACAGTCTACAGTGAAACAACCTGCTAATGTCTGCATTAAATGGGCTTAGTAAAAATCACGCCAGCTTTAAGTGCAATTTCCTCTTTGCTTGTGTTTCTATGATAACGTTTTGAAATATAATAGGAGCACTTTACACCCAAAAGGTTATCATTATCAGCAACTGTCTCATCCCTATGCAAAATATGACCTATAAAAAATCTTTTTCCATTCTTTCAGCACAAACACACATACATGCTGCAAGGCAAACCCATGATTTTTTGTTGAAGCATAAGCGATGCAATTTCCATGTTTTTGTGATGAGAACTATTAGACATATATCCACTATTATATGACATTAAATTAACCTAAAATAGATATTTTGAACGCATCAAAACAATCACCATTTGTCTGCATCTGTCAGTGTAGTATGATGTAGTATTGGCATGTAACATAATGATTTTGGTCAATGATGTGAATACAATTGTTTTTAGTTATTAACACTTTTTAATTACCAAACAATTTATTCATTTATTCACCTCTGTTTCTGCAGGATTTTCTCCATTTTTATAATTATTGTAGCTTTGACTGCAGTTGTTGAAACATATGATGTTGTTGTTGTTGTTGTTGTTATTAATATTTAAAACAGTTGAGTACATTTTTTTTTTCAGGATTCTTTGATGAATAGAAAGATCCAAATATTAGCATTTATCTGAAATAAAAAGATTTTGTAACATTATACACTATACCAATCAAAAGCTTGGAGTCAGTTGTTTTTATTATTGTTATTATTTTGTTTTGTTTTGTTTTTTTTTTCTTAAAAAAAGTGATAAACTTACAAAAGATTTCTGTTTCAGAAAAATGCTGTTCTTCTGAACTTTATATTCATCAAAGGAATTCTGTTTTCAACATAATGATAATAAATGTCTTTTGAGCAGCTAATCAGAATATTATAATGCTTCCTGAAGGATTATGACTGGAGTAATGATGCTAAAAATTAAGCTTTGAAATCACAGGAATAAATTACATTTTAAAATATAATCAAATAGTAGCAGTTATTTCAATTAGTAAAAATATTTCAAAATGTTACTGTTTTGCTGTACTTTGGATCAAATAAATGCAGGCTTGGTGAGCAGAAGAGACTTCTTAAAAAAATTAAACATCTTACTGTAAGAAATGTAACTGGTAGTATATAATATATTATAATATAATATAATATAATCATCAGTGACATTTTAATTTAGACTTTAGGTTTTACTTTTGTTCTACTACAGTGACTTTCTGTAAAAACATTAATATTGTGAAATATCATTACAATTTAAAATAACTTTTTTCCTGTAATATATTTTTTATTTCTTTGACACAAAGCTGAATTTTCAGCATCATTACTCCAATCTTCAGTGTCACATGATCCTTTGGAAATCATTCTAACATGCTGATTTGGAATATTCCTTATCAGTTGAAAACAGATGTGTTGCTTTATATATTTTGAGGAATCCATGATACATTTTTTTCAGGATTATTTAATGAATAGAAAGTACAAAAGCAATATTTTTATTTATTAGAAAATATAATTTAAATGTGATGTTTAAGTAGTGTTAAAATTTTAAATGTTGTATATAATGAATTATTAAACTGCTTACATAACATTTAATTTGATCTCGTGATGTTTTCTGTGGCACATGGAAAACCCGTTATTCTGTAGGTCTGTTGCTGAGCCTGAATTCTGACTGCTGAACTGCCTTCCTCTTCCCCTGTAATCATCCGGATTGATGGCAGTCTTAAACACACACTCACACCCACAAACACTCATCATCTCTCACACCTGACGGTCTCCTGCGATCAGCGCGCATGCTCATAATCACCTCCCAATGAGATGCTCACACTTCATTAAAAGCATAATCAAGTTCATTACTGTGCCATACACACTCAGCTAGCAGACGGGCTCAGATAAATCACAGACAGTGCCCGAGCGTGTGTGTGTGTGCGTGGAGAGTTTATCTCACTGAACCAGGTGGAAGAGTAGAAGCCACAGGAACTTATCTGAACACACGTGGACTTTTACATGACCTTATGTATAGGTAGACTGTGTGTATGTGCATGTAGGCTACATCTAGTTACTCCTGTCCATTTACAGTATGCTAAAGCCTCCACAGAGACTGGACTCCTGTGAGAAATCAACCCCAGTGGTTTCAGTGTGTATCCCTTGGTAACCTGCAGCCTTTTTGTTTTTAACCAAACTGACTTTTTAATGTATTTCGTGAAAAACTGTTCATTGAGATCACCCATTCTCTATAATACACAGATTTACACAGACGCATTGTGCACCCAACAGAAAGTCACAATAATTCCACATACAGTGGAAATATTCATGCACTCATTCATATGCATCCAGTACATGTACATGCATGAGATATGCATTCATTAAACAGCTGTAAGATGGATCGCATTAAAACAAATGACTGCTGCTTTCACACATGCCTAGTATTTTATCATAAACACACACGCATGCCTTCAGGCTCTGGCCTAGCGTGGCACTGTAAGCGCAAATGCTGTTTGTCTACAGGCTGAAACTGATCTGGCATGGACATATGAGGAATGAGCAGGTAAAGAAATGGACCTAAAGACAGGACGAGAGAGAGGGGGGCGGAACTAAAAGACCTTCAGGATTAATTAGGCGTCAGATTGGTTGCGGGGCATGGGCGCTCCGTGCATGCAGAATGTCCTCTCAGCCTGTCGGGTCATAATTCAGCCCGTGCAAGGTACGACGTGTTCACGTGCTTCGTCATTTTTGTTTCGTTTTGCTTGTGTTTTTTGCTTCTTATTGTGTTTTTTTTGCAGCTTGCTGATATTTCACACTTCGTTCCTCAACACAGCACGAAAAATTGCACAAGTCTCGGGCTCATAATTGATTGTTTCTGTGAGTTTTCGTTCTGCGGTGCCACTGTGCCAGGCTGCCGGCCGTCGCACTGTATTCGGAACAGATGCAAATGATTGTGCATTAACTTGCTGCTGAATTCAGGTCCCATAAGAGCCTTTGACCTCATTCAGTTGTATTTTTAGTTGTGTTTGCCATCTATCTTCTGCAAAGTGACATGAGCGGCATATCAAAGATATCAGAGATGATGCAAAAACAGGGGAGGATTAGTGGGTCACCTTTCAACCTTTCACATTATGTCATTTCCTGAGGCGCAGGAAGTGCTCGTCTTTGAATACCAATTGGTAATTCAAGATGAAACGGCTGTTATGAGCTTAATCTTCATTCCTGACCAAGAATGCTTGCACTCACTTTGAGAGAACATTGTGATATTCAGAACATGGCTGATATGACTCACAAAGCATCTCTCCAATATGAATTCATTAATTGTTTAAGGACGTTGGGCAGTTACTGTGGTACAATGATTCGCTTTTTAAGCTTTTGTAAGAATCTTACAGAATATGTAAGGGATAGTTCACCCAAAAATGAAAACATTGACTCATATGGTTTTAAGTTTAAGTTTTAAGTTTAAGTTTTTTTTTTTTTCATAATAAAAATATCTTTAAAACATTATAGTTTACTTGAAAGCAGAAAAATACAGAATAACAGTAGTCTTCTGAGAAGTATAAAATCAAGATTTTGTCGCAAGCCGGTTTCATGACGAAAATGTACTTATGGGAATTTTTTTTCAAGTTGCGAAATACGTACTGAAATATGCAATGTGAAATGTCCACTGGGTGGCGCTAAAATAGTGTTTTTTTTTCCTCCAGAACAGATTTTTTCATGACATTGATTTTGTAGGTGTCACCGCAGTTCTGACTTGAAATGTCCATTGAGTGGCGCTATAACTCTAATGCTCCATGATGTTTTAAAATAACGTACCATCTGCACTATATACCAAAACCTACCCGACAGTATGAACAAAAGCAAATGTGATGTAAAAACTCAATCGCAAGCATGCCTTTTCAGCTGGTTTTTGAGCTCTTTCATTGTAAGTCATGTTTTTGACTGGATTCATACCCAAGGATTCCGCATCCTAAGTCAAATTCTGTGCCAGCTGAGCTACCAAGCAAGCTTGTAATGTCTGAAAAACAAAACATATGGAGCTGTAATCATAACTGTGTGCGGAAGAAAAAAAAAAAAAAAAAACAATTACAAGTGCTCACTGCTTTACTGCCTCTAGTGTTAATTTCTGCTGGAAACTGCAGTGATATGTACTTATCGGTATGTATTTCGCATCTTGCAAAAAAGTTCCCACAGGTGCATTTTCGTCATGAGACCAGGTAGTTTTGTTGCCTCATTTTAGGTCATGATTTAACAAAATTATAACAAGGGAACAAATTAGTACACCACGGCCACAATTTCACTAAAATGAGAATAAAAAGTTGTGGGTATGAATTCTTAATTAATGGCTATGATATCGATTTTTCATTTTGTAAGATTGTATCAGGGGCGTTTCCTTTGAGGAGGCTAAGGTGGCATTGCCTCCTCAAAATATTGGATGAGAAAAAAAATTGTAGTACAAAAATAAAACAATGTGATCATTACAAAACATAACATTAAAAGTGTATAAATCACTTGTTTTTCTAAATAAGCACTGCCCAACAGCGAGACCAGCAGGAAAAGTTACAGCGGGAGTGCATGTTTTTTTTTTTTTTTCCGCTTCCCCTGAGCCCGTTGAGTTTTAACAGACCCCCTAAAGCATGCAGTTGGGTTGGTGGGGGGTATTTGAGAATGAATGGGCGAAAGTGACATGAGTGGAGGCAATACATTTATCTGTGATTGGTTCATGCGATAAATCCCACCTCTTGCGTTTAGGTGTGTTCTGCATTCGTGAATCAGTTTGAATAAACAATATTATTGCGATAATGAGAAGACTAATTAAAAAAAAACTAATCACACACTTAGATATAACCACTTTTTACATCAAAATAAAACATAAAATGGCTTGAAAACATAATCTTTGGGAGTTTATTGTGAGTAATCATCTTAAGATAATTTCCATGTCGTTGAATATTATTTACCAAGCTTTGACTGATGATCCGAAAAATTAGTTAAAAGTTAACTTTTAAAAAGAATAGCTGAATACAAGTTCTCAAATAAAATGTACTGTTTAAATTATTTCTGCCTTGAGTTATTATTTTGGAATGAATGTAAAATTAGTGAGATTTATACTTGGCTTTAATAAACAGAATATTGATTACATTGTTAATATAAAAAATGCAGAATTTTATAAAATAGACCTTTTTTCTCTGGTAATGTAAGTAATGTTTATTTAACCAAGAAAATGTGACAATGACATTCATTAAAATTTTTGAAATAAAAAAAAAAGAACACAAAAGATAACTTTTTTTGTGTTCTTTTGATTTTCGTTTGTCCCTTTTTAAACAAATTCCTTCTTAAGATATTTCATTTTGTGTTCCCCAGAGAAAGAAATTACTTTGGAATAACCCATGAAATTCACAGGTGAACTAGCCACCAAGGCGTGATGCTGCTTTTAGACCAATGTGTAAAGTCATCTTTGCTTTTATATTCCATCAATTTATTTATAATAAAAAAAGTCAAACTGTTTTAGCGTACCGTTTTGAACCCTTTTTAGCGCTTTTTGCCTTTCAAACAGCTTCATGACATGTACAGTGCAGGCATTTGCGGTAATCTGGTTTGCCTCAGCACCTGAACACGAACAGGGAAATTCCATTTCCTGCATTTCTACATAAGAGCTTCCCAAGTGCTGTCGTGTCGCTCGTATGTGCAACACTGACATTCTCAAACCTCACCTCTGCTAATGGAGATCACACTAGTGTACGTACCCGCACGCAGACAGATAAATGAATAATGACAGCGCGCTTTTAGTTGAAGGAGAACAGATTCTCCAAGAGCTCCTTTCGGCTCCCTCTGCTGGTGCACTTATGAACTCTCTTACAGAGCTGCAAGACCATTAAGATATTTCGGTGCGAGCAGACATGGACATCTCTCCCTGTGCGTGCCTCAGTGACTGCCATGTCAAATTAGGACTTTTCGGTTTTTATACAGTGCCTCTAATGACAGTCATAAGTGTCAGTGCACAGTTCGGAGGCCGATACACTGTCTGCGAAAGAATTCCCTGTTCTCCTTCTACCATCGCACACACACACAGAGCCATTAACCGGAATTGTAAAACATCCTTTAGTAGCAGAACTCTTTCCCGGAGAGAGCTGGAGGGTGGGTTAGTGAGGTCTGACCGTGGCAGTTAACTTTACACATCAACTAACACCCTCCAATCATAGGTGGAGCCGCTGGGACTGCAGAACAGGACTGTAAATCAAAGCAGATGTTGTACGAGCTCGTATTAGGATGCGAAGGTTACGTCTCATAACAATGACACGTCCCTGGGTGATCCACTCGAAGAGAAACAGTGAGAAGTAGTGATACTGTAATTGACTTAGCATGACGCCACACAGCGTGTAAGGCAGCCTGGTCAAACCGGTGGCTAATGAAGGAAATGTGTGTCGTGAGAAGCCACGGATTGATATGCAGGCTTAATAAATGTCTGACACGATGCGGAACACGTCAGTTCGTGGGCTGGGGTTTCTGAGAATGTTGTGTTAATACAACAAATTCTGTCTGTCTTGACTATGGAGAGTAATTGGGTAAGGAAGCATTCCGTTCTCTAGGTCCACTGTTATTTCTACCTCCCGTTCAGTTTCTTCAAATGTTTGTGCCTGTTCACATTCATTCAGGTCTGGGATGTAGTGCTGTTTACAATCATTATTGGAGGTGGAACACGTTATTTGAATGATGAATCATTATACACTTGTTAAGTCATGAAGTATCGAATACTGTTTCTGGCTCCAAGCTTCTACTCATTTCAAGTGAACAGCCGTTTATAAGCACTATTCGTCTATAGCACACATTTAAGCTAAGCTTTTAAAATCTCACGCTGTACACTACAGTCTCCAGCCAACAATATTGGAATGTTTCAGGCAAGATGAATTACTGTTTGGCCAACTGAGATTTCGATATGAAGGTAAAAGTAGGGTCATGATTTTTCAGTGTTACTACAACACACTGTTAGCGTGTATTAGCACCACTTGTTTTTTTACCTTTGGGATCTGATAGAGCTTCTAAACTCGGAAAATGTAGCTGTGTTGCCATCCACCTATTTTTATGCGCATTTTGGGAAATTGCAAGACAAACAGCAGGATGTTTTTTTTTTTTTTTTTAAATGTGCATAAAAAAGTTATGTGCTAAGTTGAGGCGGTTAAGAAATCATGAGCATAAACTACAATGCAGACACATTTACTGTACTGAATAATTCCTTAGTGCACCTTAAAGTCATGTGACTTTGCACAATGGATCGGCATAACTGGAGTAACCAGCAGATCGATCTCATTGCATAGCATTTGAAATGTTGTTTTAGTCTTTCTGAAATGCCTGAGCCTGAGTCTGCTGTCAAAGTGGTTTGGTATAATTACCTCCCAGAACTGTCTTACAAGACTGCGTTCCCAAACAGCAGGTATCCGCCTCCGAAAGCAAGATAACATGACAGCGTTTAATGCATTTCATCTGTGTGCTCTGAGAAAAAAAAACCCACGGTGGCTTTTCCTACTTCAGCAAATTACCTTTTGTTATAGTAATATTTGGTGCCAGTTGACCAGGAGGCTTTTTGTTCTCTTCATCTCGTTGGATGGAAACAATGCTTTATTTGCATGTTTTATGAAACATTACAGATTTGAGCACAAGTTAAACCTGCAAATTTGGATGCAAACATAGCTAATGTAACAATAGTTAACTCTCTACTATCAGAATAAAGTGTAGTCCACATTGAAACTTATTTTGGCCACGCATCACCCGCTTACGACACAAAAATTACAATATTTTTACACGTGCAAAGAGATGTGAGTGGATTTTCGTTTCTGCAAAACAATGAATATCTAAGAATTAAATTGGGTGTTTACAGTACATCGATCTTTTTTATTTTTTTTTTTTTTTGTTTTTTTTTCTAAACACTCGATGTGCAATATACAAAGTCTACGGTCATCTCATAATTGTTGTTTAAAAGATATGTGATTTGACATTGAGTATATTGAAAAAACAAACAAAAACACACCCAGTGAGTGTGCAGGTATATTATGAGATAGACTACTCCGCAAGCACATTTAGAGTTTACGCTTTACTGCATGATTTAAACTATTAAAATACATTTACAATTCCCCCAAAATTACAGATAAGGGGGCAAATATGCCCCAGTATGACTTTCATATGTCTTTTATATTTAGATCATTTGATATAGTTAATATCACACGAAGAGTGATGTTTTTCTCCAAATATCAGCACGATTGTGAATGTGATGTTGATTTGATGAGCAGTTCAATAAACAAGTTAATATTAAGTGACTTATAGCACAAACAAGAACTTTTGTGTCTAAAATGTATTTCGACAACAAAAGTAGTTTCAAACATAGCCGCAGCAGAACTGTTTTGCGTCTCAGAGTAGCACACAACAGTGTTTTGTTACTGAATTAGTCGGCCGTTTGATCGAATCGGTTCGAATGAATGACTCAATGCCTCACTCATGCAGTGATCTGCTGTATATTTTCACCTCCCAAATCATTTCAAATATCACTATTAAATATTTTGTTTTTAAAACATCAAAACATTATTTATCATTTGTAACTGTTTTGATGTTTTGATGTTTTTAAAACATCAAAACATTATTTGTCATTTGTAACTGAAAGTCAACTGCATTCATGTCCTGCAATAAAAAGTCTGTGTAAATGTATCTAAATGCCACTTCAGATGCAGATTCTGTGCCACCTCAAACACAAGTTTTCTTAATACTGATTTAATTTGATTGGTAACAGTCCTATAGTGTCTTACTATTTTAATTTATTGATTAAATTTAAAAGTTTGACACAAAAGATGATGCATACATTTAATTAGGTCAGAAACAATTGGCCTTATAAAGGTAAAAATGCCCATAAAAGGTCAAAATCAATTTACTTATTGGAAAAGTTAATTTCTGATACCCCTGCAAACTAATCACCGCACAGAATATGAAGAATATCAAAAGCTTTGGGAGTCAGCTGTCCACCACTGTCCAAAACCTGGCAAAATAGCAGCACAATAACATGCTCAGCAAAATATCGCTTAATTATCGTTATCGACAAAAAAAGCACACCCTATATTGTCTATATTTAATCATAAGGATGCAACTTTGCGGATTTAGCGAATTCTCAGTCCTGCTGCTTTAAAGGAGAAGCTCACTTCCAGAACAACAATTTACAGATAATGTACTTGTCATCCAAGATGTTCATGTCTTTCTGTCTTCAGTCATAAAGAAATTGTGTTTTTTGAGGAAAACATTTCAGGTTTTTTCTCTATATAATGGATTGCTATGGTCCCCTGAGTTTGAACTTTCAAAATGAAGTTTAAATGCGGCTTCAAATGATCCCAAATGCGGTTGTAAACGATCCCAGCCAAGGTAGAAGGGTCTTATCTAGTGAAATGATCAGTTATTTTCATAAAAATAATACAATTTATATACTTTTTAATGCCTTGCTCTCTCTGAAATCTGTGTATTCTGGTTCAAGACAGTTAGGGTATGTCGAAAAACTCTGATCCGCATTTTCTCAGTTCAAAGTCGGGGCACCATATCAGTCCATTATATGGAGAAAAATCCTGAAATGTTTTCCTCAAAAAACACACTTTTTTGTACGACTGAAGAAAGAAAGACATGAACATCTTGGATGACAAGGGGGTGAGTACATTAGCTGTAAATTGTTGTTCTGGAAGTGGACTTCTCCTTTAATTGTATTAAGTATACAACAAATAACTTAAAAGTGAGCATTAAAATATCAGCATTATATTTAGAGGTGCTCCGATTGATCGGCTACCGATCATTATCGGCTGATAATCCCTTGGGGATGTTTGATCGGCGGTCTCTAAAAAGGCCGATCTCATAAACCGATCTAAATCTGATGACGTGCCTGCCATGTAGCGGCATGCTCAGGCACATTTCGGCGTGGGTAAAACAATTATAATGCTGAGGGTGAGGTACAATTCATATTTCTTCATTAAATAACTTATAAAGTAATTTGAAAACCTTATGTGAGCCGTAATTTCACAAGCAGCGCGAGTGCATGACCGCATGTTCTCTCTCTTTCTCTCGACACATCGCGTCTGACTATAAGCAAGCTGCACAGTTGACACAGGAATTGTTACTTGCACAATAGAATTAGTTTCGCATCATCGCTAAAGTTTGTAAACTGCATTTCTTTTTAACTTTCCAGTGTTTAATCATTCAGCGCTCGCGCGCTCCCCGGCAGACTGGGCGCTCATGCACACTTAAAGGGTAAACACATAACGCCACATTCACATATCTCCGTTTGCAGTGCGTATTTTTTCAATTTTCATGCTAACGGATTAAAGTGTTCAAGCTGCACACAGTTGCGGTCTAGTAGTGCGTTCCAGGAGCGGTGCATCTGCAGCAGTGTAGAGATCGTTTCCTCACGGAGTCTGACAGCGCATTGTCTGCGGTAAATATGCTGAAATCCCTGGTATTTTCAATAACAATGTTTGGATTTGAAATAAAAAAAATGGATAAATGTGTTTGTGGAAATCAGATTTGTGCTGTGTGTAAGCTATTGTGCAATAATTGCACAATTCTAAAAACAAAAATGCACTGCATGATCAAACTTTTTTTTTTTTTAAGGTTCCCTTCCACCCCTCAAATTAAAAACTCCCCTCAAAAAACATCCGGCCCTGAATAAGTGTCTAAAAATCCTGATTAGAGTATCTCTATAAATAATTCTACATGATTAATAGGAGGCTTTAAAAAGATCGGTATCGGTGATCGGATCGGCAGATGCAGCTTCCTGTGATCGGCGATCGGTGATCAGCCTCAAAAATCCTGATCGGAGCACCTCTAATTATATTCTCTTTATAAAAAGCATCTGTAGCTCTTTCTGACTGTAACTATTATCCTGAAATTTTAAAAAGGCACCCAGAAAGACAGAAAGCTGCTTCACACGTCAATACGTTCCAACCAAATAACTTACTTAAGGCACTCTGGCTTTACCAATCTCCAACATGGCACAACGCTCATTTGACATTTTCCCTTGATTCCTTGTTGACTGTTTAGAATTTAAAAAGAACACCTGAAGCTATGAATCAAATGTCAGGTGTGGCAGTGTAGTGGAACTATATCAATACCGAGTGATATATGGCCTGCCGGAGGGTTTTTTGCAGGGCTAGGATCAGCGCTCAGGAGTGTCCAGATTATTCGACCATGACAGAAAGGGCACTCCATGAAAAGGTTTGGTGCTCTTGCTGTACCCAAGGGTTGGGCAATGACATGACTGCTCTTTCCTTCCTCAGCAACTGTAATTGCTGAAATTGTCACATCCTTTTTCAAACATCATATTTTTTTTTTACTCTCTAAACCTTAGAATTTCTGCTGGTAACCAGGTTTGGCAGCAGATATGGAGAGTCTGTTCAAAGGAAGCAGACTGGTTTTGAAGTGATGTCTGGGATGGCGCACAGTGCTCTGGCTGGTATCTTCAAGAGAAGCAGAAGTGATGGAGTTGTGATGTTTCTGGTTGATGGTCAGAACGTTCTCCCTCAAAGATGATGGCAAAATGCTACTTCACAGGACGTTTGAGCGCGTCTCATCTCCGGTAGCACATGAAAGGTGCTTGTCGAGGCAATATTTGAAGTAGTGCATGTTTTCCCTTTGGTAGGTTGATTTGTTTGGATGCTTTTTGCTTAACACCTCATCCTTAAACAAACGCAAGTAATGCAATGCTTCAAAGCATCGGGCGTCAAGTAATTTTTCTTTCCAGATTGAAAACAAATTGCTGTATGAAGCAACAAAATCACATGCTATAAAATATATGCATTTTATTATTTTAAACTGTAAAGTGTTAGATTTTAGACTGTTCACTTTGATTTCGTTTTTTATTGTCAATCATCCATTTGTACGGTCTGTTAGATTGAAATAATCACAAAGTGAAAAAATTAAATATAAATTAAACCAGATATCTTTTACCTGATTGCTTGTCATAACCAAGAAAAGGTTTAGCATGTTCAGTTAGCACC
Organism: Labeo catla; assembly: GCA_012976165.1. Lineage (NCBI taxonomy): Eukaryota > Metazoa > Chordata > Actinopteri > Cypriniformes > Cyprinidae > Labeo > Labeo catla. The sequence goes on from VONZ01000240.1 coordinate 616,359, forward strand.
TGCTGGTCCAGATGCTGTATCTGTTTCTAAAAATAACCTTTGTCAGTCATTCAAAACCTGGTGTATATTTTATATTGTATAATTGTGCGTGTTTTATTTTTCCCCATTCTGTTGTCATTGTTGTCATGATCATTTCTGGTGAATTATTTGTGACTGTGTATTAATATTCTTGTGGTTCCAAAGCACTTAGTCATATGCCGTTTTCAGCTCAGGCGAAACTTCTGAGATTTCATGAGTAAACATGGCAGATTTCATATTGTACTTCCAAGGAGTTCTGTGCCAGCTAAGCAGCCATCATTGTGATGAATAATGCTAGCATTTAGCTTTCTCCAGATGTCATATATCTCTCTTTGGTCATAACAGTCTTGTTTTGCTTATGTCATTTGTTAGCTGCATTAGCCGGTAGCGTTCGCGCAGTTTTGGGAGTAATGATGACAGTGTGTTCCGTGGCTTTTCCGTTAGCGGGGCTCTTCACAATCAGGAGTGGATTAATGAGCGACGCGTGAACAGCCCTTACGGTCAGATGAGGGTCGGCCTGAGAGGCGCTCGTTAAGAGAACATCACACTCCTTCCCTCTCTCCGTCAATCTTTCCTCTTCATCTTCCCGTACCTCCTCTGTGTCTCAATCTCCCCCGCTAACTCGCCTCCTCACGCTCACAAATTCAGGTGGCAGGTCATGTTATGCCTTTGAAGGAGCCTCTTCCCTCTCCTCTTTATTTGATGCATTATGTATAAAGGCCCTGATGTGTGTTTTACACCCTCTCTGGCATTATTAAGCCATTTTCCCTCTTATCTGCGCTTTTCTATCTTGACACAAGGGTTAATCAGGTGGGATTGACGCTGAGCCGTTAAAACAAGCTCCCTCCTCCTGTGGCCTCGGTTTTTTACCACATTTTCCACTCTGGAAACCAGGCCATGCACACCGTTGTGTACTGCCTGAAGTTTGAGGATGTGTGGTCACGTAGATTTTAAAAGTAAGTCAGAAGTACAGGCACAGGATCAGTGAATTGTACCGTGGCACCTCTTGGCGCACAGATAATACCAGGTTGAGTGCACATGGAGAGAGAATTAAGCCCATGCAGGGCAAAAGCACCATGGTGCCATGATAGTCTGTGGCGCAGATTGAACTGATCCTAAAAGCTGCTTTCGTATCTGTTTGCCAGGTCTGTACGATCAGATCTCCTCACTGAAGCAGGACAGTTATTGGGCGTCAAACACTGCAACCTAACTACACACATGAAAGCACACACACATGCATGTACAGTACACATGCATGTACACTCCCTCCCAAACAACATCTGTTTTATACGGCTGCAGAAGTGCATGATGAGTCCATCTGTAGGATGATTATGATCCTCACTGCAGGTTTGTTAGTGCACATCTGCGTTACAGCCTGGAAAAAAAAAAAAAAAAAAAAAACTTTTTTTCAGCTTGTGTGGTTGTCAGTGAGTTTATTTGGTAACTGAATCAATTATCATGCTAAATATGATTTACTCCTGAATATTTGGTCCAAACCGAACTTGACATCCACTCAGGTTGGCTAGTTTCTTTAAGAAAACAGCAACTAAACAAACAGTAGCACTTCATTTTGATAGTCCACTTTAGACATGTGACCCTGGACCACTTAAGTAGTCTTAAGTAGCACGGGTGTATTTGTAGCAATAGCCAACAATACAATGTATGGGTCAAAATTATTGATTTTTCTTTTATGCCAAAAATCAATAGGATATTAAGTAAAGATCATGTTCCATAAATACATTTTGTAAATTTCCTACCGTAAATACATCAAATTTCTGATTGGTAATATTCATTGTTACGAACTTCATTTGGACAAATGTGACCCTGGACCACAAAACCAGTCATTAGGGCCAATTTTGCAAAATTGGGATTTATAAGCTTTTCATTGATGTCTGGTTTGTTATGATAGGACAATATTTGGCCGAGATACAACTATTTGAAAATCTGGAATCTGAGAGTGCAAAAAAATCACCTTTAAAGTTGTCTAAATAAAGTTCTTAACAATGTATATTACTAATCAAAAAGATTTGAGATATTTACAGCAGAAATTTTACAAAATAACAAAATTTACTTAATTTCCTAATGATATTTGGCATGAAACAAAAATCGATAATTTTGACCCATACAATGTGTTTTTAGCTATTGTTACAAATATACCCCAGCGACTTAAGACTGGTTTTGTGGTCCAGGGTTACAAATATTGTCTTATCCTAACAAACCATACATCAATTGGAAGCTTATTTTTTCAGCTTTCAGATGATGTATAAATCTCAGTTTAAAAAAATGGACCCTTATGACTGGTTTTGTGGTCCAGGGTCACATATTACTAACTAGGAGTAACTGTGCAACTACATGTCAACTACTATTAGTGGTATCACTTCACAATAAGGTTTGTGAGTTCTCATTAGTTCACTACATTAATTAACATGAACAAGAATGAACAAAACTTCTACAGCATTTATTAATCTTAGTTAATGCTAAATTGAGCATTTATTAATGCATTACTAAAATCACAAGATTCATAGTGTAATGGATATATTTACTTTTTATATACTTTTTAACCTTAAATGCTCGTCTTGTCTAAGAAGGTCAAATGCCCTTTACAAAAAAAAGAAAAAAGAAAAAAAAAAAAAGATAAAACAGCAATGTATTTTTTTTTATCTGTAAATATCTACTAACCTTTTATTTTGATAATCCCCCAACAGACATTCTACTTACTATAATTAACTTTGATAACAGTTAAGGTTTTCCCTCAATAAAAAATTTCCCTGTAAAAAAACGGTAATCTACTGGCAGCTGTGGTTGCCAGCATTATACTGTAAAAATACAGTGTGCTACTGTTTTTGAAATTAACAGCAAAATGCCGTTTTGTCATCTACAGTATACAACTGTAATTTAGCAGCATATATCTGTTAAATTACATATTACACTGTAAAAAAAAATTCCCTGTAAAAAAAACGGTAATCTACTGGCAGCTGTGGTTGCCAGCATTATACTGTAAAAATACAGTGTGCTACTGTTTTTGAAATTAACAGCAAAATGCCGTTTTGTCATCTACAGTATACTGTATCTGTTAAAATACATACGACTCATAACTCCATGATCTCAATTTTCAATGCATATTATACCCTGCATTTTCTATTTGACTATTACAAAAAGAACAAAGTCCAGTTATGTTTTGTTATTTTATTCTGATATAACACTAGATAAACTTTTACAATATTCCTAAAACAGGCTTGCATACAAACATACAAACATGCATAAGTCTTTATTTATTCACAAAATACAAATGTACTCTCAAATTAGGCTTCAGTGAACACCAGCTAATGTTTTTTTTTTTCTTTTTTTTTTAAACAAATGGTTTATAAAAGATATCAGATGAAATGACTAGTGTCTTTAATTAATCATACCTTTATGTTCCTTTTGGAGCTCAAATGTTTGGTTCCCATTTGTCTTCCATTGTATGGGCAAACATTTCTCTATGACAATATCTTAATTTGTCCTCTAAGAGAAAGTCCTACTGGTTTGAGACAGCATAAGGTTGAGTTAAGGATGAGATACTTCTGGACTGATGTTCTTCTTCATCATCTTGGGTCTTCTTCTGCAGTTTTTCCAGTTATTTTAGACACCTCTTTTCTCCAGGCAGCTTTGATCCTCTTTTCTGGATTTATTCCAATAAAGTATCTGAAAAATTAGAGGAGAAAAGCTTCAGAACATATTCTTGTGTATAATTTAATTTGGTCAAATTGAACTTTCTAACTAAAAACTAGCCGATAATTAAAGAAGTCCACTTCCAGAACAACAATTCACAAATAATTTACTCACCCCTTTGTCATCCAAGATGTTCATGTCTTTCTGTCTTCAGTTGTAAAGAAATTATGTGTTTTAAGGAAAGCATTTCAGGATTTTTCTCCATATAATGGACTTGATTGGTGCCCTGATTTTGAACTTCCAAAATGTAGTTTAAATGCAGCTTCAAAGGACTCTGAACGATCCCAGCCGAGGAAGAATCTAGCGAAAAGATTGGTCTTTTTTTTTTTTTTGGAAAATAAAAATTTGTATATATTTTAAACACAAAAGTTTGTGTAGCACAGGCTCTGAGATGTGCGTTCACGACACTACATACTACTGAATCATGTCGAAAGGTCACGCTTAACTACAGACCCAGTGTTTACAAAGCGAACGCACAAAGACTAAGAAAGTGCAAGTAAGTCAAACGCTGTTTACAAACAAAAAGGTACAACGATGTCAGACGATTCTGAAGTTATAGGAGAAAAATAAGATGGAGTTTTTCTCCATACTCTATCTTTTTGAGCCGGAGTACACAGACGATGAACTTAGATGCGATTCATAGTAGTGATGGGAAGTTTGGATTATTTTACTGACTCGGACCTTTGAGTCTCGTTCAGCAAAATGAACAAATCTTTTTTCGAGTCATTTCGTTCATTTCGTTCATTTTAGCAAAATATAATTAAAATGTTACGTGTCACTTCCCTAACACATCTACTGCTTACACAAACGTTGATCACAATACAACCAAGACAAAACTATAATGCTATAAGAAAAGAAAAGATTCATTCATTGTTTACCTGGGTCTTTAGTCTGTGATTAACTCACCTCACCTCTTATCTGACAAGTTTTCAGGTTTGAGTTGTTCGTGACAGCCCCATAAGATGAACGAACGACTCGAAAAACCCGAAGACTCGAAACAGGTGAACTAATTCCAGTGTAGAACCTAATAGGATGTTGTGCATGTGCGACTGAACGAATCACTCCCTGAGATGACTCATTCTTCCCGAGTCACATTAAAGATTTGTTTAAAATTAACAAATCGTTCAAGAACGACCCATCACTAATTCATAGCATCGTGGATGCGCATCCCAGAGCCTGTGCTACACCAGCTTTTGTGCTTAAAAAGTATACATTTTTATTTTTTTTAAAAAATGACCGATCATTTTGGTCAAAGACCCTTCTTCCTCGGCTGGGATCATTTAGAGCCCTTTGAAGCTGCATTTAAACTACATTTTAGAAGTTCAAAATCAGGGCACCAATCAAGTCCATTATATGGAGAAAAATCATTAAATGCTTTCCTCAAAAACCATAATTTCTGTACGACTCAAGACAGAAAGACATGGGCATCTTGGATAACAAGGGAATGAGTAAGTTATTTGTAAATTGTTGTTCTGGAAGTGGACTTCTCCTTTGAACCCTTGGAATACACTGCACAAGTCATAGAAACTAATGTAGTAGCTTTGTTTTAGTGGAACAAAATGCAGACATATACTTACAGAGAAGGATCAAGCTAGGAGTCACAGGCAGGTTACCCATTTTCTCAAGGTCAGAAGGAGTGGCAGACATCTTTTAGTAAAGAAAACAATTTAAAATGATCAACAACAACAACAAAAAAACCAGTGTGCTACTTTTTGCAATATTCTACAGAGGCAATAAAACTATTTTACTCAGAGTAGAATTCAAAACTGATAAATTTTCTTCTTTACTTACCCGTATGCTGATTTAAACTCTGATGATGCGATAGATGATATTTAATGGAGATGAGATGTCTGTTTGTCCCTACAATGCAAAAGAAAATGGGGACCAAACTTTAATACCAACAGATATACAGTAAATGGAGGATAAAGGTAATTAATTGCATGGTTTAGCCAGTTTTCTGAAGTGATTCAATTTGTTTGGGTGAAAACAATTTTGAATTTTGCAGTTCCAGGTTCTAATTTGTGGTTCTTTGGTCTGATATTTTGATATCAGACAAAATTACTGGTAATTAATCATACCTTTATGTTCCTTTTGGAGCTCGAAGGTTTGGGTCCCACTGGCCTTCCATATGGGCAAAACAGACATCAGTTCTCCACGACAATATCTTCATTTGTCCTCCAAGAGAAAGTCCTATGAGTTTAAGACAGCATAAGGTTGAGTAAATAATGAGATTTTTAGTGAATGATTTCTTGAACAAACAATAGGCAAACTTACATTTTCTTAAAGAATGAATAATTTGCTTCTCTACAAAGTCAGCCTTTGAACTACAAGGATAAGGAAAACAATGTAAAGAATAGATAGCTTCTCTAGTTAACTAATTACAGACATCCCACACACAAAACAATAAAATAAAGTTTAAAAATAAAATAAAAACCGACAGATTCTTTCCGTCCATCTGCTGCTATTTTTGCAATCGCTAGCAGCGCTTTGAGTACGTTCACAGTAATCGTGCAAGAATTATGAATTTTGTTCATACCCATGTATCTTTTGCTTAGATGAAGTTCGGAGCATGTTTCAGTTACATAAATTGTGTGATGGTAATAAATAACAAATCAAACGCAGTCGGAGTATATGCTAACGAGCTAACAATGCTAGCAGTGCTATCATATCTTACTTGGTTACTGTTCCATGATTAAAACATGCTATCCTTTCATCAAATTGTGCTTTGGTGGCTCTTTATAATGTCAATATTTAGAAGTGTACGCGGTAAGATAAAACCAAAAGTGTGGTTGCAAATAACTGCAGCAGATAATAACCTCACGCTAACATTGTAACCACAAAAGAAAAAAACAAAAACATCATTTCACAAAACGTCATATTTTTACTAAAAAAACTAAAGTTTAAGATGTGCGGGTTAGAGAAAAAAAGTTTCTTACCAGTCGTGTGTTATATGATGCCAGTCTGTACGAAGGGCTGACACTCCTGTGGTAACTTGCTGATTAAAACACGGTCACGAATCCAATTTAAATCCCAAAAGCCTAATTGGATGTTGAAACATTAATTTTTAAAAGTAATAAGTACTTTAGAAATAAAACAATAAAAGGCAGAGCTGCAAAATGACCTTGTGCAGATAAACCAAAATGTCTTCCTTTCCCTGCACATATACAATGGAAAATATGGTATTATGCTGTTAAACAACAGTGTCATACTGTTACTGATCAACATATCCCACAATGCATCGCAAAAAAACAGTAACTTACTGTTATTATATGAAAACAGCATTTTACTGTTAAATTTCCTTGTAAATTTACAGGAATTTTTTACAGTGTACTTCAATTTGGAGTTTATTGATTGTATGTAAAGTAGTAGTTGTAGTAGTTATGTTCAGGTATGGGGTAGGGTTAGGGGATCTAGAATATAGTCATGCAGAATTACGCTTTAATATGTGCTTTGTAAGTATTAAACAAGTAATATGCTAGAAATATGCATGCAAATAAACACCTAGTTAATAGGAATAGTATTTGCTAATATAAGGTGTTACTGTAACTTTGCAAGTACATGTTAAGTTATTCTACTAATTCTAACGCTAACCCTAATCCTAACCTGTTGAGTACTCTATCAAGAGTTACTTGACATGTACAGTAGTTGCTGATTAATGAGTTAGGTGACATGTAGTTTCAAAGTCACTTATAGCTAGCTAGTAGAATGTCTAAAGTGGACTTTTGTAATGAAGTGTGACTGAACAAAGTGAACTTTGATGTCTTTGCAAAAAGCAGTGAAGGCACCCTGAGGGGGATGTGTTCTTTCATTCAGAAATAGCTGGACAGAGTTACAATGCAAAGGAATTGAACAGGGATATTGAAATGTTTAAGTTGAACTACTTTACCTTCATACGGCATCTTAAAAAGGCAGTGCTCATGACATAAGACACTGAAAAAACTTTTTTAGAATAGTGATCCACTTTGACGTTGATATGTAGATTTGCCCATATCTTTTTTTTAATAGTAGTAAGCTTTCATTTTACATTTCATTTTAGAAGCCCAAAAATCAGGCCATTGCTTTATCAGGTCGACTCATTCCTCCGTAACCTCTTTCCTGATGGTGGAGGTCATTTGTTCCAGGCCACAAATTTCCCGTAGGCTATGGGGGTCAGGTGCATTGTCCATCCCTCGGGTTAGGTGACCCAACTCTCCTCCAGAGCGTTGAAGGACCCAAATCAAAACTCTCTGGTCCTGCTATTTCTTTTTGAGCGTTGGGAGTCTTACAACAGACAGATGAGAAAGCATTGTTTTTAACGGCACTGGTGGCCCAGCCAGGCTGATCTGACTGACAGCTCCCCGCTGATAGAGCAGAAAGCGTGGCCGGCTGAAAATCTGTCTTGCAGGCTGCAGGGCCATCTGGACCTTCTGCACGCTAAAAGGTTGGACACGGTTTGGGGCGACATCACAGAGCTGTACACAGTTCATTTTAGAGGGGCGGGGGCTTCGTCAGCATTTTCCTCGCTTCCCCTTTTTTTGTTCACGCAGAAAGAAGGGAAAACAAACTGTAAAACAACGCAAACAGAAATGAAAGAGCGGGCTCCTTGTAAAGTCAAAGCCAGAGATAGAAACAGAGAGTTTAATGGCATGGGTAACGGAGAACAAACAGGAGTGAAATGTGTGGCACTGTGGGTACCTGCCACTTTGAGATTTTCCAAAGCTCCTGAGGCAGGCTTCCAACGGATATTGATTTTCAAAGAACCCGCCCTGGGCAGCAGGGTGGAGGATGATATAGCCATGGAAAGACACTATTAAAACTTGGTGAATGAATTGTTAAATACGTCTATAAAGAAATAGAAGACATGGCCCCATTTCTTTGCAGGCACGGCTGCTCTGTTGGGCCCTGATAAGCCGTGGGGGGAGGTTTCTGGAGAGATGGCCCTCACACGCGCTGTCGTATGATTGGATTCTCTCAAGCTGGAGATTGTAAAGCATGGAGTCGTCACGGCCGAGCTGCTAGGAAATATATGATGCTTGCGTCATACAACGGAAGCAGTTAATTGCGGGAGTCTTACCCAGAGTTTGTACGATGTTGAGATTTATTGACACGGCCTGTGCAATAATAGCGTAATGATATAAATGCTAATTTCGTAATGTAAAATTGCATTTTTGCTTCATGACTTTGTTGGGATTGTCTATTTATCACAGCATATCAATGTACGAGTTATGCATTGTCCACATTGAATCTGTTCACTTTTTTTGCATCATTCAAAATGACATTTTGGGCTTTTACCTGTGTAAAAAAAACAAAAAAACAAAGGTCATCAAGAATTTTCTGTTTCTGTGCGAATAAAGTTGGTCGCTAAATCCCAACCCTCTTCCTATCTGCTTACCTGAGTCTGAAGAGCAGGCAGCGGAATTCTCTGCATAGTCCATGCACTTTTTCCCTGCAGAGGAAATCATGCATTGCCAGGACCCTTTTGTCAGCAAGAAGCCCCCAAGGGAGAGACTTCCGGGTCAGGGATCAGTCGAGAAAATTTCCCTGTTGACATTTGTGTTCTTGGCACAATATTGACTTCTGAGGAGAGATGACGGCTGCAGTGCTACTGACATTCTACATTACCTTGGGAATATGAGTTCTGAAAAGAGACTTGTAATGAAACCTCTTAAAAAGTTGTGCAGTTGATGCCTTATTTGTAATGTAACTTTGATAATTAGAGCGAAACCTCTACTAAACAAAGCCCGTTTACACCAAGAACGATAACTATAACTATAACTATAACTATAACGATAAAGATATAGCACATTCCCCACCACAACCATAACAATAATGGCACAGAGAAACTGTAGCATTGAAATCAGAACAATTGATTCCAGCTGATGAATGATAAAAATTTTGACAGCCAATCAGAATCCTGCTTAAAGTGCTTGAGCATTTAAAGTGACAGGCAACAAAACGTCAGCGTGAGTTTTTAGTAAAAATAACTTTGTCATCTGTTATTGTGGACATCAATGAAGTCATTCTTGATGTGAAGTCTCTATCAATTTTTTTTTCGATTTGAGGCTATAAGTAAAAAAAAAAATAACCTGAAACCACCTAAGCTGGTTGGTTAGATTTAGCTGGTCTACCAGCCTGGCCATAGCTAGTTTGCAGGCTAATTTTAGAGGATTTTGACAACTTTAGCTGCTCAGATTGGTCTTAGTTGGCCAGTCTGGGAGATCAGCTTGACCAGGTTACCAGCTATGCGCAGTTTAGGTTTTTTTTTTGTTTTTTTTTTCCAGCAGGGAAAACTAAAGTGTGAGATTTAGTCAAAAAATACTTGATAGGTGTGATATCATTATTGGCAGTTAATGTTTAGAGACCTTGGTTTTATAGAAATTCATTTTTGATTATATTGTATGTCATACTGTAATTACCAAAGCACCTCAACCTCCCAGGTTGAGTGAAAATTGAAATATTACTAGTTACAAGAAGTAGAACACCAGGGTTTAAGCTAAATATAGCAGAAACATGTTTTCTTGCAGTGTGTCTTGTCGTTATGTGTTTTTTTTTTTCCTTCCTAGATGGCAGAAAGAACCACCACACATCACAAGATGTTCTTTTTGTCTCGTCACATGATCCACACCTTTCAAACTGAAAGGAGTTGGATTGCAGTTTTCCTCTGATTTGACAGAGCTTTTTTTTTGCCTGATTAACATTCAACACAAATTCTCTAGCAATGTGCCGGAGACGAAATCACAATTTTTCTGCTTTTGATTTTTCCTACCTTTTCATGGCCTCTTTCAAGGTATTAGAGTCCCTTTTGAGTGCTCTAAATATTTTATTCCTGCCTTTGATAACTAATTTCAGTCCATTACCTGCAAGAGTTTTCTCTTTTGCGAATCAGTGTGACATTATTCTGCATTCAGATTTCTGAATACAGATTTATGCAAAAGACTTCATTATTGTGGCATATCTTCAAAAGGAATCAAATGATTTGACTGCCATTAATGGTTCATGTTGAGACAAGTCTTTGAAATTTAAAAGCTCATAATGTTCTGTTGGCATGTAGCAAACAAAAGCCAGAAGCCACTTAATTTCCCTGGAATGGCCAACGCTGGGAGTTGTTTTCCCTCCATTTATCACTTTCTCTTTGTTTCTTTCCTTCTATCTCGTATATCCATCTCATATATCCTCTACCCTTTGTGTTTATTAGTGGTGCTGCAAATCAAGCATTTCTTGTTCAAGTCAACGTTAGTATTAAACTTTGCCCCATTACTATGGACATGAACGATACGTCAAGTCATGTGACTTGTTGAGGCTGGGTGCGATAACTATTTTTTATTTCTATAGATAAAATGCACTAAAAAATTGCTGACAACATAGCAACACCCCTGAACACCCTAGCAACACCCCAACACACTTAGCAGTTGTATACTGCTAATATATATTAAAAACAAAAAACAGAACACCCTAAAAACTGCACAACAACCAATTAGATCAAATAGATCCACCATGGAGACCACATAACACCATTATGGCAACCCCATAGCAACCTCTTTGCAAACCCTTACAACATCCCAACACACTAAAAACCACACTAAACACCAGTACCCTAGCAACTACATTGCAACACACTGAAAAAAACACTTAGATCACCTTGCAACTGCATAGCAACAAAGCAGCAACACCCTACCAACCATATAGCAACACCTGAGTAACCACTCAGAACACCCTAACAACCACAAAGCAACAAGCTGAGATTGACTCAGAACATCTTAGAGACCATAGAACACCAACCTAGTAACCACGTAGCAAGCTTTCTGTACACCTTAGCAAAGTAGAACATGCCAAAAACCACATAGAACACCTTAGTACTATATACTAATTCTCTAGCAACTAACTACAGCTCCATAGCAACCACATAACAACACACCAAAAAGACTTAAATCACCTTAGCAAGGAAAAAATGGCAACAAAGCAGACTGAGCAACCACCCAAAACACTTTCACAACTGCATAGCAACAAGCTGAGACCCACTCGGAAGAACAACACCCCAGCAATCACCTTAAACACCCTAACAACACCCCAACACACTAAAAACCACACAAAACACCAGTACCCTAGCAACTAACTAGATCTCCCTAGCGGCCACATAGCAGTATGCTGAAAAAAAAACACTTAGATCACCATGCAACTGCATAGCAACAAAGCAGCAACCACCCAAATGCCATAGCAACCACATAACAACACCTGAACAACCACTCAGAACACCCCAACAAAAATGCATAGTAACAAGCTGAGATCCACTCTGAACAGCAACACTCCAGCAACCACCTTGAACACCCTAACAACACCCCAACAACACCCCAACACACTAAAAACCACACAAAACACCAGTACCCTTGCAACTAACTAGAACTCCTTAGCGACCACATAGCAATACACTGAAAAAAAAACCCCACTTAGATCACCATGCAACTGCATAGAAACAAAGCAGCAACCACATAGCAGCACCTGAACAACCATTTAGAACACCCTAACTGCAGAGCAACAAGCTGAGATCTACTCAGAACAGCAACACTCCAGCAATCACCTTGAACACCCTAACAACACCCCAAAACACTAAAAACCACACAAAACACCAGTATCCTAGCAACTAACTAGAGCACCCTGGCAACCACATAGCAGTACACTGAAAAAACGGGGCCAACTGCATACAAGTAACAAGGGAGGAACCACATAGCAACACCTGAACAACCACTAAGAACACCCTAACAACCACATAGTAACAAGCTGAGATCTACTCGAACAGCAACACTCCAGCAACCACCTTGAACACCCTAACAACACCCCAGCACACTAAAAACTACACAAAACACCAGTACCCTAGCAACTAACTAGAGCACCCTGGCAACCACATAGCAACGCAATTTAAAAAACCCTACCTGGATCACCTTGCAACTGCATAGCAACAAAGCAGCAACCACACAAACACCTTAGCAAGCATGTAGCAACACCTGTGTAACCACTCAGAACACCCTAACAACTGCATAGCAACAAGCTGAGATCCACTCGGAACAGCAACACTCCAGCAACCACCTTGAACACCCTAACAACACCCCAACACACTAAAAACCACCCAAATCACCTGTACCCTAGTAACTAACTAGAGTTCCCTGGCAAAAAAAAAACTGCCCAACACTCTGACCATCTTAGAGACCACAGAACACCAACCTAACAACCACATACAGTAGCAAGCTCTCTGAACAGCCTAACAACAGTGGAACATGCCAAAAACCACACAGAACACCTCAGGACTGTAATTCCCTAGCAACCACATAGCAACACACTAAAAACACTTCACCTTAGCATTGACATAGCAACGAAACAACCTGAGTGACACCTCAATACACTCTCACAGCTGCATAACAACAAGCTGAGGTGGACTTGAAACATCTTAGATACCACATAGCAACAATCTAACAACCACATAGCAACCTCTCTGAACAACCTAACATCATCATGTTAAACACACAGAACACCTTAACACTGTATACCAGTGTCCAACAACAATACAGCAACACACTAAAAAAAACATTTAGATCACCTTAGCAACTGAACAACAACATAGCCAAATCATACAAACACCCTAGCAAACACACAGCAACACCCTAAAAACTGCATAACACTCTGACCATCTTAGAAACCACAGAACACAAACCTAGCAACCGCACAACAAGCTCTCTGAACACCCTAACAGCAGAGCATGCCAAAATCCACACAGAACACCTTAGCGCTGTTTACTAATTCCCTAGCAACTAACTAGTGGTCCCTAGCAACCACATAGCAACACACTAAAAACACTTAGATCACCTTGGCAATGACATAGCAACAAAGTAGCCTTAGTAACCACCCAAAATGCTCTACACCCTAGCAACCACATAGCAACAACCTAGCAACCACTTACAACACACTATGAACACCCTAGAAACCCTCAAGAACACCTCAGCAATTGCAGAGCAACAGAACACCTTAGCAACTCAATAGCAGCTCAGATCACCTAAAAACTACACAGCAACACCCTGGCAACCATTCAGTACAACCTTGCATAATGGCACAGGGCTTTTTTCAGAAAATGTACAGTACAAATGTAGCTGTATTTCCAGTAATCAGAGGTAATCGTTGGATCATGAAGGCAGATCTCCAGCACAGTGAGGTACGAGCACCATCGCTGATCTCGGGCGTCAGTCCAACCACAGCTCACGCCTCTGTCTTTGAAGTGTGGAAATGTTTGGCATCCCTCTTAATCCTTTTAATGTCACCAATAAAAGATGTTTTATTAAGGTGACATTGGGATTAGTGTTTAATTACCACTGAGAGGCATTTAAATATGTCTGCTGGCTTGGCAAGCTCTGGCTAAAGAAGCGCTTTACTGTGTGTTACTGCTCGCTAAAGCAACCAAACCTTAGATTAATGATGACACCATAATTTTGTTCATTTGTTTAGGCTGTACAGTATGGGACATTTCCAGAGAGTTTTGTTGCTGGATACAGCTGAACTGTTTACTTGCAGTTGTTGCTGCACAATAAAATCTTATCATACATACTGTATTTTGCCTTTGTAGAGCAGGATATGGAAGCAAAATAATGACAAATAAGGACAAAAATAATGCTTCCTTGAAATTAAAAAGCATGTTGAATTGTTTCACACTAAGCGTTTTCCTCCCACTGAAACCTGTTATGAAGTAAACAATAAACACAGCTCAATGCATCAAGACAGTGATATTAAATGACCAAATATGGTATACAGTTTATAAATAAGACTTACTATGTGCAAGCGAGCAGATGAACCCAGAAAATAAACACAACACTCAAAGTTTCGCGTTACATGTTTTCACACAGGAAACCTGTGGAAGCCCGTTTCCTCCACTGAATTTCACAAAAAAAAAAGGTAATTGCGACCTTTGTATCTCACAATTCTGACATTTTTCTCAGAATTGCATGATACTAACCCACAACTGCAAGTTATAAAGTCAGATATAAACATGCAGTTCTGACTTTTTTCTCGGAATTGCGTGATTAAAAACTAATATTTGAGTTATGAAGTCAGAATCACGAGATGTAAATTTGCAATGACGCTTTTTTTCTGAAATGCGTGATACAAACCCACAACTGCGAGTTATGAAGTCAGAATTGTGAGATATAAATGTGCAATTATGACTTTTTCTCAGAATTGTATGATGTAAATTCGCAGTTGCGACTTATAAAGTCATAATTGCAAGATATCAACTCGCAATGACGTTTTTTCTCTGAATTACATGATATAAACTCACAGTTGTGAGTTATATAGTTGAATATGTTAAATATTTTGTAAAATTTCTAACACTGAATTTGCCGAAGCAATTTTTTAAAGGGAAATAAAAACGCTGCTAAATATCATAGGTCGTATTTTTGAACAGACTGAATATTTTGGATGTAAAGTCTGAAAGGTGACTATAGATTGCTGAATATTGAAATTTTGTATGAAATATTTTGAATTGAAATATTCACAGCTTAAATATAGTCATGTTGAATCTCAGCCCTGAAAGTATAATGCATTAAAATGCTAGCACTGTTAATGCTATACTTTTTTTTTCCAATTAGTGCAGTTCAGTGTTCTTTTTTGAGACATTTGTCATTATTTTACTTCCATAGCAACATATGCTGTTCAACTTTTTTTGAATAATATCAAGTCAATAACACCAGAAGACTGCTTTTACAAGATAGAGTAAAACCAATTTACATCTATAATATAAATGTAAACTTACACATGTATACTTAACAAAACCACATTACATATTAGACGAACCTTGGATATGTACAAGTATTTACGAATTTTTTACAAATACAGTCAGCTATGCATTGATACATATCAGTATCTATATCCAAATGTGCAAAGAACATGTACATTTGTGTGTATATTTTACATGTAAATGTAAAAAGCACAGGTATTTTTAGTGCCTTTCTGCTAAATGTCATTCAGGGTCCACAGACCCTGTTGTGTTATGCTTGTTCTCCAATCTGATCATCAACTGCTACATACTGTGGGCATCCTTCATAAAGAGGTGCATCTGTTTTTGCCCTCTGAGCGCTTTGCCTCCATTTTATTTCACCAGATGCCTGGCCGACCCCTTAGAAGACATAATTATCATCTGGCACTGTCTGTGTGTATGTACTGTATGAATATGTGTTTGCCTCCAAAAGCCACTAATTGCCACAAACAGCAACATAATACCATCAGTTGTGGACGCGGTGTGAAAAATCCACTCGCACAGGTTCAGGAACAGCTGTACGGGGCAGGATAGGCCGAAGCCCGTCTGGTGAATGCAAACGCAGGGTCCAGGTTATTTTTCAGTCTGGCGGCCTGAACCCTGAGCTCAGAGCGATGGACAGATGGTCCATTTGAGACGCCACCAAACTAATCACGCTGTTCCATTAGTGAAAGTGTTTCAGATAAACGGCTGACCATGAGCACGCCCGTGGTCTCTTCTCCTTCCAATTACTCTATTGATGGCCGGTGTTTTGACACAAATTAATTGGGTCACCATGTTGGTGTGAGAGAAAAAAATGCCACGGGCAAAGTCATTGTGTGATCATGGAATAGCAAAGCTATTTGCTAAATTTAATTGATTTGAAATGAAATATACATGTTATTCTGTATATGATTTATGCCATGTAAAATCTCTATAATGCAATATCCTCTCTATATGAAGTTATTTCTAATCTTAATGTAACAGTACCAGCAACCACACACAGAGTAACACTTGTAATATTGTTGGTTATTTTATTGTATTACTTACAGAGCATTAATTGTTGAAGATTCAAATGCTGAGAACTGTGTGATTTTAATTTCTACTTATTAATGGAAAAACCTTTTTTAATGCTTTTTTCCCCCCAAATACATTCATATTCAAACCTTCTACTCTGAAAAAAATCTAAAATAGTTTTAATTTATAACATTTTTGTAATTATAATAGAGATTATATAGCAATTATAATATATAAAGATATTTATATTTAGATTATAATATAATATAATATAAATAGTTTTGATTTTTAGCATTTTTAATAATGTAATGCTTAGGAGATTATGCAATATAATATCATATAAATAATTTCTTGTGCAATTGAAATTCTGCTTTAGAATGGATTTTTTAAATGGAATTTAATGCTTTATTTTTTCAAATACATTCACATTCAAATTTAAATAACCTACTATGAAAGGTTCTACAATAGTTTTAATATTTAATATAATATAATATAATATAATATCTTGTGCAATTTAAATTCTGGTTCAGATTTTTTTTTCCATAGAAATCTTCTTCTTCTTCTTCTTCTTTTTTTTTTTTCCAAACACATTCACATTTGAATTTATATCACCTTCTGTTCTGAAAAATTCTGCAATGTTTACTATAATTTGTTTTCAGTACTGTCCAATGTGCTGATATGGTACATGAACACCAACAAATTGTCAATATGAACATATATTTTTAATAAGGCAACAAACTTACCAAGAACCTGTTGTGAATTGCAGGAGTTTGCGGATGCGATATTCCACCTGGTGCGAGAGAAATACACAGAGCTGGCCGGCTGCCCCTCACTGCTGCATGCGCGTCACAAAGGCCTGGCAGGCATCGTCATGACCAGAGGTACGGCATCATTTCAATCGGCCTGTGAATTATTTAAGAAGTTCAATAAGGGGAGAGAATACATCTCTAAGTCTCTGTGTGTCCTCTGAGTGTGGAGCTTTGTATGAAATATTTAGTACGTTATCACCTGTGAAAAGCAACAGTCAAAGATGCACATATATCAGAATGGAGTCAAAGAGCAGATGAAGAATAGACTAAAATGATTTACAGGCAATGAAGTCTTGCTTTTTCTTCTTTAGAACAATATTAAAGGAGATGTGTGCAGTATTTCCAGATGTTAGAATCTTTTCCTTATCTTAGATTAAACTATAAGTCATTCATAGGCTGATTCCCCTGAAAGGTGTGAACACTGGCATTATCAAAACACTCTTATTAGTTTAAGAATCCAACCATACTGACATAGCAACAGCTCAACCAATGACGTGGGTTTGGGGTCTGTGAGTCTGACGCATAGGCAAAGTGTTTGGGAAACCTGTTTATAAACAGTCATCTTTTGCACTTTCATTTGGTGACTGTAGTGACCAGTGTAGTGAAGAACAAACAATGAGCTTTCATTTTAGATTTTAGCTTTTAAGTTTTACATTTTCTGAAGAAAAAAATAAAGAAGAAAAATAAATCTATTTGTTTATTTTAACCCATGCGTTGCTATTCCTGGTTCCATGGTTGCTTTTTCCACCAGATGAAAATCACAATGATCGCTCACTGATGCTTCAGAAAGAAAAATGATGCATTAAGGGCCGGGGGTGAAAACCTTTGGAATTTAAAGATCAGGGTAAATGTAACTTATTTTGTGTTCTGGGAAACGTAGGTATCTTCTGTAGCTTCTACAGAGCAGTACTAAATGAAACAAAAATGATATTTAGGCAAAATAAGAAAAATGTACACATCTTCATTCTGTTCAAAAGTTTACACCCCCCGGCTCTTAATGCATTGTGTTTCCTTGTGAAGCATCAGCGAGCATTTGAACCTTCTGTAATAGTTGCATATGAGTCCCTCAGTTGTCCTCAGTGTGAAAAGATGGATCTCAATATCATACAGTCATTGTTGGGAAGGATTCAAATACACAAAAATGCTGAAAAACCAAGGATTTTTCTGAAGAACAGCAGGCAGTTTAACTGTTCAGGACAAACAAGGGAATCATGACAAACTATCACTAATCAAAAAACACAGCTGTGGATCATTCAGGTAACAACACAGTATGAATAATCAAGTGTATGTAAACTTTTGAACAGGGTCATTTTTATAAAATCAGCTATTATTATCTTATTCAGGTCAGTACTAAATAAAAAATAATATGCATTTTGTATGATCCCTCTTGTTTTGGTAAAATAATTAACCAAATTACTAACCCCAAAGTACAGCAATACTTAAACTCAATACAAAATAAAAATGCAATGCAAAAAATAATAGTGATACTTCCCTTATCTATATTTATTGCTGTGTTGTGGCTAAAATGTATAGTATATCCCACAATTGTGAATTAAAGCTTAAAGCAGTTTGTGAGCAGTGACAGGTTGACGTGATGTTTCAGTGTGTTTGTGTGAGACACAGCTGCAGGCTTTCAGGAGTCATTGCAGGATCAGTATCAAGTTTTTCTTTTGAAGACCACAGCTCATCAATTTAGACTTCAGTGAGATCTGACCTAATCCCTGTCCTCGCTGCTCTGTCTCGCTCTCTTTCTCTCCTTCCCGCTCTGTCTGCCTCACAGTAATTGCGGAGCATGTTTATTAAGACTGTTATCTTCAAAGATCCAGACATCGGTGCCCAAGAATTTGTGGCAGGCGAGCAGACACGCAAACTTGACAGAAACACTGGGGGTTCTGTTCACTGCTCTTTGAGCATCTATTGAATCTTTTAGACTGGTACGGGCACCGGTGGAATATTAATGCGGGCCCAACTTTGAACCACGGGACTTGCGCAGAGGGAGTCATAACCTGAGCGAGAGTGCTCCTCACAGGACTCTTATTGGATTATTTCATCCGCTAACGCTAAAGAAACAGACACCGCTTGAATCAGATGGTGTGAATAATCTTATTTCAACCAGGCACGGTACAGATGCTGGGATACCGGGTTTTGAACATCACATGCACAGTTGAAGGGCTGGTAAAAGGGAATCAAATGTGTCTGCTTCTACATTTGGAGAACAGATGTTTGTGTTTAGAGCAATTCGGAAGTGGAAAGACAGATTCCTGTGGTGGAAAATATTAACATATTAATCTCAACCAAGGGTCTGAAAAGTTTTATTCTTAAAATATGTAGTTATGTATACATCAATAGAATACTCCCTATTCAATTCAGAAATCACATTGCTTTTCCTAGATATGCATGTAAATGCAACAATGCAACACTGAACTGTTAAAAAAAATCAACTTGAAGTACACTGAAAACCCTAATAAGTTGACTCAACTCAACTGATTGAGTAAACTCGTTCCCTCGATTTTATTAGTGGGTGTCCTAAAACTTCATTCAACTTAGTGTTCTTTTGTATTAAATTAAGTCAAACTTGTAAGTGAAGATGCTGATATCTTGAGAGATATGTTTTTGTTTCATTTTATAGACAAAATGGAGAGAGAACTGCCTTTTGTAATTATCTACCAATCAGTGCATTTATTCTCTTGTTGTCAGGCAGAACTGCTTTCACGACTAATCACATTAAATAAAGACCAGAGTGAGCAACACTTGAAATTTTAACATATTTTATGTTTACATAGTTTGCATATTTTCATGTATGTGTAAACAAGTTACACAAACTTAGGTTTTTATATTTATGGGCCCAAAATGTACAATTTTAAGTAATGTTTATTCACTGTTAAAAAATTAATAAATAAATACATAAATAAATAAAAACTTAAAAAAAAAAAAAGTGTTCATGCTGCCTTAAAATTTTAAGTTTAGTCGACATGAAATGTTAAGTTGTACTGCATGAAAACATGGATATTTGAGTTGAGTAAACTTAAAATTTAAGGCAACACCAAACACTTACTTTTTGAAGTTGAAACAACTTTTTTTTAAAGTTCAGTGTTGATGATATAAGTGTCCATTCTGCCTTAAAATGTTAAGTTTAGTCAACTTGAAATGTTAAATTGCACTAAGGGACTACTTGGATATTTGAGTTGACTAAACTAAACATTTTTAGGTGGCATTAAAACTTACTTATGAAAAACTTATTAAAATGATGGTTGATGTGATGGTTCTTTCTCTTTTCTTTTGTAGTACACAATAAGGTTATTATAGTTAGCTAATATATATATATATATATATATTTCCTTCCTTAAAATAGAGTTAAACTGAAATAAAATAAAATAAATGCAAAATGTATTTCCACAACATTTCTAATTTTCATTTAGGTTAACTTGATGCACTAAAATAAAACTAAAACTCTGATTTAAATAATAATAATAATAAAACATTATATAAATGATAAAAGCACACAACAAAACTACTTTAAAATTAGAATAAAAATGAAAATGCACAGAAAAACTCATTTTAAAAAATATAATAGTATTTTAATGATACCTTATAATGAACTTTATATTTCAGAACATATATTTTGGAACATCATAATGTGGTCAATAGAAAATTATCAAATTTTTCACCATTTGGCAACTAAACATATTCTATATTCGACAATGATAATACTTATTTAGTGTCTTTTTGTAGATAAAGCTCATTCTCTGAGCATATAATTTTATATAAGCATTCCATATTTGCATAAAGGTTTCCATTTTGGTGGGAATTATCTCTGGAACACAGTTTGTAAATGGTGATGATGTGCACCGTTTTGACCTTATTTAATATTCAAACATTTTATCATGCAAGAGCAACTTGTAAAGGATCAATTCACGAGGCTCTTTATTCCTAATGGCATGTAAATGACTTGGTAGACGATGACCTCGGCCATTTGCGTTACCCCTGAAGAAAATAAGTTTAATGCAAATTCATCAATTTTCAGAAATAATCGCTTTCTGCATTTTTTAAAACCAAAATATACTGTCTTTTCTGTCCATTCCAGTATGGACTTTCCTAGACCTCCCAAAGCAGAGGATGCATAAAACCCCATGTAATGATTCCTTATGATTTGATGGCCTCATAAAGGAGCTGATGAACTGCATTCTCTCCTTGTTTTGCGAAACAAAACTCATTTAGGAAATGCGGGGGTAATGATGCGTATTAAGCTCATATCAGCATATGGGCTTTCCCCTGACAGACCTCCGCTAGACTGACCCATGTGCTGATTAATAGTGTCTTGCACAGACAGTGGATGTGTTCACAGTGGAATACTCACTTACCACTTACTGAATACTACACTTTATACACCACTTTCCATGAAGAGTCTGCTCATCTGGTGTCTCATGACAGCAAAGCAGTGGTAAAGGTTAAAGCAGCTGTTGTAAACTTGCACCTGTTATATTTTTGTTATATTATAAGAATTCTTGTGGCTTTTTCATAGTTCACACATGTATTTTAGGAGTTTTGTTATCATTGTATTTCATTGCATTTAAAGTGCTTTGATCATAAAACTAAGCATTTAAAATATTTTGGGGAGTTATAGAGTGACAACTGATATTTATATGAATGTTATGTAGTCTGTTATTCTGCTATAAAGATCTCACTGATTTACATTACAAGCTATCAGAATGTAATCTTACTTTTTGGCCACGTAAGTGGTAACTGCATAGCAAATGCAGTTTTTCTGGATAAAATTGCTGATGCAAATATATATATAAATCCTGAATAAAGCTGTTTTTTTTTTGTTTTTTTTTCTGCTCGACTACGAGCTTCATATTCTCTCTAATATAATACCCAAAAAAACACACATGCAAACTTTTTGATTTGTTTTTTTAAATGTTGCCATAAACAAATTTAATAGGCCATTCAAGATGCAGATGAGTTTGTTTCTTTATCAATAACAGCATTACATCACTTGCTCACCAGTGGGTCTTCTGCAGTGAATGGGTGCCATCAGAATGAGAGTCCAAACAGCTGATAAAAACATCACAATAACAGGGTTCGTACAATGTGCTTAAAGTGCTTGAATTTGACTTTTTGAAATGTAAGGCCTGGAAAACCCTTGAAAATAGCAATATTTCTGTAGAGGTACTTCAAAAGTGATTGAAAGATAATGTATCTATGAAAGAAGAAATCTATGTATGAAAGAAGCGAGTTATTCATTTCAAGCGATTCACTAGCAAAAACCAGATCAAATTAAAATAGCCATTCATTTTAAATTTTCAATTTTCAATTTATTTATTTTATTTATTTATTTTTTTAAAGCACATATTGATGGGTGAAGCTGAGCTTTTTGAATCTCCAGTCAGTTAAACCATTGCGTCGCAAAATGAATCACTGATTCAATAATTCACTGATTTAGATTTGGAGTCCGTATCACAAATCATTTGATTGGAACGGGCTGGTGAATCATTTCGCGAATTTAATGATGCAAATCAAATGATTTACAGTATGCGATTTGAATCATATTCAGATCGAAACTTCGGAGCATGGATTGTGAATCATTTGATTCAGTTCGGGACTTCGGAGCGCTCATGGCGAATCATTTGATGTAGATCAGAATGGGTTTGTGAGTCATTTCGCGAACTGAATAATTCAAATGAAATAATTTGAAGTTCCAATCTAAATCAAACTATTCGGGATCTGTGCTCAGAGTCCTGATCTGAAATGATGATTCGTGAATCATTATTCAGATTGGAACTTCGGAGCATGGATTGTGAATCATTTGATTCAGTTCGGAACTTTGGAGCGCTTATAGCGAATCATTTGATTCAGATCGGATTTCGTGAATTGAATTATTCAAATTAAATAATTCACAATATGCGATTAGTAGTTCGGATTTTAATAAAATGATTTGCAATCCGTGCTCCAAGTCCTGATCTGAAATGATGGTTTGTGAATCATTTGATTCAGTTCGGGACCTCAGAGCGCTTATGGTGAATCATTTAATTCAGATCGGGACTTTGGAGCGAATCATTTGATGTAGATCGGAACGAGTTTGTGAATCATTTCACAGATTGAATTATTCAAATCAAGTGAATTGAAGTTCCAATCTAAATCAAATGATTTGCGATCCGCGCTCCAAGTCCTGATCTGAAACAATGGTTCGTGAATCATTAAGATCGGAACTTCAGAGTATGGGTTGGTAATTATTTTATTCAGTTTGGAACTTCGGAGCGCTTGTGCTGAATCATTTGATTCAGATCGGGACTTTGGACCACGTATCGCGAATCATTTCAACAGGTGGGTGAATCATTTTGCGAACTGAATGATCTAATGAATGATCTGTTTTGGCTTGTAAACGCTGCTTAATCTGTGCATATTTCTCTCCTGATTCAGATAAGATGCCTTTGTTTTCTCTGGAGAAAACAATATTATGGATAGAGAACTAGGTTGTTTAAATTGTCTTAATGATGGATTTGTTTCTTACAAACTTGCAGCTTTTCACTTCACGAGACAAAAAATGATGGACTGGAGTGGTGTGGATTACTTGAGAATTATTGTGATGTTTTACTCAGCTGTTTGGAGTATCATTCTGACGGCACCCATTCACTGCAGAGGGTCCATTGGTGAGCAAGTGATGTAATGCTAAATTCTCCAAATCTGTTCCCATGAAGAAACAAACTCAATTTTGGATGGCCTGAGGGTGAGGAAATGTTCAGCATTTTTAAAGACAGTCATTTAAAGCACATATAGTGTGTGCTGCGAGTTGTTCCTATAGTGCAAATCTTGCCTTTGATACTGTGATGTTCTCTTTGCTGTTCTTTACACAGCGGTCTACTAAAGGGTAAAGAGAATGGCAGTCATGTTCGCATCCAGGGTGTTTGCCTTTGTACCCACCTCAGTGGCACAATGTGCTTTCTCAGAGATGTTGATGATTATTGCTCTTCTAAAAGCAGCGGTGCCCATAGGCCTTACCACCCCCTCACACCCAGAGAAGAGCCTTTACAACAATTTCATGCCGTTACAGAGAGAAATTACTACACACTCTCTTTTCTTTCTCTCTGCCATCGCCAGATTGATCTAAACTATCATTAAATGGAACAGCATGGAGAGAACAGGCTGGGAGGGTGAGGTCGTTGGGGCCTTTTAACTTTCTTTCTGTTTCTTTTTTCTAAAGTGTTTTTGCTTTTGGGGATTGTTGAATAAAGATGCCTGAACACAAAACCTGGGCATGCTGCGTCCCTGCTGTGTGCTGTACCAGTGCATGCTGGGATAGATCAGGTAAGGCAGGTGGAGACTGGGCAGAACCAGCTGGCATTTGTCTTCAGAGGGGCATTCGGGACGTTTGAGTCGGTCTTTGATAGATGGAAGGGTAGAGTTCATATAATAGTGTGCGGAAAGCAGAGCATAACTCACCATGATGGTTTTGTGCTGGGCAGCTGCATTGTTTTCCTCAAGGATTTATTTTTCCTGGACTACTGGGAATCTCTTTCTCCTCTCTGCATTTCACATGCAACAATAATGCTGTCATTATTGTCAAAAATATATACTGTAATGCTTTATTTATTAGGAATGTGTTCACACACAAATGAAAATTCTGCTGGCAAGGAGATATGTTGAAGAATGTTAATGACACTTTTTTTCCCATCAAAATGATTTGCAATATGGACAATAAAAGACAAATGAAGCATGTGTGTGTGTGTGTGTGTGTGTATATATATATATATATATATATATCACAAAATCACAATTCTCCAGAAATCGTTTGAATATGCTGATTTGCTGCTCAGTATAATAGCTCATATATTTGTGGAAACAATGCTTATGCATGTATGTATTTATGTATGTATGTATGTATTTATTTATTTATTTATTTATTTATCTGAATAAAAGGTTAAAATGACCAGCATTTTTTTTGAAAAACAAAAATCTTATAACATTACAGATGTCTTTGCTGTCACTTTTGATCAATTAAATGTGTCCTTGCTGAATAAAATATTTTTTTTTCCTTTTAAAAAATAAATTAATTAATAAATAAAAATCTAACCATAATTTGCCTGCAGAAACATACAGCAAATAATAAATACATCAACTGAAGTGATATAAAAAAAAAATAATAAATATTTTAAAATATCAGATATTTTAACCTTTTTATGGCAAGATTAAAAACTATACAAAAAAAAAGTACTCGTATTTATGAAGTATCATATTTGTTAAAAAGGTGGCGGGGTATTTATTTATTTATTTATTTATTTAGCTTGCTAAACTGTTCAAAAGAACAGCATTTATTTGAAAAAGAAATCTTTTGTAACATTATAGATGTCTTTACTGTCACTTTTAATCAGTTGATGTGTTCTTGCGGAATATTATTACTTTCTTTAAAATAAATAAACAAAAAATCGGACCCCAAACTTTTGGTCATAATTTGCATAAATAAATAAATAAGAAAGAAAGAAAGATAACAAAAAGGTTAATTTTACCTTTTTATGACAAGGTGGTGCAATTCCACAAAAACGTACTCGTATTTCTGAAGTATTAATTTATTATATTTGTTTACAAAAAAAAATAAAAAATCAGTGTTTAAAAATTAGTTTAAAATAATCTTAATATTTATTTATTTATGGTTACCACATTACTTTTTTTTTTTTGAAGCCACAAGCTCAACATGAACTATCTGCTAAACTTCTCTTTTTTGTCTTTTCCAGAAGAAAGTAAGGCATGTGACCTAGGAATGCTGTGAAATTAAATAAATGCTTGACAGAATATCCATTTATGAATGAAATAACCTTTTTAAACTCGCAGTTTATATGAATACATGTAGCGCAGCAAACCTCATATCAACAAGTATGAAAAAATGAGCTATTGACCGCTTCGATCTAGACCTATGGTTGTGTAAGACCCAGTCTCTCTCTTTCTGACTCACGTTTCATCTATTTCTCCCCTTCTCACGGCCTCTCGTCTCTCTCTCTCGGTTCAGCAAGCAGTGAAAGGTGGAAGAATGGATTTCAAAGGCTATGCCTTTAACCCCACCTCAATATTAGTTTTTATTATTGTTATTGCCAGCGAGCCGCGCTGGTGGCAGCCGGGCCACGGCGTGCAATTCCGTCTGGGCCCCGACTGATAAAAGCTCATATGTTGCCTCTAGCCTGCAGGTCTACATGAGGCAGTGAACACTAAATTTTTGAAGCGATGGAGAGATATATGTTTTTTCCAGCACAAGGAGCTTTATGGTTAAGCATGCTGAGACATCCGCTCACACGCTTGAGCTGTTCTCAGTGCAGAAATCCCACCGAAGCCTGTAACCTCCTGCCGGAGCCGTATCGTGGCCGAGCAGCTGTGAGACAGGTACAGTGGGCCGTGGCAGGTGGAGATGCTTTGTGCCGGGGTGGTGGGTTTCGTCTTGCTGTGGCCGATGAAAATGTCACAGAAGAGCTTTGTGCACTGATGACCAGCACGGCCGCAGCAAGTTAGGAGTTACTCATCCTTGTGTAAAGAACGTCAGCAAAGAACAGATTTTATTGTGGAGTACAGCAGAATTTATAGTTATATCTGGCTTGACAAAATCCTTGTGCATGCTGCTTATTTTTTAAAAGGTCCATCTTACATATTGCATTTTTTGTATTTTTCTGCCATGAAAAATTGTAAAAAAAAAATTTCGCCATTTTCTTTATGTTGCTGAAGCCTTGATGCAAGTACACAAATGCAGATGATGAATGCTTGTGTATATATAGTATAAATATAGCATACAGTTTAAAAAAACAGCAATTTTGTGAAATCTTATTACAATTTAAAATGTTTTCTATTTGAATGTAATTTATTCCTGTGATCAAAGCTGAATTTTCAGCATCATTACTCCAGTCCTCAGTGTCATATGATCCTTCAGAAATCATTCTGATATCATGTCTAATATGGTTATCTATCATTCTTGGTGTGAACAGGCCTTTACTCACAGTATGTTTGCTGTAGGATCCAATATTATGAAGCTCTCATATGATGACTCAAAATGTTTGTTTGTTTGTGCTCCTCAGGTCTGGATCTGAGACAGGCCCAAGTGGTGGCGCTATCGACCGGCACTAAATGCATTAATGGGGAGTATATCAGTGACCAGGGTCTGGTGGTCAATGACTGTCATGCTGAAATCACGACTAGACGAGCCCTGCTGCGGTTCCTGTACTCACAGCTAGAGTTACACCTCAGGTAAATGACACACATTTACAGCTTATCAATTATACATAAAACTTGCATAATTACAAGCACTAACTCAAACCCTACCCTATGCCAGAAACAAACACTTATTTTATTTATGAGTCATTTTTACCTTGTGAGGACACTCAGATTGAGGGTTTGTCAAATTTAGCTAAATTCTGAAGACAAGCTTGTACCCAGTGTAAGATAAATAACCCAAACACACACACAATGCAGTAGCTTCACTGTGTAAATTTCAATGTTTTGATGCACATAGCAAAATAGATTGTTTTTCAAAGAAAAAGCTTTAAATGACATGAGAAATGTAAAATAACTGCATGCAAGAGAACAGCATGATGTATAGATGAAAAAATGAAGTGATTTATTATGATATGCATTAAGTTCCCTTAAAACGCATTTAAGGAATGTTCCGGGTTTTAAGTAGGGCATTTAAGTAGAGTACACTTTAATTTCTCAAAAACCTTGTACATTTTTATAAAGTGCACTTTATAATGTCAAATTAAAAGTTTTACTTCACATTTTAAACCATCTTTTAATTATCTTTTGTTACGTTTTAAAGAAATGCACTTATTTAGATGTGTTGACATACTAAAGCACATGTAAAGCACTTGATTATAATTTTAACTGTAGTGTTATTCAGTATTACATTTAAAGGTAATATATTTGAATTATATTAAATTGCAACTTCTTTGCAAATGTGTAATTACAAATGTTTTAATACCTAATATACAAAAGTGGTATATTTTTGTTTACAATGGATTGTACAACAGAGCAGAAATATGTTGTGTTAGGTGCCGGCAAGATGGTCATACCCATGCTGGTTGGTTATACAGACATAAGCAAGACATCATTCAAAACTGTCAAGCTTTTGCAAAAAAAAGAAAACTAGCCTACTTTTTGCCATCTCGTTTTATTCTTTATTTGTTCATTTTTCTGTTTTCTCCATTTACAGAAGCACCGCAGGTGCGTGCGATCTGTTGAATCCATCGGATAAACTCTAACGCCATTGCGACGTACCTATAATGAGTTCACAGCTGATGTGGACATTTCACTGGTTGGATGCGTCAGCTCACATTTGCATATGCCATACTATTTCAAATATTAAATATGATCGTTCTTCAATGTACTATAATATCCAAGAAGCACTTCATATGTGGCCGCGTTCTTTTGCCATCAATTCTTAGACAATTTACACTGCACACATCTGCGGTGCGTTATGGCTCCGAAGCGGCCACCGGAGCTGATCACGGCCACTCTTCTCAAAGCTTGTGTTTATACCAGCCGCACCGCACACGTTTCAGAAGTGGCTCTCCGCGCTGCTTCTGTAAAGATATACACATACACCTCATTTAATTAAATATAGCCAAAGTCCATTGCCATTACTTCCCAGGAGAGGGAAAAAATTATGTTTTAGTTGCAAAACATTGGTTAATGGAAACGCAGTCATTTCGTACTACTTTTTTTATCGGCATTTATAAAATATCGCGAAAGTTTTGGGCAAATATGTAATGGAAAGTCGCCTAGTGTCAACTCTGCCAGATTACCTCATGCCTCATTTGCTGGTGAAAAACATTACAGTATAAAGCATATAATAATAATGATAATAATAATGCTTTCCATTCATGCTTGGTCTGCAGTAGCATAATGGAGCACGCTGATGACGCATCATGTCTGCACGCACTAACATTTTATGGTCCTACACCTTCCACGATATAAATACATGTAAACACATTTAGACCACTTAACTTTGTCAGTGTTATCGGGATGTGAGGAGACTTTCATCCAGCATAACAAAAAAATGTTTTTGAACTAAATCACCTACCTTGTAAACAAGATATTTTCTCATTTTTTTCACACCAAAATTATTTTCTGCACTAATCAACAGTATGTCACAGAGGTTGTCAATAGAGCTTAACACATATTGAACCTGAAAAACGTAGCTTTAAGCAAACAACACGTTTTCTCGGAGAAGCACATTTCACACCCAACAAAGGACTTGGATGTACTTTCAGAAGTGTTAATTCTTCATTCATAAAGACTCCACATTATCATTTGAGTCTGGTCTGGTTTTGGAGGTATCATTGTGCGGCAGCGAAGACTCTAAATGTCTTCTGCGATGTAGCAGATTGCTGCATAGAAAAGCCTCCTGTAATGTCATATTTGCATATGCGTCTTCCCAGAGTGCATTATCTGCGACTAAATGGGCCTGTTTGGCTGAGTCTGGAGTCTAGTTTGGAAGATAAGTCATTATGTTCGGCAAATAAAATACCACAACGGCCATCAGCACCTTCCTCAGTAGACAGATCTGGAGCGGCGCGACTCCACCCTTGACATCGCAGGTCATTTGCGTAATTAGCACAGCTTAGGTGCCAATTAGGGACGATGATGTTTGCGTATGTAATGCGCTCCCTGTGCACAGTTCACCTCGTGCGCTATTCCGAAACGTCTTTTGTAAGATGTCACAGTGAGGCGTTAATGCTAATTATGATGATATGTGTAAAAGCGGGGCGGCTCTGCTGGAAACGACGTGTCCTCCCTACAGCTGACTAGCTACAGATCATCCGGGTTAAAGAATTACAGCTCGCTGTTGTCTCGACCATTTATATTCGCCTTGTTCTGACAGAGTAATGATTTGAGATTGTGTACCAGAGAGAGAAAGAGCGCGCAAGAGGGGAATGTGACAGTGACGGAACTAGCCTTGGTTGCGGCAAGGCCAATATTTGTCTCCTTTGTGTCTTCGGCCCATTATTAGCCCGGAATGTGAGCGCCAAACGCTTTCAGACGTGGTTGTTTCTCATGTCTCCCTTTTCTGTTCTCTCTTCCCGCCTGCGGTCTGTGATCACTCTGAAGCAAAAGGAAAGAGGACTGCGAGCAATCGATCTTCGTACGGCACAAAGATTCCTGTTTGAGACTCAGAGAGAACGTCCTCTTCCACATGTACATCAGTACGTCGCCCTGCGGGGACGCCCGTGTGAACTCGCCGTATGAAATCACCTCCGATTGTAAGTTTCTTCGCTTGTCTGTGTCATCTCTTCTGCCCTGCTTCATTTTATGTGTCTAATACAGACTTTTTAAAATGTTCAAATGGTACAAATGTGTCATGTAGTTTAAAAAAAGTTTTATTTCATTTTTAAGGGAAGTTTTTAATGACTGAATTTAATGACTGAAAATGTTAAGTGGGGCAACATATTTACCTTGCAACTTGAGTTATCATGAAAAAAAGGTTTTAAATGTTTTTTTTTCCGTCCCAAGGTGAAAAGGTTTATTTCCACTTTTTCATTGAATTCAAATGTTGTAGGCTAAGATAATGTATGTGAAGTTATAAATGCACACATAGGGTTCAATGGCGATTTGATATTATTTTCCTCTAAACCACTAGATGGGAGAAAAACATGGCGTAGCACTTTCCAAAAAATCCACTTTTCAAGATACACGTGCAAATTTGGCCGATCCTTAACACAAACATGGACAGCAGCGCGCAGTCGATTCTGTGCTTACTTGAGCTAATAAAATGTTGTAGATTTAAGTAGCAAATGAGAATCGCTAAAATTTTTGAATATATTTAGAGACAAAGGTCTTAATGATTTTCAGTTTTGTTTAAGATAATTAAAACAGCAGTTTTTAAATAATGAAATAATATGTTAAAGTATTTGGGGTAAAAAAGCACCCCTGCTGTTGGGGTTATAAGGCACAATAGTTAACATGACAATTAATAGAACGCTGACTTTTCCATTTGTTGACATGACATTGTTAGATTCAGATGGTAAATATCATATATTATGTTGGGTGTCCATCTTAGAGATAATCTAGGAGATGTTTAGAGTGAAACCATCATATTTAAAGGGGTCATCGGATGCAAAGGATGCACTTTCACATGTTGTTTGAACATCGATGTGTGTTGGCAGTGTATGTACAAATCTACCCTATAATGATATAAGTCCATGCAGTGGTTTTTAATTAATCTGTAAAAGTAATATACCCTTTTTCAAATCGAGCCGTTCTCAGATGCCTGTCGGTGTGGCGTCACACCAACAGAGGACGCTCCCACGATAGTTGATTGACATGAGCGTCTTACCTCAGACCCGCCTTAAATCAGCTGTAACAGTCCAACCTCCATTGTTTCAATGCCGGAGCAGGGATGTAAGTTAGACAAGAATATCTCAGATTGAGCGATTGAGGTGTTGTGTTGCTGGATGTAGTAATAAACATAAAGGTTGTCAATTAATTCCGACATCTGAGCCGCTGAAGATGCAGTGGATTATGTTTGTTTGTGAAGGGAATGCGCCTCCCGATCTACATAAATGTGTCTGTTCACGCAAATCATTTGTGATCCAGCTTCACTTACAGCAGAAGTGAGTATAAGGGGTTTTTATGAATCTTTGCGATCACCTTACTAACATGCTAGTTAGCAAGTTTAGAGGCAAAGCACGGCTAAATGCTTCTGAAGTAAACAGGCTCATCACTCTACCGAGAGAAGAGAGGGGCGGGGCGAGCAGAGCTCATTGATATTTAAAGCAACCTCGTCCAGAACAGGATGATTTTTGCAGAGCTGATTTTGGCAAGGTAAAAAGGGTGTTGTTTTACACTACCATTGAGAATTTTTAACCAAAGTTTATTATAGACTTTTCATTAAGACCCTAAAGAATCATATCAACTTGTGGAAAATGGGCATCCGATGACCCCTTTAAAAACATGCTATTAATCATATTATATAATAAAATATCATTTGTTTTTACTACTGTAAATCGAATTATTATGGGATCTCCTTTAATGCTTTAAGAATCTTTAAATTTTAAAATTATTTTTAAACTACAGAAATGAGTTTCTATATTTTAAAATATGTTTTATATTAACATGTTTTAATGACAGTATATTTATTGAACAAAAATTAATAATTGTATTTATCAAAATAAGCTGAAAATAGTACAAGCTTTGCTAAAGTGATTGATTTGAACAAGTATTAACTTAGACATTATTTTAAAAAAACAAACAAACATTATTTTAGCTAAAGTATTTGTATCAATACTGTGCGCCTTTTACCCCATGCTGGTGAGCATTTTACCCCACCACCTCATATAAGATTTTTTTAACAAAATAAATTGTATGATGTAAACTTGTATGATTTATTTTCACACAAAATCTGTTGCTCCAAAAATGTTCAATACAACACATTTTAAAGATATTAAAAGGATAGTTCACCAAAACATTTAAATTTGCTACATATTTACCCTTAGTCCATTGAAGAGGTACATGAGTTTGTTTCTTCATCAGATTTGGAGAAATGTAGCATTACATCACTTGCACACCAATGGATCCTCTGCAGTGAATGGGTGCCGTCAGAATGAGAGTCCAAACAGCTGATTAAAACATCACAATATTCTGCAAGTAATCCAGCGAAAATCTGCATATTTGTAAGAAACAAATTAATCAAGATGTTTTAAAAAAACATTTTATTTCCCAGCTATTTTCGCAGTCCTGTGATATATATTGATTTCTCCAGAAGAAAAAAAAAAATTGGGGTCCAGTTATTATATTATCTACTTACATACCTCAATTCTAAATGGATGAACAAAGCTAGATTGAAAAAGTAAATGTAATTATTTATTTATTTTATTTATTTTTTCATATACAAGAAATTTTCATATACATTTTTTTTCATATTCGTCAAAATTCGTCACATATTGAACATCACAGTGGCTCTGATTTGTCAAAACATCTCTCAAAATGCTTGCTAAGGATGCAAAAAATTAAGAAAATTGAACGTGATCCAGTTTTTTTTGTTAGTGGTGAATTAGATTGAAGCTAGATTGAAAAAGTAAATGTAATTATTTATTTATTTTATTTATTTTTTCATATACAAGAAATTTTCATATACATTTTTTTTCATATTCGTCAAAATTCGTCACATATTGAACATCACAGTGGCTCTGATTTGTCAAAACATCTCTCAAAATGCTTGCTAAGGATGCAAAAAATTAAGAAAATTGAACGTGATCCAGTTTTTTTTGTTAGTGGTGAAAGTTTTGGAAGCAGGGTGTAAGCGTGATTGACACAACATGAGGCTATATTTGTTTTGCATGAGAATTTCTTACTGTGCTAGGGACCTTTAGTCTTTCAAGTCTTATAGATGTGTAAATATTATTAAACATTTTTATAAAATGCATTTGTTTACATTTAAATGGAACTTGAAAAAATATATTTTTTTCTAAACATTTTTTTTATTACTGTTTATTTTTATTATTATTTAAGTTTTTGAGAGAATTGCACCACTTGACATTTTAGAGCCTGAACTCATTTTGCCTTGTCAGAAAAAAAAGCCAAATTATCTGATCTTTTAAGAGACTTACTGACCTTGACTTACTGACCTTAAAGTGAATAGATAAACCAAAAGTTGAACTTCATCAACACTCTTTGGAT
This sequence comes from Labeo catla, assembly GCA_012976165.1. Taxonomy (NCBI): domain Eukaryota; kingdom Metazoa; phylum Chordata; class Actinopteri; order Cypriniformes; family Cyprinidae; genus Labeo; species Labeo catla. The sequence goes on from VONZ01000240.1 coordinate 650,310, forward strand.
TTTCCACAGTGCACAGCAACAGACACTTGGTAAAGAAGTTTCACAGCCACCTACGGACAAAGATTGAATCAGGGGAGGGTACGCTGCCTGTAAAGTCGACAGGTCCCGTTCAGACATGGGACGGAGTCCTTCAAGGAGAACGTCTCATCACCATGTCATGCACCGACAAGATTTCCAGGTCAGTAGTTTTTCCAAAAACACAGAACATTCACTCTTGAACAATTTTACAAAGAAAATACAGTAATCAAACACAGGTCTTATCTTTGTGTCCCTGGACATTCCTGCTATGAGAAAATGGTAAATGAAAGGTCTGATCCCAGTCTGAAATGACACAGTTGATGGCCTGAAATTAAGCGTTTTGAATTCAAAGTCCACATATACACAATTTCCTGTTTTTACTGATATTTGGAACAGGTGACAGGATCTTGTTACAGTATGTTCATTTTAGAAGCAAAAAGTTTTTGCATTCAATTTGAAATTTAATATGTATCTGATGCGTGCTTTTCGACCATTCAAAAGTTTTGTTTTTTTTTTTGTCTTATGCTCAGCAAGGCTGCATTTATTTGATCAAAAATACAGTTAAAACAGTACAGTTTAAAATAACAGTTTTCTATTTTCGGTAACATTTCATAATAACAACATGCTATGAATCATTAGTTAAGCATTAGTAAACACTAACACTATTAACAGTCTTCTATCAGCCAAGAAGTTGACTGAGGAAAAAGCCAATGAAAGTGAAGAGCAGAAGCAGGAGACGAAGTATGATGATAAAAAGGAGCAGAGTTTATTGAATAGTCTTAGTTGCGTATGTCTCAATGCTCAGACTTCGTCTGAAGAACACAAATTCAACAAGTATTGTTATACCAAACTGGTTCACAACAATATCCCATAAACCTTGAGTTTCCGTAAACATTCCCTTGTATCTCTTATTCATGAAGACGAACAGCCCTTGAAGCTACACAGTCATAAGACTAAACAACAGTGTAAAATATATAAAAAACAACTATAATATAATATAATATAAATGACTAATCAATTAATGAATCAATAAAATGAATATATAAATGACTATAATGATTATTATAAATAATTAAATGAATGAAGAATAAATGAAGAATACATAAAAAGAAAGCAAAACACAACATAAATGTATGGTTGCCCTGAGGCAAAACACACACAGTTTGCATTTGAGGATCGTCGGATCCTTCATAGTTAAAGCATTATTTCTTACATTAATAGACATTATTGAGTAGTTTATAAATACAGCTATAAATGCTTTATTCTTTGTTTATAAGTATCTATATAATATGTTTAATAATTGTATTTTCATACTTTATTAAGAATAAGTTAATAATTTCTAAATTACCACTACAAACCACTGGTGTGCAAAGCACGCACGCTACGCTAAAAGTTCAAAATTAGTTGACCCAGTAGTAGTATACCCAGCGGCCCGCACAGCGCTTTCCGTGTTCGGTGTGAAAGCCGCTTAATGCATTATACAATGTTGAAGTTTACAACATAGAGGTGTGCCCGGTTTGCTTACATAAGCAAATTGCGATCAGCCACTTCAACCGTTTCATCATCAGACTCCGGCTCGAATTGGTAAGGTAAAATCTATGCCATCTTTTCTATGTATTGACAAGTCTCCAGGGCTGTCATTCAGTTATGGCAATGGGCGTATCATTTTCTGACATGCGCTGTACGCGATAGACCAATCATAAAGGACTGTGCCATCTGACCAATCACAGCAGTGAGGGCTCACGGAAAGGAGGGGTTTATAGAGACTGATTCTTCAAAGTCGTTACGAATCATTTAGAAATGAGGTAAAATGAAATCTATTTTTGGAGAAAACTAAAGTGTTTTTTGACCTTGCAAACCTGTTTTAGGAAACTAATAAAACAATATTAGCAACCTTTAAAATGGTGTAATATGAGCACTTTAATGTAAGAACAATGCTTTACAACTGATTAATTAACTATTTACTAATGCTTAACTAATGATTCATAGCATGTAGTTATTATAAAGTGTTACCAGTTCGAAAACATTTTTTGTACTGTAACATTATAAAAATCATTATAAATATCGCTTAATAAACTGAGTGCATCTTAAATAAATAAAAGTATAAATTTTAAATGAAAGAAACTGACTCTAAACTTCCGAATTGTAGTCTGCATCATATTCAGTTATTCTTTTTTGCCTTTATCATGTGACATGGAAGCTGGAAATCATCATTTGATGCTTGATTGTGCATAAAAAAAATTAACCTAGACAAATTTTATGTTTTGAAATGTATTTGACAATGTCCTGCTGTATAAATGATGTGTTCAAGGTGATATTGTGCCCTTTGGCTTCCCTCAGAGAGTTGACTGATCATTGCTGAATTGTGATTTGTGAATCTCAAGTGCTGGACAGTGTATTGGTTTAAGGTTTACCTTTATTAGAGGATTAGTTTTTATGAGGACGACATAGCTTCGTTTAAATAGGACGACTTTTATACGCCATTATAATGGCAGAGGGAAAGGTTGGTGTGATATTTGCCTTGAGGAAGGGAGCTATTCAAACCAGTGGTGTTTGGGACTGGAATGATCACCATTATTGTCTTATGATGATGCCTGTGCTTTGATTGATAATCCTCTAATAATTAGCTTCTGTATGAGACACGTCACAGTGTTAATCTGTGTTCTCATGGGCATTCTGGATTTTTATATGAACCTAAGGTTGCAGCTTCGTTTTTACTGATAGCAGGGATGTTTTTAAGTCATTTTGAAATCAGAATTGATATTATAATCTTAACGCACATTCATGGACCTAATGTATATGAATTATGAGTGTACTTTTTTCATTATTTAATCCAAAAATACAGTATAAAACAGTAATATTTTAAAATATTATTACTATTTTAAATAAGTATTTTCTATTTGAATATATTTTAAAATGTAATTTATTGCTGTGATCAAAGCTGAATTTTCAGTGTCACATGATCCTTCAGAAATCATTCTGATATGCTGATTTACTGCTAAAGAAACATTGAATATAATTATTAATGTTGAAAACAGTTGCTGCTTCATATTTTTCTGGAAACTGATACATTTTATATTTCAGGATTCTGTGATGAATTTTAAATTTCAAAAGAACAGCATTTTATTTAAAATAGAAATCTTTTGTAACATTAAAATGTCTTTACTCTTGAATTCAATGCATCTTTGTTTTCAAAAATTATAAAATTATAATTTCTATAAGTATTGTATATTATTAAATAAAGGTTGTATTTAAAAATAATATTGTGAAATATAATTATGATGTTAAACAATGTTTTTCTATATTAATATACATTCAAATTTAAATTATTTCTGTAATTGAAGTTGAGTTGTCAGCATCATTACTCCAGACTTCAGTGTCACATGATCCTTCAAAAATCATTCTAATATGCTGATTTATTATCAGTGCTGGAAACAGTTGTGCTGCTTAATATTTTTTTGGAACCCGTGGTACTTTTATTTAGGATTCTTTGATCAATAAAAGGTTAAAAATAACAGCATTTTTTAAAAAATAGAAAGGTTTTCTAACAATTTACACGACTGTTCAAAAGTTTGGGGTCAGTAAATTTTTATTCTTTCTTTTTTTGAAAGAAATTAATACTTCTATTCACCAAGGATGTGTTCAATTAATTAAAAAAAAGTGATAGTATAGATTTACATGGTTAGAAAATATTTATATTTTAAATAAATGATGTTCTTTTTAACTGTTACTTAACTGTTCATCAAAGAATCCTGAAAAAAAAAAAAGAACCACAGGTTCCAAAAAAAAAAAATTTGGCAGCACAACTGTTTCTAACATTGATAATTCTAAGAATAAATCAGTATATTAGAATGATTTCTGAAGGATCATGTGACACTTAAGACTGGAGTTACTGCTGATGAAAATTCTTCTTTGCATTACAGGAATAAATTATATTTTAAAATATATTAAAATAAAAAACATTATTTTATATTGTAATAACATTTTGCAATATTGCAGTTTTTTTCTGTTTTTGATCAAATAAATGCATCCTTGATAAACATAAAAGACTTCTTTAAAAAAAACATTACAAGTCTTACTGATCTCAAACTTTTGAGCGGTATTGTGTGTGTGTATATATATATATATATATATATATATATTGTATATGCAGGAAAATGTGACACTTATCCCATTTAATGAGAACTGTAAAATTGGCGGGGATTATTCAGCTGTAGTGTAGTTTCCCTCTCTCCTGAGACGTTTAGGCATGTTTTAATGAAGTCTCACTCTACATGATCTTAAGGCCCCTCAGAGCTTTATTGGACGTCAGAATGACACTGCGGTTAGTGTAACAGGTAAAGTAAGCAGATGGATATTTTCTGAGGCATTTCACCTATAGAGTGTGATTACTCCAGTTTCAGACATTGTGTCGCTTTCACACTTCTGTCTCGTTGACACTTAGTCCACACCTTCTGGGAGTGTGTGAATCGCACTGCCCAGAGATCACACACTCAGGTCTTCAACACACACAGCTGTGTTTGCGCTGGCTGCCATATGCTTGATTTAATTACTACAATCAGTTAGCTTCTGCTTTGTTTATGTGAGCTTTGACAACCTGAGAAGTGTGACTGTGAACGTTTCTGATTACTGGTACTGTTAAATACGTGCAAGCAGAAGTAAAGGCTGTGATCAGTTAATAGATTTAGGGTTAATATTATCAATGTAATTTTACTAAAATTATTAAAATAAATGGTTTTGCAATGTTGGTTTTATTTATTATTGATTTTATGTATTTGTTTTTTGTTTTTTTTGCTTAAATTAAAGGGAGTACAGCCAAAACTGCTATGCTGTACAGTATCAGTTGTACAGGGTTGTCATAGGTTTTTTTTTTTTTTTGGCATTACAATAATGAGAATTGCTATAATGCTTTTGTTAATAAATGTTTGCATTTAATTTACTTTAAATAAAGTAGACATCCACCTATTATACAGTGGCATGCAAAAGTTTGGGAACCCCTTGCAGAATCTGTGAAAATGTGAATAATTTTAACAAAATAAGAGAGACCATACAAAATGCATGTTATTTTTTTTGTATTTAGTACTGTCCTGAGTAAGATATTTTACATAAAAGATGTTAACATACAGTCCACTGTAATTATTAACATAACCCCTTTTAAAAGTCTGGAAACCCTTGGTTCTTATTACTGGGTGTGCTTAACTGAATGATCTATGAGGTTTTTTTTTTTTTGGTTTTTTTTTTGATGGTTGTTCATGAGTCCCTTGTTTGTTCTGAACAGTTAAACTGAGAACTGTTCTTCAGAAAAATCCTCCAGGTCCTGCAGATTCTTCAGTTTTCCAGAATCTTTTGCATATTTGAACCCTTTCCAGCTGTGATTGTATGATTTTGAAATCCATCTTTTCACACTGAGGACAACTGAGGGACTCAAACACAACTAATAAAAAAAGGTTCAAACATTCACTGATGCTCCAGAAGGAAACACTATGCATTAAGAGCCGGAGGGTGAAAACTTTTGAACAGGATGAAGATGTGCAAATTTTTCTTATTTTGTTGAAAAATCATTGTTTTCCATTTAGTACTGCCCTTCGGAAGCTACAGAAGATGCTTGCATGTTTCCCGCACTGGAGCATCAGTGAAGGTTTGAACCTTTTTTTAATAGTTGTGTTTGAGTCCCTCAGTTGTCCTCAGTGTGAAAAGATGGATCCCAAAATCATACAGTCATTGTTGGAAAGGGTTCAAATATGCAAAAGATGTTAAGGACAAACAAGGGACTCATGAACAACCATCACAAAACAAAATAAAAACAGTCATAGGTCATCCAAGTAATCACACACACTATTAGGAATCAGGGGTCCCCAAACTATTGAAGGGGGTTATTTTAACAATTTCAGCTATTATTAATATTATTATCATCATTCTTATTATTTTTTTATTTTTATTTTATTTTTTATTTATTTTTGTCTTGAGGACTATATGTCTTTTATGTAAAATGTCTTACTCAGAACAGTACTAAATAAAAACAATAACAATGTATATATATATATATATATATGTATGTATGTATGTATGTATGTATGTTTTTTTTTTTTTTCTCAAACTTTCACATGCCATTGTGTTTTGGAGGAGAAAAAAAATATATAAAATTAAAAAAATTATTTTTTATATAAAATATATATTTTTTCACAATAGTATGAATGCTTCTCAGAGCATAACACAGAGAATGCACTTTTTTTTTTTTTCCTAGCAAGCTGCTCTTCATTTGGTTTCCCTATTTTTAAGGAGCATTACACAATTTGAAGCCATACTTAAATGTATACCAGTATCTTTTAAACCAGTAAATCACCCAGCCCTGCATGTAATGTGTTGAGGCTGGGCACAGCGACACAGAGTCACATTAAGGTGAAGCTCTCTCCCCTGGGCCATTAATTTGACCAATCAGATTGCATCGGCTGGGACCACAAGGGTCTGATTCTATCTGGCTAGGTCATCGTGCAGGGTTAAAGTAATTACTTTAGAAAAAAAAACACACAGAATAAGACAAAATAGAGCATCCAGAGCTTCTTTTTTTTCCCCGAGTGCCACTCCTTTTCCATTTTATATCCCGTTGAGTTATCCCGCTCTTTTGTTGAGCCCACAACTCAGAGGGGTCGTTGATCAAGGTCACCATCAAGAGCAGGCTGGAAAAGAGGTTTAAAGTCCTTATAGTCCCTTATAGACCAACTCCATTCATCTCCACTGCCCTCAACCAGCTCACCCTGTTTTTCATCCTTAGTCGCACTCATTTTTTTCATCCCTTCATCATCTTCCCTGACCTCACATCATTATCCTCCATCTCACCCTCCCGCGCTCCTCCGCTGCCTCCGTTCGGCCACAGGAAACCTATTCTGTGATAATGGGACCTTGCTGAAATTACATTGCATTTTCTAAATCTGTATTTTACTTCCAGTAAATATTTATATGACATACGATTTTATATATGTATGTATTATATATAAATATTATCAAATAATAAAATGATTAAATAAGGCATTTGTCATAATTTATGTATCATAATGGAGTTTGTTTAAGTGTAGGTGATTCACCTGATTGATTTCTGTGCCTGGATGCGATACAGTGAGCTTCTTACTTTTACAGAGTTATGATAGGTGTCGTTATTGTTCGGAGGCAGTAAGGTATGCTGAGCTGATTGAGTGGAGTGGATGTTTAATTAAGTTGATGAGTGTTTTAATTGAAGGCATAAATGGCATGCCTGTGAATATGATCCGTCATATTCCATTTGCGTTTTATGTAGATGAACACATTACTTTAATGGCCTGCCATTTTACAGCACTGGAGGGGGTGCTGGGAGAGAGCGAGATGGGGGGTGAGGGAGGTTAGGAGGAGGGTACGAGGGAGGGTCGCCCCGTTACGTTTCTACAGCAGCCAGATGGCTTTTCGTGCAAGAGAATTAAAAGATGTTTCTAATTCACATCGTTGCCTCCTGGGTAAATTAATATTGCAAGGCCGAATCGTTTCTGTTTTGGTAGAATCCGAGACGGAAAGGGAGAGAATTAAAAATCATTTTTTCTGGATAAGCAGGAGATTCCACAAGCAGATTGTTGCTCAGGTAAACGGATCTATATTAGAGACGTGGGGCTGCAGCTCTTGAAGAGCGGCCCGTGTTAATTGGCTGCTTGGGAAAGCAAAAACTATAATGGCTTATTAGTCATGAACAGGGATGAACAAAGAGAGAGAGAGGCGCCTGCAATCATTACCGGCATGATAAAGAGACATTAATTAAGCAAAAGAACAATGATGTAAAAATTAGCTGCTTAATATTTCTAAATGATTGCGCTTTTCATAAATACATTAGCTTATGGTCTGAGGTTAAAAACCAAATGTTTATTCTGTCTAGTGATATTCTACATTCTGAATTTAGCCTGTAATCAAATGCAATATCTAACTCTCTCTCTCTCTCTCTCTCTCTCTCTCTCTCTCTATCTATCTATCTATCTATCTAAACTTTTAATGCTGTGTAGACACTAAATTATTAAAATACTTAAAATGTTTAATGCATATTGCACATGAAAAGTAGTACAAATTGGCTGAAATCACAAGCTTCAATCTGATGTTATTTTAACGTTATTTTAGTGTCTACATTGGTTACAAAGAATTGGGTTAGTACAAAGAACACTTTTGAAGTCACTAGAAATCACAAATTTGTGTAGCAAAATGTGGTTTGTGGGCTTTGATCAAAAGTAGGGCTGTGACGATCGCAATGACAACCGCGCCACCGCGGTCGTCGATTGGCACCACGGTGGTCGGTTGCCACCGGCGGTACTGCACGTGACGTCACACAATCTATAACAAGCATAAAATACATTGTTTCTGCAACAATTATTCTGCCTTGGCCGTGTTTGGTGTCCCCGCCGGCAACAGCAGCGAGCGCAAGTGCATTCGCAGCTGCTGGAAGCTTTACCTTATTGTGTGCGTTGAAACGTTAAAGTAGTAAATTAAAATTTTAAAGCTTTCTATGGATATATTTATCCTGACTGTAAGGTAGGTATTCGCTTCACTGAGTTTCGTTTCATTTTTGTGCAGCACTGCTGTTTAACACATACTGAAATATCAGAAAGCGCATCTTGTTTGTTTTCTTTATTTTTACAAAAGCACAACATTTTGCTGATATTGTGAGTGCACGCAAATAAAATTAGACCCTTTACAGTTCCGGATTATATATTACGCTTACCTTTATGAGCAAAGATTATGGCGTAGTTATTTTTTTATTTTTTTTTTTGCAAGTGATTGCGCTGGCGGCTTCATGTCCTGCAAAGCGCATTTAGCTTCCACTCTCTAACAAACGATTGTATGTGCATAATAGCGTGTATTTATGTAAGTTAAACGTTTAAAATAACATTGTGATATGCTTGAAGATTTTATTTTAGGCAAGTCTTGATAATTTGAGAAGGCAAAACTGATCAAACATAAGCTGTGATCAACACACTGCCTGCCTCTGGCTGCTTGGTCGATACTTTAAAAAGCTAAAACCTTAATTTAACAAACAAAATATGTTCCAAACATATTTCTGATTTAACTTTATACAGAAACGTAAAGAAATATAACCACCTTCTTATTAAAAACAAAACTGAGCTATTTTAATGGATGCAACGGTGTAATGGGAAAGAGAGAGAAAAGACTCGGGCTCCAGTCGACTCGGCCGGTAATTTTGATGAGCCGTCGGACAAGGTTTGGGTGAGGTTGTTACGAATTTATGCAACGAATGTTTGTTTAAAATTTACCGTTCTTATTTTGGCTACTTTCTTATTTAACTGTATAATTTCTTTGATATTTACTTTAGTGTTTTGTAGGCTGAAATAAACACGCATGTTTGTTAATAATTTTGAGCCTAATTTTTTATATTTCAAATTTTTATATATATATATATATATATATATCTCAACAGTAGGTGCATTACCACCGCGGTGGAAAAAATCGGCCACCGTCACAGCCCTAATCAAAAGGAGTTTTCCTGTTTAAGGGTGCAGTCGCATTTACCGCTATTCGCAAAGATTTGCAGGCACAGTTTTGCCTGATCAGGAATTTTGGTGAAACAGAAATCTATTTGTAGGGCTGCACGATTAATCGAATGTGATTTCCATGTGCATTTTGTCAGTAAAGCCGGTTCTGTAATCAGCAGTAAACTTCCATCACCTGCTTTCAGATGGAGCAGCATTTACTACATAGAGCCATAGTTCACTGATAGGTTACGCAAAAAAAATTGCAGACAATATTATTGCGCGATTATGAAATTGAAAGAAATCGTTTGCAATAATGACAGCTGTTTGCGTAGCTTCTCAGTGAATTACGGCTCTGTGTAGTACATCTAAAAGCATGTGAAAATACCACATTTAATAACGGTTTTACTCTAAACTCACTTCATAACATCAGTCGAGTGATTGAAATAAATCCTTCTAAGATGGGAGTTATTTTAGGCATTGCATTCTAAATATACTTCATTATTATGAAAATTATAATAATAATAAGTCAGTAAACCATATGTTGTTGTAGTCGTGTGTTTATTAGTCACGTTTAATTAATAAAAGCAGTTAAATCTTCTGTTTATTCAGCTGCAGCGATAGGCATTTCCTAGGTTTCTTATTTGGGCGTATTTGGAGTTTCCACACGAGAGTGCCTTCTGGCCTTTGGATGAAGATTTACTGCTGATCACAGAACCATGCTTTACTGAAAGATACGCATGACAATTGCAGCTTCTGCCTAATCATGACTGCGATTTCATTTTGATTTATCGTGCAGCCCTCTATGTTTGGTTTGAAAGTGTCTTCTGTGTGAGTTGTGCTTCACTGCAACATGATTAGAAATAGACAATGGACCTTACTTTGCCCACAGAATTTTGCTGATATTTCGCTAATGAGTCCGAACCTTAATGGCCAGAATGTTGCCATTACAGAATTACTTCACTTCCAGAATAAAAATTTCCTGATAATTTACTCACCCCCATGTCATCCAAGATGTTCATGTCTTTCTTTCTTCAGTCCAAATGAAATAAAAGTTTTTGAGGAAAACATTTCATCGTTTTTATCCATATAGTGGACTTCAATGGGGATCAACTGGTTGAAGGTCCAAAATGCAGCTCTACACAATCCCAGCCGAGGAATAAGGGTCTTATCTAGTGAAACAATCAGTCATTTTCTATAAAAATACAAATTGATAAACTTTTTAACCACAAATGCTCATTTTGCACTAGCTCGACATCACGTATTACGAAGTCACGTTGGAAAGGTCATGCATGACATTTGTTTACAAAGCGAACATGCAAATAAACTCAAACGCCTTTTACAAAAAAAGTAAAACAGCAATGATGGAAGATTTCGATGTTGGAGGAGAAAATGAGTTTTTCATCCTACAATACCTTTTTGAACCAGAGTAGGCAGACGAAGAACTAACCATGCGCAACCTTTCCAACAAGATTATGTAATTTGTCGTAAATCGTAGAGCTAGTGCAAGACAAGCATTTATGGTTAAAAAGTACATACATTTTTACTGTCCACTATATGGAGAAAAATCCTAAAATGTTTTCCGCAAAAACCTGTGAGGTTCGCTGTGACCGGAAATTATGGGGGGGGGGAGGTGTTATATGCAGAAGTCTGTGAATAGACTACACCTTTCTTAACCTTTCTGCACTCTTAACAGGTGGAATGTACTTGGCCTGCAGGGGGCGCTGCTTAGTCATTTTGTGGAGCCGGTGTATCTGTACAGCCTGACGGTGGGCAGTCTGAGACACACGGGTCACTTCTCCAGGATGATGAACCACAGGCTGGAGAGAGTCGGACCTCTGCCCACCTGCTACCACCGCAACCAGCCTTTACTCAGTGGTATTTGTTTTAAACATTTTCTTTATTCGTCTTTTAAATCTTAGATAGACTGTGAAACATAGTATCGTTAACAGCAGTGTTTTGTCTGGTCAGTTGGCATTGTTAAATTTAAAGGTCCATGCTGACCTGTAGATCCCTGTAGAACAGGGTACTAGTGTAAACCAGTCTCACTCGCACCTCATCAACAACTAGCATGGGAGGATAAAGAGGATGTGAACATAATGAAGGCTAATAACTGTGCAGTAATAGCTGTGCTTGTAAACCTCACTCTCCTAGCCTCAAGATGCTCTTTAGCGACTTGTTAGCACCTCCCATGCTGGTTTGAATCCCACTTGAAGCTGTGCAAGTAGGACCAGTTACACTAGCAAACTCAAGGTTGTGGGTTTGATTCCGAGGGAGCACGCATATTAATAAAATGTATGGCTTGAATGCACTGTTAAACCTCAGACCTTGCCAATGCCTTAGCAGACGTGACCTTATGCACATGGAGGACACTCTGTCTCGCTCCATCACTTTGTTAAACTGCTCTCCTGAGCCTCAGTATGGCAGACGGACTGCTGTATTGGATCTACCCATCCTCCAAATCAATCTCATCAAACACCTTATCACTGCCATTGAAGAGGAGAGCGATCCATTCACTCTTCCTCTCACGCCCAGTGGGCCGCACTTCTCCAGCACGGCCCCTTTCACCACCATTGATGAGCTTCTGTTCCTTTGTCTGGATTCTCTTGTTGGGGAAAATGGGCTGGTTATTTTAGGCATCGGCATCATAAAGGGCATAGAGTTCCCAAGAAGCGGCCGAGATTTCTTATCATAAAAGAAGCAAATGACCCCTTCCGTAAGGAAGCTAAAGTGAGGCTGTTCTCATTGGTCATACATGCACTGAACACTCAGATGCTTTGTATTATCTTAAATACAGCATCACATTTAGTGTTCTAGCAGCATTCTAGTGTAAAATACTCTGCATGATGTATAGACAACATCATTAGTGACTGTAAATGAAGACAGCTTGAGGGAAAATAAAAATGACTGGTATTTCCTTCAAACTTTTCCTATGCCTCATTATTTGTATATTATTGACTCATTATTTAGATTCAGTTGTGCACAGGGGAGGTCATTAAATTGTTTTAATAAATGCAGGTTGCATTTTATTACGCAAATGTTAGATTGAGTCTCCAAAAAACAGCATGTTTACAAATAAGGTATATTTAATAAATGTGTGTAAATATGAAGGTGCTTGAAGGTTGAGAAATAGCACTCAAATTATATACAGACAGTACTGTATGAGATGAAAACTCTGGACATATGTGACCCTGGACCACAAAACCAGTCATAAGTTGCACAGGTATATTTGTGGCAATAGCCAACAATAAATTGTATTAGTCAAAATAATTGATTTTTCTTTTATGGCAAAAATCATTAGGATAATGAGGAAAGATCATATTGCATGAAGATATTTTGTAAATTTTCAACCGTAAATATATCAAAACTTAATTTTGATTAGTAATATGCATTGCTAAGAACTTCATTTGATCAACTTTAAAGGCGATTTTCTTTCTTTTTGTGCATCCTCAGATTCCAGATTATCAAACAGTTGTATCTCAGCCAAATGTTGTCCTATCCCAGCAAACCATACATCAATGAAAAGCTTATATATAAATCAATTTTAAATATTTGACCCTTATGACTGGTTTTGTGGTCCAGGGTCACACATTAGTCTTAGTCTTAAAGAAAAAAGTTTTATTCTGCATGATGGAGTTTGCAATGTACTGTTCCAAACAGAATCAGTATGAGTAAAACATAAAATCTGGTACAAGCTATGCAACAGCCAGCTCCAACAATGCATGAAAATCAAGTCAAGTCACCTTTATTTATATGGCGCTTTTAACAATACAGATTGTGTCAAAGCAGCTTTACAGCATTAAATAGAAAAATAGTGTCAATAATGCAAAAAAACATCTATATGCATCTGTATATGTACAAAAAAGAGCAGTTAGTAAAAAAAACTTCATACATCCAGGCCAGTAGGTGTTAGTATATAAAGAAGAGCTAGCTAAACATGAAACAAAACTTACTTAACACACCTTTAATTAGCTTAACCAAGCAACTATCTTAAGCAGTAAGACTAGTGTTCTTGAAATAATGAGCGTCCCGAGTTTGAATCCCGGCATGTGGACCTTTCCTGATCCCGCCCCCCCCTCCCACTTCGCTTCGCTTCGTCTGCTCTGCGCTGTCCTATCATAATAAACAGGCAAATAGTAAGAGACTGTCTTTGTCAACCAGTTTTAACAGCATTACGCTAGCCAGTTTTATTTAGCTGGTTCACCTGCTTCTCCAACACCAAACTAACATAAACCAGACTGAACCAGCAATTGGTCAAATGCTTCAGACTGGAAACTCAAATTCATGTAGTAGTGGTAGAAGTGCTGTGTCTAGATAGCAACCTTTATACCGCAAAGCTCTTGCACAATTCACTCCAACCTACTCTTTGTTAGCAAAAATGAGATTGTGTGTGTGTGTGTGTGTGTGTGTGTGTGTGTGTGTGACTTAACTGAGGATGTCCTTTAAACACAGGTCGCATACTTTAGCACATCACTTTTAAAAGATACAAAGTGACACTTAAGAGTAGCTGTATGTCAAACACAGTGATCACATTTAGCAGCATCTTGTGTAAAATACTCTGGATGATGGATAGATGACAGCATTGTGACTGACAGTAAATGATGAAGCCTGCTCGAGGTAAAATACAAATTAAATGCTCTATTACAGACATATAGGGATAAACCGAATGCAGAGTATGAAATGACACTGTGAATAAGTGAGCGAGGTTTTCAGAAAGAAGCCACGTTACGGCATAAAAGGATATGCACATTATTATAGCAGACAATTTATTCCACCTGTTTAGAGGCTCTGAATAGAGAATCTGAGATTTGTGAGAGGATTAAAGTAGTAGTTTAACCAAAAATGAAAATGCTGTCATCTACCAAATGCGTATGGCTTTCTTTCTACTGTGGAAAACAAAATGAGATACATTACACAATGTCTAGGTCTAGGTTGCTCTTTTTCAAGATATGAGTTCCAGAGTTCCAATACCTTCAAATGTAAGCAAGCAAGCAAGTAAGTTTTATTAAACCATAAACACCACCATACTGTGTCGATTTGAACAGTAGCACAGATGTCTTCTATGTCAAATTTCTCTCCTAGATCAACACTCTCCGCAGTTTAAATGTGCTAAAACACACGCCGTTGCGTCTCACCTATGTCATTCACAAGTCAGCAGTACAGTGCATGGGCTTGCTATGATACTCTCCACTTGAAGAAAGAAAGAATTCCATGCTAATTGGTGTAGCGATGCGGCAATGATTGAGGAGCCCGAGAGATCCTTTGTGCCTGGAACCAGTGTTTACCTCAAAGATAGCACAGACGACACACAGACATGCTTGCCTGCTAATGAAACACTTCAGCAATCACATGCTAAATAGAACCTCCCTCGAGTGCTCTTTCTTACCCGTCTTCCTCTCTTTCCCCCATACACAGGCCTGAGCAGCAGTGACTGCAGGCAGCAGGGGAAGTCCGTGTGTTACAGTGTCAATTGGACGGCAGGTGACACCCAACTGGAGGTGCTCAACGCTTCTACTGGGAAGAGGAGAGACTCCGGGGCTCCGTCCAGACTTTGCAAGCATGCGCTTTTTGCACGCTGGATCAGACTCTATCGCAAGGTGAGCTCACTGAAAAAATAAACTGAAAAAATAACCAGATTTATTTCCAAAATGTTACCCAAACGAAAATTAGCATGGGACTTAATTTTGTCCGTTGGAAGGCATTGCGTTCTCAGTGTTGCCAGCAGGGGCACTATACCTAGCATTAGTGTAAACTGAAGAAATAACCAGATTTATTTTTTAAAATGCTACCCGAAGACCACTAACCAAATTATGTTTGCACACTGTACCATACCACAGTCAAACATTTATCACATACAATGTCTTAAAAAGTATGCAGTTTACAGTACATACTGTGCAGTATGCAGAACACTAGTATTCCATTACAAACATTGCAACTTGTATTTCATTTTGAATTTAAGGCTATCAACTTTTGACGTATATATATGATCCCTATTGTGAGATATGAACCAGCCTCACAAACAAGGGAAAAAAATCTAGGGTGGGACTTGATTTTGTCCATTGGGAGGCATTGCATTCTTAGTGTTGCCAGCAGGGGCACTATAGCTAGCATTAGTGTAAACTGAAAAAATAATGAGATTTATTTCCAAGATGCTACCCGAACGCCACTAACCAAATTATGTTAGCACAATGTACCACACTACAGTCAAACATTCATCACGTACAACAAAAAGAGTATGTGGTGTACAGTACATACTGCACAGTATGGAGAACACTAGTTTTCCATTATGAACATAGCCTTAAATTCAGAATGAAATGTTTTGATCGTCTTTTGACTTACATACAAGATCCCTTGTTGTGATCTATGAACCGCTTCATAGCCAAGGAAATAAATCTAGGCTGGGACTTGATTTTGTCCATTAGGAGGCATTGCATTCTCAGTGTTGCCAGCAGAAGCACTACAGCTAGCATTAGTGTAAACTGAAAAAAAAAAAAAATTGTTGTTTCCAAGATGCTACCCAAACATCACTAATCAAATTATGTTAGCACAGTGGCCCATGCTACAGTCAAACGTTCATCACCTACCGTGTGTTGTCTTAAAAAGTATGCAGTGTACAATACAAACTGTGCATACATTACAAAAACATAAAAAAAAATGAATGTAAATTGCAATCGTCTTTTGACATATATCCAAGATATCTATTGTGATGAATGAACCAGCTTTACAAACAAGAAAGGAAATCTAGGGTGGGATTTGATTTTGTCCATTGTGAGGCATTGAATTCTCATTGTGCCAGCAAGGGCACTATAGCTAGCATTAGTGTAAGCTGAAAAAATAACCACTTTATTTCCAAGATGCTACCCACATGCCATTAACCTAATTACGTTAGCACAATGTACCATACTACAGTCAAATGTTCATCACATACTAAAAAAAGTATGCAGTGTACAGTACATACTGCACAGTTTTGCAGTATGCAGAACACTAGTATTCCATTATAAACATAGCCTTGAATTCAGAATGAAATAACATAGCCTATATGCTGAGTTTCAGTTTATTTTATGACAGCAGGGAAACTCAAATGGCAGAAAGCGACATCCTATTTATTTTCTTTATTTTACAAAAGACCTTTTACAGTGATGCATTATTAAGACAGTAAATGACAGTGTTTCAGTTGATTTTGCTGGTATAAGGAAACAGTTAAACTAATCGGACACAAAACATATCACTTCCAGCATTGCTGACTTGAAAGCGCAGTTGGTGACGTTACTTTATCAAAATAAAATACAGTGAATAAAATACATACAGTGCGCCTGCCTCATTGTGTCACTGTTGTAACGTGACTGAAGTACAAAGTCTATAATTTACATAATAAATAATAGTTTTGCATTTGGATACATCGCAAATACGGAAATATTATGGAATATTTGGATTTGTGCTGAATGAGAGAGGTAGGATACAAGAGCACAAAGCTCCATTTCGCAAACAGTGGAGTGCACAAGCCTTAGAAGTATACTGTCAGTGAGAGACACGTTCAGAATCAGCACATGGTAATTGTCTAGGGCTTTGTTTTCAAGTGCCCAGCTCCTGGCATTCGCTGTTCTTCCGCTGGCGGTTATCAAACAGCGTTGCATTACTGTGGCTGCCCCCTTCTGGATTGAGGTTGAACTGCATCTGTTCTTCTAAAACATACATCATACATGCACACATCATCAGAGAAGAGTTTGTTGCTAATTGTTAATCGTCAATATTCATTTCATGTTGAATTCAAGTCCTGTTCACATTTGATACACAACAATAAATCTGAAGTTGCTGTGCTTTTGGTATCGTCGATCTGCCAGGTCACCATAGTAGTCTGGTCTGGTCTGGTCACCAGGGATGCCATAATGGGAGAAAGTTTGGGCTGCAGCTTCGAAACGCCCCCTTCTGGTCACTGCATCTTAAGAGTTCAATTAATGAAAGCAGTTTGAGGTTAGGGATCTCAATCAAGGTCACAATCAATGGACCCTTGCAGAGTTTAAACTTAGGACCTTTCAATTACCAACCCAGTTCCAGTAGCATTTTCTCAGGTCAATATAAAGAACTAGTTGAGGATGAATAATTCTGTTTTTATTAACCACAACAGACAGCTCCCATTTGTTATGAGATGAAAAAAAAAAAAAAAGCGTAGGGCAGAATTAGGCCCTCATCATGTAAATGTATGGGAGAGATGCCGGCTGCTGTACCAAATGCTGGCAGTTAAAGTCTAATGACTGTGGAAATGGTAATCATCTTGAAAAGCACTTGAGCGGCCTCCCATGGCAAACGCTCAGCGCTCGCAGTCAGGGACGCAAGAGCACACACGCTAATCTCCAAAGAAACTTTTCTTTTCTCCGAGCCCCTCCGTTCACCGCTCCCTATTTTCGCTCACACTGTTTTTTCGTGTGTGTGAGTGTGCGACAAAGAAATGCACAAAAGCACGGAGAATGTTCAATTGCTTGTGAAATTTAAATGGAGAGATTACACAGCTGCTCAAACGCCACGTTTGTGCCGGCTCATTCGTTTTGTTTTGCACTCTCACCATCTCTTCTGTCTGTCCCATCCCTCTTTCCTTCATTCTTTCTTTTGTTTCCTCTCTCTATAGCTGGTGGTCCGTGGGGCGAGTGGTACGCCGCTGTACTGTGAAGCAAAGCAGGCGGCCGGCACCTACCAGACTGTGAAACTGCAGTGGTTGAAGGGTCTACAGGAAGCAGGACTAGGGACCTGGGTCAGAAAACCTCCCGAGCAGGAAAACTTCACTCTGACTGTATGAGTAACCACCCTTCGTCACCAAAACCACCTTCACTTGCCAACCAGTCGCCACAGAAGCCCTTTCTCACCCCTAAAGTCAACAACATCCCACTGCCAAAAATTCTCCACAGGGAGATGACAAGAGTCGCGACTAGGTGGTAAACCTTGTTCTGTCAAACTCTTGCTACCAAAGTAAAGATAAGGCACGGAAGAATTTTGTACCTTGGCTTTCATGGCTTCTGTTCGGAAGGGTACGGATAGATTTTTCTTCCCACACCAGTAAAGCGCAAACCCTGCCCCACAGCCGATTCCATAGATTTCATTGGTCATTTCAGACACAATCCTGAATACTAACCTCTAACCTGAGTAACATAGTGTTGGAAGCGTATCCCTGATAGATAGCATTACTATTTGTTACAATTAAATCCCTGCCAGAAGTCTGGACAGGTTGAGTTTGTAACGGGGTTGACCAGTGAAGTAAACTGTGGGGAGGGATTTACACTTAACTAATATAGAAAAATTATGTTTATGGTTAAATTAATGTTCTGACATTATAAAAGATCCTATACCCATCCACAATGCTTAATTAAAACGTATAACAGTAGTGTAGTAATACCTTGTTCTAGCTAATCTAATTCTGCTTTTCTCAACCAGCAAGTGCTATGTTAAGCTAAGAACAAATACAACGTAAAATTATTTTCTAGAGTTTTTAATCAGGCTCAGAATCGAGTACCCATGAAAAGTTGTCTTTGATTGAATTGCTTTGGTGTCTGAAGGGGACAGGACTTGCAGGACATTGTAAGATCCCGTTTAAAACTGCGATACTCAAATGACACAAATAATTGCACACCAAATATTGCTATGAGTTTTAATATTTTATTAGCTCACCAGATTCTTCGACAAAATAAAAACACTTGTAGCAAGTATATAGCGCTGACTTGAGTTACCCAGATGTGCTGTAAGTTTTTACCAGTTATTACTGGGGATGGCACGATTAGCCAATCAGAATCAAGTATTCCACAGGGCCATGTAATAATAAAACATGAGTTCCAGAAGCTTCCAGAATACCTTTAGATTGAAGGTACAATGCCTTCATACCCCCGAAAGTGTTCGTACCCATTTATTACGTTTTATGTTGCAGCCTTTTATTAAACTGCTTTACATTACTTTTTTCCCCACATCAGTGTATACTCCATACATCATAATGACTAAGCAAAAAACGGGTTTGTAACAACTGCAAATTTATTAGGAATAAAAGACTGAAATGATTCCATTGCATAAGTATTCATACTGTATTTCATTACTGTATTTACATACACTCAGGAGCACTCATTTCATTTGTAGATGTTACTACACTTCAAGTGGCATTAAACTGTGGCAAAAAAAAAAAAGGTCTAACAGCTGAAAATGCATATCAGAGCAAAAACCAAGCCCTGAGGTCAAAATAACTGCCTGTAGAGCTCAGAAACAGGCTTGCGTCAAGGTACAGATGGGGGGAAAGTTCAGAATAAAATTCCGCTGCATTGAAGGTTCACAGAAGCATGTAGCCTCCATTATCCATAATGGAAGACACTTGGAACCAGCTGGCCAAACTGAGCAACTGATGGAGAAGGGGCTTGGTTATACTGGTGACCTAGAAGCTGATGGTTACTCTAGTTGAGCTCCATGATCATATATGCAGATAAAAGAAACTTACAGAAGTACAAACATCACTGCAACACTCCACCAATCCGGTCTGCTTGGTGGTGTGGCCAAACTCAATCCTCTTCTCAGAAATAAGAAAATCCACTTGGAATTTGCAAAAAGCACCTAAAGGACCCTCAGACTGTGAGGAACAAGATTCTTTGGTCTGATGAACCTCAATTCCAAGCATCATGTCTGAAGAAAACCAAGCACTGATCATCACCTGCAGAGTACCGTCCCGAAAGTAAAGTGTGCTGGTAGCAGCCTCAAGCTGTGGGACTGTTTTTCAGCGGCAGGGACTGAGGGACTCGTCAGAGTAGAAGGAAAGCTCAATGCACCAAAATATTGAGAAATATTGAGTCCATAGCATTCAGAACCTCAGTCTTGCACACAGCAAGAGTGGCTTATAGACAACTCTGTGAATGTCCTTGAGAGGCCCAACCACAGCCTGGGTTTAAACCCAATCAGACATTTCTGGAGAAACCTCAAAATGCCATCCAAGCTAACAGGGCTTGAGAGGTGAAGAGGTGAGGAGAATAATGGCAGATGTTTGCCAAATGCAGTTGTGCAAAGCTTGTTACATCATACCCAAAACGGCTGTAAAGGTGCTTCAACTAAGTACAACATTAAGGGTATGAATACTTATGCAATGTAATTATTTAAGTTATATTATTTTAATGAATTTGCAAAGTTGGCACAAATCTGTTTTTTGCTTTGTCATTATGGTGTATGGAGTGTAGATTGATGTGGAAAAAAAAGTTAAAGCAGTTTACCACAAGGCTGCAACATAAAATGTTTTGGGTATGGGGGTATGAATACTTTCGCAAGGCACTGTAGATCATTTCAAAATTGCTTTGTCCTGTTGTGTAACAATCCCAAGATTAATTTTCTCTAAGTTTCCATACACTGCACTACACCGGAAGTTGCAGTAGCCATTGAGGCTAAATCCAGAAGCAGTCGTGCATAGAGTCCACTATGACGTGTCAATTATCGCAAAATCATTTTGATTTGTCTCTCAGTATTTAAAAAAAAAAAAAGATACATTTTACAGGTCAGGGTTAGCCTTAGGGGGTGTTTTGCTCTGAAAAACAATGTATGTAGCTTTCGCGAGACTTACAGCAGAACAAGGGTTACCAGCTATGGAATCGACAACAAGGGGAAATGTGAGAAACGGGGACAATTTTCTCACAACACGGCAGATGGAAAGATGGTAACCTCTCTCTCGCTCTCTCTCCACTGACGGCTCTCCTGTAGCCGTCATTCAAACGTGTGTATGTGTGTTAACCTTCGCCAAAGTGAAAAGCAGCCGCCGTCTTGTCATTATCTGCCCGTTTCCGGATGGCCTGCCCCTGAAGAGCTCCGACACGCTGTCCAATTAGAGGTCCTGTCAGAGTGATGCGTCCCTCATTTTCCTCTCTCTCCTTTGCCTTTGGTTCATTGGTACAACTTCAAAATGAGAAAAAAAGACGGAACGAAAAAACAGTAGGGGTTGACATTGCAAAGACAGGTTAATTCAGCTCCATTTTGGGTGTGCAGGTTAGAGGTAATGGTGACAAGCTAATGTAAATGGTGCCATTACGGCAACCCGGGTCTCTTGCTGTTTTTTAAGCCGGGACAGCTTGCTGCTTTAATACCTCAATCCCGCTCACGGGTAACGTGTCATTTCTCCGCTGGTTTCTCTTTGTGTGTCAGCACTGTATCTTTACACAAGAGTGTTCTGGGCAGAGACCTGCGTGAAAAGAAAGGAAAATGTCGGCGGCTTGATGTAGACACAAAGACGAAAAGAAAATGGAGTTAAGAGTGCGAGTAGAGATCCGTGATTATGGAGTAATTTGTAGTTAATGGATTCATTTACAAACTGAGCACATTACAAATTGCTTCGTAAAGCCGACCCAACCTTTGAAACGCATGCCACTTTACCCGAGGTTTAACCAATGATTCTCCTGCATTCATTTATTTCATTTACAGATGCATCTCATTCATGTCTTTGATTTAGATGCTTTCCGTGCTTTAACCTTGAATTATTTTTTCAAGTTATCACGATTTGTCTGTGAAGATGTTTATTGTTGTACACAACACATGTTACTCCATGATTATTAGGTTTTAATTGACTGGCAACATTTACTTTGCATAGTTCATTGTTATTGCATAATTTGTTACTGCTTTGAGTATATCATCACAGCTCATGTGTTTTTTGTCAACCTTTGCTGAGATGTCATGTATCCACCCCTTTACAAACAGCTCAAGATGTTACAGGGACACCTAGTGGTTGCAAATATATTTAAGGTTTTCTCTGCCCCCTGTGTAGTGTCTGATGCTATATATTCTTTTAAACAACGAATCCATCCCAGCTTAAATGTGCTAATTTTGTCTACTAATAGAAATAGAATCTCAATAGAACGATGGTGAGACTTACAGATTGAACGTGTGACCCAGCATTACCTACCTTTGGCTTCTTTCTGTTTTCTGGATTTATTTTATTCCCAAAAATTGGGAAAGTTTAATGGAACGATTGGTTTCTTAGTATTTCCACCACACTGACAACCCAGTTTGAAACCTACATGATTGGTAAGACTGTTAATGCACGTGTCTTCTATGTACTGTTTATTTTAGTGTTCACTTTTTTTTTGGCAACATTCATTTTATGTTTGGGTTGAACTTTTTCTTCATCACAACAGAAACATTAAAAGCCCCAGACAAAACTACATCTTAAGTAATTCAGTCGTAAGGCATGATTGAATGGCAATATTGTACTAATGACTGTACATTTTGTAAAAATTTGTAAAAAAAAAAAAAAAAGAAAATGAAAAGAATACTAAAGATATCTCTCAATAAAGTGTACATTTTAACCCAAAAGCATATGCTGCTAAGGTGAAAAGTGAATGTTTATGTGAATAAAAACAAATGTTGTGTTATGCTTTGACTTGAATCTGTTTGTTGTGCTGTAAAAAAATACTTTCCAATAAATAAATAAATAAATAAATATATATATATATATATATATATATATATATATACACATACATACACACACATTACGCACAGGCGAGTACACAGCTACAGCGATCTATCACGCCACATTAAAGAGCGCCAAAACGGAATTTATTGCTTGAATTTCCTAATGAAATAGACAAAATTTGAAATCTGAGACTTTGTTTCAAATCAAAAGTAACACAAAACTTAGCCTATTGCGATTTATTGTACGGGAGGTGTACTATGTACTGTTCATTCATCAACCGAAAACAAACAGCATAGACCAAAAGATCGATTAGGATTTACAAATTGATATTGGTTCATAAAAATGAGAATTATTAAAATCGCTGTCACTGCAGGGTGTGGTGTTGAACGTGAAACGTTACGCAGTCTCTCTGTTCATCTGTTCTTTTCAATGTAAATGCATAAGCCTATATCGCCCTGTAGGTTCATAATTAAAAATGAAAATGTGAACAAAAATAAAAGCAATTAAATGTGTTATAATTAAAATATGGAAATTAAAATGACGGGAAATAATAAATAATGACTTAATTTTTACGACCCTGTCACACACACATATATATTTTTTTTTATGTAGTTTTTTTTTTTTTTCCAATCAAAACAGTGTGATCGTTCAAAGACATCTTCACTTTATTCTGAAGCCCAGCAGTGAATGATTTTGATTCTATATCTCTACATTAATGCAATATGTTTCTCCAATACAGCAAATTAAAAGTGAAATACCCCACAGAACATTCTATCAAGTTTAAGACAACTAAAATGTTGGCGATCAGACTCATTTTTAAAGGACGTTCTGATGGGTCATATGCATTGTTGTTTGACAGCTGGATAAAAGATGAGTGTTTTCTATGCGTCTTTGCGTACATTTCAACTCTAAAGTCAAATACAGTCCATTAAACATGGACGCCACACAAATATACATCGCATAATAAACATCTTTTTGTTAGACCTAACGGACTGCCTACGTGAAAAGAACTGACACTTTCCACCAAGTCTTTTAGCACAGTCCAAAGTAGTTTGGTGAAAGCCTGGTAATGCAGTAACGATACCAATTGTAACACACTGATGGAAGAGCTTCCATTTAAGGATTACTGACGAATGTCGAAAGTCATTCAAACGAGGTTTCTGTAGATACGGCTATGCACAGTGGTTCACACATCACAAGAAGTCCAAAGTACATCAGAAAGCCTTTCAAGCGTCAGCAGATCACTTTGAGCGAGGCATCGACATTTGGTCCGATGATTATCGACGAATATTACAATATCGAAAACTCACTGCGGCAAACAACTCTTCCATGTAAAAACGACAGCAGTGAGCAACTTGTTCTGAATTCAGATGCGTCGATTCAATATTTACTTCTACACGACTTGAAAGCCCTTGAAATGGAAGTGAACATCAAACGCAGGGCTTCATAAACAGTCAATACGTTTTTTTTTTGTCATTTTCATAGGGTGAACAAGATTACACAGCAATTATACAGCATTTTGCTTCACATAGTTGACAAGAGAGGTGGGTTTGTCATGCAAATGGACTGTGGCAATACTGATTGGCTGCTCGAACGGCAATCAGAACATCAAGAAGGTGCGGATCCGTAAATGCGGTTGCCGATTTCCGTTCACAAAGGCAGAGTGCTCTACGTTTCTTTTTCCATCTCTATAAAAAGCCAAAGCAGAACTCTATACAAAACTAACCAAAAAAAAAATCTAAAATGCTATCATAAAATAAAAGTCATCTGTACAAAGAACATTGCACAACAAAAATACCACTAAAGTGAATGTAACAGCGGCAGGCCATGAACAAACGTTTCGGCAATGTCCCGGTCTCGCAGGATTCACAAGTCGCAGTTTCATGCAAACATGTAAAAACGGGGTAACAAGACTGGAAGGAAGTTCACCACACTATATGACCTCAGAGCAGACAGCGCAGGACTAGATATGCAGAATATCCATGAAATTCAGTCTTCCACACACGCCAGGCGTGACAGGATGATTACCGCGGTAGAGTGAGTGTAGACGTCAATTGGGACAAAAAAACAGTCAGTCTTATTACACATAACGTGAATGTGTTCATTTAAAATCTACTGCAGGTGTGGCACTGACGAATGTGTTTAGTCGTGATTACGTGGATGGCCCATGTTAAGCTTGTGTACGTGTGAAGCGTGTCACTTCTCCTGCAGCAGGGCAGGGATGTTGATGTTCCAGCCGATGGCTTGGCGGTCAAAGCCACAGGTGAACAGATTGCAAGCTTGGTTCTCCTCGTTCCAGGCTGAGCAGCACACCATGCGCCGATGACCCTGCGTGTGAAATGCAACATGGTTGTCAGGACATATGAAAAGGAACAAAACAAGCTAATGTAATACTTAAAGGAATGTGGCTCGAAACGTATTGAGCTGCCGTCATGGTTCGATACTAAAATAGACCCTTGTTAGAGACTGATTTGAGACGCTTTTCATGGGCAGCAAGTTTGTTAACAGCCACTCATGTGCTGAAAGAAAATAACATCAAGAGAATCACATGTGGGAATCGACTAATGTTCACTGTTGGTTGATGACTTGGCATGATGCTGAACTAAGGATTTAAAATGTACATTAGGGATATGCTGGATGCACAATACTGGATATTATTCTTATTATAGGGGGTTTAAGCAGGAAATTTAATTAAAGTGATTGGTTTATACATTTAGATTGCGTATAAATTAGGGATGTCAAATGATTAATTGCGATTAATCGCATCCAAAAATAAAAGTTTATGTTGACATGCTATATGTGTATGTACTGTGTATATTTATTATGTATATATAAATATTTATTTATAAAATATTTATATTCATATATAATTTAAGTTATATACAAGTATATATATATATATATATATATATAAATGTTTTTTTAACATATGGATGTATTTGTGTACATTTATACATACATAATAAATATACACAGTACACACACATATAGCATGTAAACAGACTTTTATTTTGGACGTGATTAATCGCAATTAATCATGATCAGCCCTAGTATAAATGTGTGTATATTTAAACATATTTATATTAATACATCAAAATGTATTAATTAAATTCTAAAATAAAAATCATATACAGTATAATAAAAATATTATATTATTATTATTATTATTACAATTATAAATAATAATTGTAATTGTAATAATAATAATAATAATAAAGCGTTCTTACACCTTTTCCAAAGTAAAATTCAAGTGCTTTTCAAGCACTTTCAAAGTGTATTTTCAAGGTTTTCAAGCACTTTACAACTATGGTAAATTACATGTTTACGTACATACTTGAGTTTTCCACTTTAAATCAGATGTTATTGTGCTATTAAAAACTACTTATCTGAATTGTATATAACACTGCCTAATATAAATAGCTAACATACAGTTTAATTATAAAATTTTTCAAATTAAAGAATTTACAGGGTATCTGCACAATTTTTAAAATAAAATTTAAGGCTTTTTAAGACCTGACCTGCACAAATAAAATGAATACTGTATGAGTGGGGTAGGACAATGTCTATGGTAACATATTAATGACTGGTACAAAATGACTATAAAACAAAAACAAAAACAAAAACAAAAACATGATACTAAACTAAACTTCTACATTTCAAAAACAGGTTTTTCACAAAATAAAAAAAAAAGTATATAGTGATAAACATTTCAGCTTTTTAAACTATTTTTAAGAAAAGGGATTAGTCAAAAGTAGCTATAAATTATTTTAATTTAACACACACACACAAACACATATTTTCTATCGTCCTACACCAACCCCTAAACCTACTTATCACAGGAAACTTTCAGCATTTTAACTTTCTCAAAAAAACTCATTCTGTATGATTTAGAAGCTTTTATTCCCATGGGGACCTCAGTTTAGGTCCCCACCGTGTTCCAATGAGTCTGTGTGTATTCAAGTTTAAGTCCCACCAGTATATATAAACCAAACCCACACACACCTTTGTTAATCATTTGGATTTTTGAAGCCACATTAGCAATTTTCGCATTGTTCTGAGGGGGAAAAAGGCAAAAAGCCAGCAGGTGGCGCTTTTAGAACTACACAAAACAGTCTCCCTGGTAACGACTGTACATGAAGTAGCACAGTGCTCATTAAAGGACAAGTCCACTTCCAAAATAACAATTTACAAATAATTTACTCACCCCCTTGTCATCCAAGATGTCCATGTCTTTCTGTCTTCAGTCATAAAGAAATTATAGTTTTTGAACAAAGCATTTCAGGATTTTTCTTCATGTAATAGACTTCAATTGTGCCCCCGATTTTGAACTTCCGAAATGTAGGTTAAATGCAGCTTCAAAGGACTCTAAACGATCCCAGCCGAGGAATAAGGGTCTAGGATCTAGCAAAACGATCTGTCATTTTTTTCTAAAAATAAAAATTTGTATACTTTTTAAGCACAAAAGCTCATGTAGCACAGGTTCTGGCATGCGCGTTCACAACGTACTATTGAATCATGTCGAAAGGTCACTCGGAACATAGGCGAATCTACAGACCCAGTGTTTACAAAGTGAACGAGCTAAGAAAGTGCAAGTAAGTGAAACGCTGTTTACAACAAAAAGGTACAACGTGTCGGACGATTCTGAAGTTGTAGGAGAAAATAAGATGGAATTTTTCACCATACTCTACCTTTTTGAGCTGGAGTACACAGATGATGAACTTAGATTTAATTCGTAGTAGTGATGAGAAGTTCAGATCATTTTACTGACTCGGACCTTTGAAAGATGAACGAATGACTCGAAAAACCCTAAGACTCGAAACAGGTGAACTAATTCCAGTACAGAACCTAACAACATGTTGCGCATGCGTGACTGAATGAATCACTCCCCGAGACGACTCGTTCTTCGTGAGTCACATTAAAGATTCGTTCAAAATGGCCGTGGACGAACATCCAAGAGTCTGTGCTATGCGAGCTTTTGTGCTTAAAAGTATACACATTTTTATTTTTCGAAAAAAATGACAGATCGTTTCACTAGATAAGACCCTTCTTCCTCGGCTGGGATCGTTTAGAGTCCTTTGAAGCTGCACTTAAACTACATTTCGGAAGTTCAAAATCGGGGGCATAATTGAAGTCCATTATATAAAGAAAAATCCTTTCCTCAAAAACCATAATTTCTTTACAACTGAAGACAGAAAGGCATGAACATCTTGGATGACAAGGGGGTGAGCAAATTATTTGCAAATTGTTGTTTTGGAAGTGGACTTCTCCTTTAACGCTACATTATCAGACATTATACAAAGGCAAGATGAAATTTAAATTTTATTAAAATGAAAATGCCTAGCATGAGCTTACTGAATCTCGCTGTCTAAACTCCAAAATGAATTTCTTGTTTACATCGTATCTGCACTGTTGTTGACAGTAGTCGAGAGAGTGCAGAATGCATTCAGCGAACGCATGATTGGAATACAAATTGTAGCATTTTTCGGATTTTTTCTCACCGAGGACTAATCTATACACCTCTGAATGGCCACTGCATACATGTGCTAAACGTACGTGTGTGATTTATATAGCCTAATGCTCAACGCTGGGGGAAAACGCGCATAAAAAAAAGCTTTGATGCATCGTGAACAGATCTAAACGTATGCTGCAATCAACACTTTTCATTTTCACATTTTACTTTAATCACGACAGTCTTAAAAGATTTAGTTGAACTGAGCAGGGGCATTTTTATTTACCCTTTATATGGTTCGAAAGCGCAGACTCTGAAAAAGCAGACTTTACAGGAGGCTACTCAAGTGTTTAGTTCTCATTTTAACCATAATTTTTATTTGTCGTTTTCAAGCCAACGCTGACTAAAGTGGCAACCTCCTCGGCATGTTTTTATCTCCCGCTCTGTTCCATCAGAGGGTGCACGTAAAGACCGGCAGACAACACTACAGCCACACGCGCAGACTCCAGCGGAGTTAGGCTTATTTTATGTTAAAAATTAACTATTCAGTAAGAAAGCAAATTATTATGAAACCAATGTAACTGCATTTTTAAGCAATTTCAAGCACTTTATCCAAAATCCAAGCATTTTTCAAACCTTCAAAACACTACATTAAAATTATGAACCCTGTAATAACAGTTAATATAAATAATAAAAATTATGATGATAATAATAATATTCTACTTAATATAACATATAATATATTAAAGTAGAAAACAGCTCTTTTAAATGATAAACTTTGTAATATTGTGAAATAAATGCAGCCTTGGAGAGCATAAGAAACAAAAAAACAAAAAAAATCCTTTGCTACCTATAATTTGAGACACCCAAGTTAGAATCATAAAGCAACTCAAAAATTTTTTCCAGAGACGGCCCATATAAATAAAAAAAAATAAAAATAAAATAAAAAATCAAAAACAATTCTGCCTAGTGGTTAAAGAGTGTGAGACAACTTGACAGATATGTAGAAAAAATAAAGTTAATAAAACCTCTACCCTGCATGAAACACACCTGTCTGTTGCTCCGTGGGAGACGGGCCAGACGAACTCCATTCATGTCGAACAGCCTGACCTGCCTGTTGTCATGTGGCAGAGCGATGATTCTTTGGTTCGCTGAGACACTTATCCTGCAGGTTACAGCCAGAAAAATCAATCAATAAACTGAATATAAAGAAATAAGCAGCATCTATTTACACCAAATGCAGAAAGCTTACTTCACTGACAGACTACTTTCACTCCCACAGGATAGACAAACTACAAATAACACTTTGTGCAAATAGCATCTATTGCACTTGGTCCAAACAAGATGCTATTTACTAGATGTACGTAAATCAAAAAATATATCACATGTTCCAAAGACAGACTTTACTCCTATTTTTTTCAGAATATCTTGATGTTGAGGAATAAAGTTTCTCAATTTCCCAGAACTTTTTAAAACAGGCACCATGTTGTCTCTGCTTGTTCAGAAACAACAGTCTCAGGAAGCTGTCTTACACCTCACCAACCTGCTGCTCTTACCTATTAACGGCTGAGTCTGTGCGGATGGTAGCAATTGGAGATCTCATGTTCTTCAAGTCCCACACCTTGACGGTGCGATCGTCACTTCCTGACACCACGTTGTCCCCCACAGTGAACACAGCTGACGTCACAGTGCTGAAAGAAACAAACGGCTTGTCAATAAAACCACACACACACAAATATCAAATATGCTCCAAACACTATTTAACACCTCACTGCCAAAAATACCATCCTGAACAAATGCATATGGTTTTCACAAAGTACACGTAAGATACCTGTACATATTCCTCTGTAGCAAACGGAAGTTGCAGTAGGTCAAGGATCTTGGCTGTTAATGTGAAGGACACCGATTTAATCCTGATCATGAGTCACCAAGGAACTGCTGAAACCGGGTTGTGGGATGTTGTATTACTGAGATGACAATCTTGCCATGTAATAATTGCGTTCTTGAGCGAGAGTCTTAACTCCAGAACGCTCCGGCAGGGATTGTCCCTGAATTAAGTGTGGCGTAAGGGACTTTGGATGAAATACATCAGCAAAATGGCAAGTTCCCTTAAAAGTAACTAGCTCAGCACTCAAGTATTCTTTGAAAGCAAGATAGACTCTCTATTTCACTGGCATGAAAAATTACCATACAGCATGACTAGAGAGTGCTCAAGGCTGGTTATTTCCACAGCCTTATTCTTTGCAGGACCCAACCTTCCCACTGGTTTTCTTTATTTTCTAAACAACAAATAGTTATGACTGACGATCATCAGTGTCACTTCTAAAGCACCAACAGACGCTGTCAAATGGCAACAGACACATTCATAGAATTTTATCTGATCAGTGTGTTAACCATGTGCCGTCTGTTGCTGTTGCTCAGCAGTTGTTTTCAGCGATCGAAGATGTTGAATTGGCATCTGGCATGCATCTGTTGGTATGAGGTGAATTGGCCTTAAGGACTTGAAATGGCCCAATGTGGCAGAACTCACCAGCTACAACCTGATTTGTTCACTTGTACACAACTTTAGGGATTCAAGGTGTCAGGTTTGGACTACACTGGTGGACTTTGGATGCATTCACACTGAAAGGTTGCCTAGTAGCTGCATTGCTGACTGCTAGCAAGCATTCCTATTGGTTGCGTTATCCAGCCCAGTGGTTTCCAACCACTCATAAAGCTTTTCCACTGGGGCTGGTGTCGGAGCTGGAACCGGTGCTCGGCCAAGACTGGCAATCATTCAGAACCAGTTCACTTTTCCACTGACAGAGAGCAGAACTCTTTACATCATTAACACGTGCCTGCAGTCGCTTGTTATCTCTTGCGGAAGGAGAGCGCTGATCTCTTCTATCGATCATTTCTGAACTGACATATTTAACTGTTCTGTTAAAGTTGTTAATTTACCTGAACTCCGAAGGCTTTTAAAAACAGGCTTGTTCGAGATGCATCTGCGCCACTTAAACTGATTGGCGTATGACATCATAGTACCGTGAGAGCAATTTAAAAGCATAGAATTGTCTGCTCTCCAATTGCTCTTGTAGTACTTTCATGATTTTATATGCCCCTTGGTCTGCGCAGCACCAATGTATCTCGAACAAGCCTAATGGCTCCTCTTAAACTGCAGTCTGTATTTCCGGTTTGGAAACAGGATCTGGGCACTGGCCCAGGATTTTTTTGAGCGGAAAAGCACAGCCCGG
Organism: Labeo catla; assembly: GCA_012976165.1. Lineage (NCBI taxonomy): Eukaryota > Metazoa > Chordata > Actinopteri > Cypriniformes > Cyprinidae > Labeo > Labeo catla. The sequence continues at coordinate 681,915 of VONZ01000240.1, forward strand.
TTTCTAATTGGGCTCCGCCTCCGGCACCAGCCCCAATGGAAAATCAGTTCATGGAGTACCCCTAACATTGCACATTTTGCATTTTTCTTTAATCAAAGACACTTGATTCAACTCATCAGATTCCAAGACCTGAAATGAATGTTTCAGACAAAAGAGATATGCAAAATGTGTTGGGGGGATCCAGAAATATGGTTGAGAACCACTGATCCAGTCAATCATGAGGCAGACTATGTGGGTGACCACTGTATTGTCACTGCATATTAGCAAGTTAAATTATGCTCACCTTGGTTAAATTGCACATGACAGATGATCAAACTACCAAATAACACTGAAAAAGTTTTGAAAGTGACCAAGCAGAAGTGTTGCTAGTGGGTGTAAAGACGGGATTAGGGTTGGGTATCATTAGAATTTCATCTTCCGATTCCGATTCTGATTATCGATTCCGAGTCTTTTCGATTCCCAGTTCCGATTCCAATGTGAATAAAAGATGATATCAAACATATTTATTCTGTTTATTTTTTTGCTAAACATTTAGTTGCAGCTGAATACCATGAACAAAAATTAACAGGCTACATAAAAACAAGATTCACTTAAGAGCTGTTTGCAAAATAGAGCTACATGATTCTGGATATATTGGGTTGTTGTTGTTTTATTTTTAAATGGAAGTTATGGTTCTCTTACGATTCTGAAGAAAAAAAAAACAATAAACAACCAAACAAAATCACATGTAGGCCTAATTTATAGGTGAATGAATCAGTGATTCACTCAAGATTTACTTGGTTCATTACTGGATGAATCAGTGTTTTTGAATGAATGATCAAAGACAAATACATTATTAACAGCCCCCTTTCGCCATCTACTGGCATAACAACATAATCTATAAATCTTTAACATCATTTGGAATGTCAAATTAACTTTCAAAAGGACGATTTACTCTGTTTTGACTTATCGACTATGAACTTCTGTGATTATTTGAATGTTTGTAACAGAAATAATTAACTGCATGGCTGAAAAGACTGTGAAACTGTTTCATTCATATACATGACAGTGGCTCTCTGTAGGTCAGTGGCAGCACGAACACAGATTTGAATGTTCAAATCACACTGTTCGTACGCTGCATGGAAGAAAGGTTGAGGAATCAAACAGATGAATCATTGTAATTTAGGAATAGAATCACATTGGTATTTGAATCGTGTTTGTGATCTTTCACGATCTGTTAAATTAAAATGCTTTGTCATATTGGTGGTGACACATCTATTGCAACATGTTTAGCTTATCACAAATATTATAGGCTACTCTGCTTTTTCAACTTCTGATCTCAAGTGTAGCCATACTTTGGAGCGCTATGCGCTTAGATTAGCGAGCAAGGTCCTGGCAGATCGCTAGTCTCACAAATGGGAAAAAAAAGAACGACATATAGGAATCTATAGGCGGAATGGAAAATTTAATTTCACAAGAAGTATCCGATTCCTGAACTTAAGTATCCGATTCTGAAATCAGAATCGATTTTCGATACCCAACCCTAGACGGGATGGAGTATAAAAGTCCCAGAGTCCAAAATGGTCCCACCCCTTTTTAAACTGCACAAGGGGGGCAGACTAAGTACCAGCTCCACTGAGCAGAATCCAAAGTTGTCTGTACAAGGAATCAGATTTAAGGGTGTGGAAATTGGTTAAAAAAAAAAATAAATAAATAAAAATCAGAACGACAGTTTGAAAAATGTCTCACTGAATTTCTCAACGGTCAACAAGCTCCTGTGCCAAGGTATGTTAACAGAACAACAGAAGTTAAAATATCTAAACTTTTGGACACATGATGAAGTATCACTTTCCCAAAGCCTTTTCCAAAGTCTATATCTTATTTGAAAGTCAATGGCTTGGCAGAATTTTTACAAGTACTAGCTTAAAGGGATAGTTCACCCAAAAACACACCCTTACAAAAACACAGTCATTCCAAACCCCTAAGACCTTTGTTTGTCTTCAAAACACAAATTTAGATATTTTTGATGAAATGTTCAGGACATTGTTAAAATATTCCATGTGCGTCAAAACCTGACAGAAGAAATAGTTGAATCAAGTTGTTATTTTTGTTTTCTTTGTGCACAAAAAGTATTCTTGTAGCCTTATAACATGAACCACTGATGTCACATGGACTATTTTAAGTGTGTCCTTACTACCTTTCTGGGCCTTAAACGTGGTAGTTGCATAGCTGTCTATGCAGAGTCAGAAAGCACTAGGATTTCAACAAAAATATCTTAATTTGTGTTGTTCGAAAATGGCAGAAAATGGCAGATATTTGTTCTTTTTTTAATCATAAACTCACTTCATTTTAATTAATTTTTAGAAAACTTCTTATCTAAAGTTGTTTTGCTTTCAGATAGATGTATTTTAATTCAAGAATATGTAGACAATTGCAAGACAAAAATGCTCAGGTTAGAAAATCAGTTTTTGCAATGTGATCAGACGTACAGTAAAAGTTATAAAGTATGAGATGTTTTTTGGTAAAATGAATTAAAATGAAGATCTGTTGGAATTTTAAGTTAATTTTAATTTTAAGTGTTGCTTACCTAGACCAATACATGGAAAGAACATATTGCATTCATAAGCAATAAATAAGCAGTTTATTCCTTAAAGGGTTAGTTCACTTAAAAAATGAAAATTCTGTCATTCTGTCACAAATTAAGACATTTTTGATGAAATCCGAGAGCTTTCTGACCCTGCATGAACAGCAAGGCAACTGACACGTTAAAGGCCCAGCAAGGGAGTAAGGACATTGCTAAAATAGTCCATGGGACATCTGTGGTTCAACCATATTTTTTAATAAAGCTACAATAATATTTTTTGTGCACAAAGTAAACAAAAATAACTTTATTCAACAATTGAATTTTTACTGTGTCAGCGTCAGAAAGCTTTCAGAAATAATATCTTAAACAAAAATATCTTCATCAAAAATATCTTAATTTGTGTACCAAAAATGAACGAAGGTCTTACGGGTTTGGAAAGACATGAGGGTGAGTAATTTATGACAGAATTCTCCTTTTTGGGTGAACTATTCCTTTAAGTGGCCAATTCTTGGACAGAATAAGCTACACTGGACCAGACTTTTTACTCTGGTAATCAAAAGTCTGGTTATGTGAGCCTACACGTGACTTCTGTGATGAGGCTTGAGTTGCTCCTGGAATTGAATCTTCCCAACAAATTATATTATTGTGATTAAGAAATTAAACTCATCTTTCCCTGGTTGGAAAGACCACCCTCTGCTCCTGTACAGGGCACGAGAGCACCAGCAGCTGTGGTAAAATGAGGCAGAGAGAGTGTGTGTGTGATTTGAGACAGTCTGGGTGAACAGCAGGAATGTCAGCAACCCTCAGGGTCACAGCGCACATTTAACTGCTCCGCTCAGCACACACACTTCCATTTAATGGACCTTAATATTTCTAATCTATCACGTCATTCCCTGCTGACATTTCTCTCCTCTTTGTATTCCCTTCTCTCAGGAGAGTGAGGGAGAGAAAAATGAAAAAAAAAAAAAAAAAAAAGGCCGGAGTGGTGCTCCGCTCGCCTCTAGCCGTGCTAATTTGAATTGACATGATATTAAGGTTTAATTAGGGGCTAAATTCCACTGCATTAAAGATTTGGAGTTGGGTTTGGCCGTATTTAACAGCTTTGCTCAGCTCGCTCCGGCACAGTTCACATCCAAAGTGAAGCGTGGAAACGCTTTCTGACATCGTGGGCTGCCACCGGAAAGCAAGGGTGGGGGTGGTGGTGGGGCACATAATAGATTAAAAGCTTGATTAAAATCCTATTACAACTCAAATGATATTTTGGGAATGTTCCGTTTCTCCTGGGACCACTGACAAGCAAGGTCGAGACTCGTTAGAGGAAGAGCTGCATGTGCATTTAATAGAGATCCAGTGCTGGGGTATAATAATAAGCTCTTTAAAACAATGTGGTTAAAGCTCTTGCTGAGACTGGGAAATGTGTTGAAGATGGTTTGACAAGTAAGAAATTCATAGTTATTCATTAAGTACCGATGAGTAAGGTCAAGCTCTAAAGCACCATACAGGTGATCCATACAACTTGTGTATTGTATTCCAAGTAATCTGAAGTCATAAAACTGATTTTAGGGCCCTATGAGTTCCACGATGCAGAAAACGCAAACAGAATTGAGAAATCAGGTCATAAAACGGAATTTACTGCGTAATGCGGAACGTCACAGAATTTTGGATGAATAAATCAAAAGTGGGTCAGTACACTTAAATAAAAAACGCAATATGGACTCATGTCTGTGAATATTAAGCTGCAAATATACTATTTAAATATGAATCCTAAATGTTCTGTGTTTCTGTGTAAATTAATGGCACAGACACGCAGTTACATTTACTACACACATACTGAAGCACGCGTTACGCTTGCAGTGTTTTCAGTCTCTGCTTCCTCTATATTTGAGAACATAAACAATCTTTAAAACTCTAATCTCTTTTGTAAGTCACTTCATGAGCATTTTACCATTTCTTTTGAGAAAAAAAAAAAAACTATTGTGATGTCATGTATAAAAACAGAAACTTAAAAGTCTTTACAGTAACCTGACAAAATAAAAGTTCAGTTTAACTTGAAGAAATTGTGACAGAAATACAGGACTTAATGTAATGATTGTACTACTAATAATAAAACTATTATTAAAACATACTTTTTTAAAGGAATATACACCAGAAGTATTAACCACAATTTATTTACTAGAAATTGTAACTACATAAAGTATAATAATTTATTATTTTTTAAACTGGTGTTAAATGATTTAAATTATTTAAACATACTTTTTTATAAAATGTAATTTAACCATTAAAACAAAGCATAGAAAAATTTTAAAAATAAACTTATAAATAAATTAATTAATTAATTAATTAAAATAATTTATTAAATAAAAAAACAGAATCCAGAAAAATTAAAAAGGAAAAAAAATGAATAGGAAAAAATGACTTTAAAATTATTTTAAAAAAATTAAAACGGATTTCACCAAACATCTTGCCATCTCACAAGTCCTATTCGTGCCTCGACATAAAATGTATTTAATGTAACTAACTACACAACTACCACTGGAACTAGGTGTTAATCACTATTTCTGTGGATTGTATGGAGATAAAGCATGGGACAAGAAAGTCATAATTTTGAGTGAACTGAACTGAGCTTTAAGATTAAGCAAGTAGAAGTAAGATGTCATTTAGCAGTTCCCTTATTACAGGTTCAGTCCCCATGAAGTAACCTTGCATCAAGTGTCTTCATCAAGGGTTCATAAAAAAGCCCATACTAGGTTCAGACCTACAGCCTTTTGGCCTCCAGCCTGAATCTTTAACCACCAGTCTGAGAAACAGGAATAGGTGGGCTTGTCATCCAGAATTTGTGTGATCTGTCTCAAAGGAGACACCAGCTGTGATATTTCTTCAGTGAGAAACCCATTCTGACACATTCCCCAAGACAGCAGGTGTGTCTCCCTCTGTCTGTCTGAAATCGAGCACACTGGCGATACTCTCATAAGCATCCTGACAGACAGATAGCGGCTCTGACAGGAAATGCCCTGCAGATCTAAGAGGAATGAGGCAGCGAACACCACGGGCCCTTGTGTACAGCGACACTCCTGTCATGTTTCGTTTGTACTGCGCCACTCATTAGCATTTGCACCATCATTAGATGATTAGGAGGTGACATTTCAGGCCCTTTCGCTGCCCTGAGTGCTAACATGAACAGTTACAGGTTCACAAGTTCACAAATTTAACAAGTCAAGTATCAAGTCACAAGGCGAAGTCCAAGTCAAGTTCTCTTTTGGTACCAAATACAAAGCCTGTGTGTCATCTGAGAGTACTTTCAACAGAGTTTTTTCAGTGACTTGGTCGGTCCAGTGTAGCCAATAATCACCAAACAATATCCATGATATGGGTATTGTTGGCATGAAATTCAAAACAAGATAGAATAGACTTTATGCACATCTAGATATAGTCAGTTGTACAACACTTCGGCCTCAAGTTTACAGCTCTGGCAAACACTCCATTGTCTATAACCACCAGCATTCACTAGTTAGCTCTAAAAGTTCCACTCTTTAAAGTTTTCAACACTTGCGCTGCTAAAAGCAGAAAAACAGTGGGCAAAGGCTTGAATGTTTCATCTAAGTGTCCATATGTCGTAATGCTGCGCTCATGGTGTGTCCTGATGCTCTGGGTTAGTGAAGTGAGACAGGCATATGTCAGCTGTACTGCACAACTGAGCTAAACTTCACTCACTATTAGAAACTGTACAGCAGTTTAAGAGCCTCAGTCTGCATAAAATAGACATACATCCTGTTATGTATTCTAAGAGTAAAACATCTGTTAGGATTGTGTATACAAAAGACCATTCAGATGTACTCCACTGGTATTGGTGGTCTGAATCTAATCTGGTTTGAATAATGCTGTAGAAAAAGTATAGCCACAATAAAAAAATAAGTACAAATACTGGATTTGAAAATTTGAAAAAAAAAAAAAAGAGTAAGTTCACCTAAAAATAAAAATTCTATCATTTACTTACCCTCTTGTGGTTTCACCTTCTTGTGGCTTTTTTTGCCATCTGACAGTCCCTCCACTGAAAGTCTATTCACTAAAAACCTGACTGTGCAATAAGTTCATAAAAACGTGTTTTTAAACATCAAGCAAGCACCATATTTTGTGCTTCTGTTTGCCGTATTGGAGTTGATCCATGTTTACACTTTGATCAATGTTGAATAAAAGCCCAAATTAAATCATCCTATAAAGTGGTTTTCTATCTAGAAAACTTGGATTCATTAACTTTTTGAACAGTCAGTGTTTTGGGTAAATTGACTTTCAACAAATAGAAATATCAGATTTCATTAAAATATAAAATATAAAAAAACTCTATATGATACAAAAAAAAGAAACAACCAAGTCACTTAAAGGGATAGTTCACCCAAAAAAATAAAATTCTGCCATTAATTACTCACCCTCATGTTGTTCCAAACCCATAAGACCTTTGTTCAACTTCAGAACACAAAGTAAGACATTTTTAATGAAATCCGAGAGCTTTCTGACCCAGCATAGACAGCATCGCAACCAAGTTCAGGGCTCAGAAAGGCAGTAAAGACATCGATAAAACATTCCAGGTGACATTAGTGGTTCAACCTTAATGTTATGAAATGAAGAGAATACATTTTTTGTGTGTAAAGAAAACAAAAAGAATGAATTTATTCAACATTTTCTTCTCTTCCGTGTCAGTCTTTAATGCACATTCACTAACAGGGAAGAGAAAAAGTGTTAAATAAATTATTTTTTGTGGCATCACAACATTAAAGTTGAACTACTGATGTCACATGGACTATTTTATCACTGTCCCCACTACCTTTCTGGCCCTTGAATGTGGTAGTACCGTCAGGGTGAGCAATTAATGACAGAATTATCATTTTTGGTGAACTAATTCTTTAATGTGTGTATATGTGCATATATGTCTGTGTAGTCATGTACTAGTGAAGGAAATTAAGGAAAGTGAGGTGAACAAGAAATCAGAAGGACAGGAAGTCTGAAAGACAGCAAGTCCAGGTTGCGTGTTTGTGTGTTTATGTGTGTGTGTGTGTGTGAGAGAGAGAGAGAGAGAGAGAGAGAGAGAGAGAGAGAGTTAGTCTAGCATGACTCCTGTATGCATGGACCTACAGACACGCTCAGCATGAATGAATAAAAAACCCAGCCTGTGTGAAGGTGTGTAAGTGTGTGTGTCTGGTCTTTAGGAGGTCCTCAGCTCCTGCCAGGAGCGCTGCAGAGCTCATTCATCTTACGGTCCCAGTGCAGCAAAGCATTCACTCCCACTGACAGCACAACACCCTCTCTCTGTCTCTCATGCGTGACTCAATCAACCCACACACACACAGCACTGTATGCCACTCATTACAACCAACAGCTGTCTCTACAGCCCACACACACACACACACACACACACACACACCTGCATGCAGAAATGCTTATACACGCTGCTATTTCCTGTCAAACTTCTCAGTCATTAAGCCTTTTGGTGCATTTCGAAGTCAAACTTTCCATGTCAGGTGTTACATAGTCTGAAGAGAATGTTGCCTTTGCCAAAGCAAAACTCACCATCAGCATGCCAGGGTTATCAGGACATTGTTAATTGTTTGCTAAGGTGTTCAGAGAGTTTTCTAGCATGTTGCTATTCAGTTTTTAGGTTGGCATACTGGCATACTTTTTCCCCAGATAAGAGTTTATTTTTCTTTTATTCTGTTTTGATGGTTAAATTACTTTTTAATAATCAAGGAAGAGGTCTAATCAATTGAATTCATACACTTTAACAATTTAATAACTTGTTATTGAATGCCTTATGGGTTTAGAATGACAGGAGTGATGACAATTTTCATTTTGGGTGAACTATACTTTTATATAACTACACAAAATGATTATTTTTTGTTTATTGTAAATAAAACAAATTCTTGGAGTACGTATCAGTCTTTCTACCCCAATGTTTTAGGCAGCGTTCTTTGTGAAATTGAATCATTTTAAAGTAAAAATTATTTTTAAGTAAATCCTCCACTAATTTATTAAAATTGTAACAATAATAGGCCCCTATGAAGGGTTTTATTTAGTTAGTTATTTGTTTTTGTTTGTTTATTTGTTTTCAAAAATTAAGCCGTCTGTTTTATCTTTTCTGAATTTTTGAATTAATACAATTTATTTAATTATATTACATTATTTAATATTTTTATTATAATATATTTATATTATTTAATTATAAAATGTAATTTTCAGTAACGGTGGTAAAAAGTGAAAAAAAAAAAAAAGAATGCATACACCTTTTAATTACCTATTTCAAATTAAATTCGAACAATTCCTGCTATTTTCTGGCAAACAAAGTACTTTACTTTGAAAATAAAGTGTGATATTGGGATATCCTTACATACTTTTTTAACAAACCGTAATATTATTATTGTAATTATTATTTTGAAAAGTACATCAATTACAATACAGTATATTTCTGTCAATTTATTCAATGAAACCAAAGACAAAACCGCACTGTTCATTCATACAGAAACACACAGAACTTTTCCTCAATAAGCTGCAAGATTTGAGGTATAATTCATGTCTGAAGTACTGTTGGAATAATAAAGATGCTACTAAAGCTCAATATTTTCTTAAAGTGACTTTTTCATACATTTCTACATTTTGCCACTCCAATGAGAAAAAAAAAAAAACTGAGAAAATCAGATACACAGGTGTCTGTGTTGAGTGTTGCTCAGGACTCAGTGACGAGTGAATTCAGCGGCTCAACACAATTAGCTGCGTCTCATCAACTCTGCATCTCATAACCTGACAGCACTGAAATCAATCTGATACTCCACTCACATACACAAGTTCTTCACATATACAAGTCTAGAGAAAAGTGAGTGCTCACTTACATAAGCAAAAAAAAACTAAATCTTGTTTTCAAAATCTTGGAAAAAAAAAAGTTTCATATTTAATTCTTCTACAAAAACTTTACAAAAGATTCATTGATATATACATTTTTGGAATAAAACAGTTGAGTCTGTTGTAGACAGTATTATTTCAGTGTCTTTGAGATAAAGTGTTAGTCATTCTGTTGTGGGTTTTCGTCATTTTATATTTTATATTTTATATATATATGTATATATATATATATATATATATATATATATATATATATATTAGGGCTGGCAAATGATTAATCGTGATTAATCACATACAAAATAAAAGTCTGAGTTTGCCTAATATATGTGCGTGTACTATGTGTAATTATTATGTATATATAAATACAAGCACATTCATGTATATATTTAAGAGAAATATTTATGTACAAAATATTTTCTTTTACATATAAACTAAATTATATAAAATGATAATAAATACATATACTTGTAAATATTTCTTAAATATATACATAAATGTGCTTGTATTTATATATACATAATAATTACACACCGTACACACACATATTAGGCAAACTCAAACTTTTATTTTGTATGTGATTAATCGTTTGCCAGCCCTAATATATATATTTTATATAAATTTCTTTTTGAGTGTGTTTGTGGAGTAATATAATTCTCTAATTTCTTAATTACCATACACTATTGCTTAAATATGACTGCTTTGAGTAATTAACAAACTAGATGAATTGTGTGCATTTGCAGATGATCCACAGCGCTCTCCGTCAGAAACATAGGAGAGCAGAACGAAGAATCAGCGAGTGGAGATATCAGAGAGCCTCCCGTCAGTCTGAATGAGAGTGAAGGACAGTAATTGACTTTGCACGGAGCCGCTGACAGTGGGAAGCGTGCAGCAGTACGGCGGCTAATCTCATTACGCTGATTGTCTATTTGAGAGCATTACACTGGGATCTGACGGAATTATACATGTTGGGCTTGAACATAATGAGCGGCGTGTAATCCCTGGTAATCAAAGACTGCAGTGCCTCCTCATTCCTGCTTTAACCAGCAATAACCACCACGCAACTGATTTCATACACCACCAAAACAAAGCTCACACTGCAGCTGGTGACATATTACCGGAGTGAGAAGGACTGCTGTGGGAAAACCGAGGACAAACAAAGAGAACGCTGAAAATAAACGATACACAGTAAGACAGCAAAGGGTTCGCTTTAACTGGGCTTGAGGTAATTTATGTGAATGAAATTAAAGTGTGAGAAATAAGTGTTAAGAAATGACCTATTACTGTAATTGCTGTCAATGCACTGCCATCTTGTGGTCGGCGTGAATAAAAAGAGACACTTAAGGCTCAAGGTACTGAAGGCATTTCATAAAATAATTCAATTAATGTCAACGTCATTTATCAACTAAATAAATTTCTAAAATGTACATTTTGAATATTTGGCTTAATTTGGGTGTTCCAAGGAAGAAAGGAGGCCATATTTTCAAATATTATCTACAATCACTCAGAGTACCTTAGCAACCACATAGCAACACCTTAAAAACCATCCACAATATCCTAGTATCATGACAACAACTTTTGTTACTTTTATTTTATAATGAACTGACAATAAATAAACTGAAAATATCAGTGTTATTTTAGGTATTATTTGTATACTATTATAATATTTATTAATATTTTGAGTTACCTTTTTTTATATTCTCTGTTTTCATATTCATTTTCATTTAAGTTTTAGTAATTTTATGCACTTTTGACATTTCTATTTGTTTTTTGTTTTTGTTTTTTATTCATATTTAGCTTTATTTTATTTATTTAGTTTAGTTTTTGTAATTTAAGTACTTAAATATAGCCATTTTAGTACTTTAACTTAAACTTGTTTTATTTTGGTTAGCTGCCAAGGCAATAGTTTTAATTTTAAAAAGCTTGAATTAAAAATAAATAAATAAATAAAAAAATATATATATTTTTTTTCTAATTCAAGTTTTTTTTTTAATTTGATTTCAGCTTTATTCCAACCATTTTTAATAGATTTAGTTAAAAATACTGTTTTAACAGTTCTTGTTATACATTTCTATTTAGTTTTCATTTAATATTTCAGTTTTAGTAATTTGTTGTAAAATTAAGTGTTCTGCTTTGCACTACTCAAAAAATGTTCATCCCCAAAATAAACATTAATTGAAATAAAATAAAATATGTAAAATACCAACACTATACTTAAATATAGTTAAACTGAAGAAAGAATTGTATTGCCAAAGAACTATACTGCCATATAAACAATATAACTATATAGTAAATTTACTGCTTTAATTTAAACTTATTTTATTTTTATTTAAGCTTTTTACCTAGTATTTTATTTTAATTCAGCTTTATTGAAACTATTTTTAATAGTTTTAGTTATAAATACTGTCATTTTAATAGTTCTAAGTATAGATTTCTACTCAGCTTTTATTTAATATTTCAGTTTTAGTAATTTTAGTATTTCAACAAACTTTTTATTTCAGTTAACTGTCATTTCTAACATTTTCATTTGTTATTATTATTATTATTATTATTAATCTAATATTTAATTTTATTTCTTTATTTCAATAACAAAAATGATATTTCTTCCCAGTCATGTATTTAATATTTTGCATTATGTGATTCAGAATACATTTTGTTGTTTCTACTAGATTTGTTAAAATGTTGCTTTCCAAAATCACAGGCCACAGCCCCTCACTAAAAAACACATTGCCTGACACAAAACTGTTGAGAGATGTTGTCCCTTACATTCTTGCTTTAGTGATGCAACATCAAAAATGTCATGCCACACCGAGTTCTGGAGTTATGACAATAAAGTATTTTGGCTTTCTAGCAAAATGTCAGGCAGTAAGTTGGCAGATGGCCAACAGTCACTGATCTTGACTTCAGAAGAGCTTTTGAATCACTTTGATTTCATTTTTACGCTCATTTGGCACCAATTTTTACTTCCATTTGGTGCTTGGCAAGTGTTAATTTTGTATCATATTTTATGTAAACAGTCAAACGTCTGGCATGTCAGACTAGAGATCATGTGACTTACTCAGTGTGGCCCTGGAAGACGTTCACTGAGTGGATGGAGGGATCTCTGAAGTCCCACAGGCGGAAGGTGGTGTCCCTGGATGAGGTCACCACCAGACGCTGGGTGGGATGAGTACAGCAGTGGGTCAACTCTTGATCGTGACCTGCAAACACACCACGAGCACGTGTTAAACAGTGCTATGTGACCCTAAAACCCTGCCAAAGGAAATCAAGAAAGCCACAAAAGCAAACCAAATAGCAGTCGGAAAGAGCAGTGGCTTGTTTACCTGTGAGGGTGTGCACCAGCTCTGAGGTTTCTACATCATAGAGGTTGGCGGCTCTATCCCAGGATGCAGTGACCACCTGCTTTCCTCCCACCAGCCAATCAGCTGCAATCACCACCCCCTGATGGCTCTTCAAGGTCGTTGTGGCGACACGGATAGTGGGGCATTCATTGGGCCCATCTGCCTCCCCATCGGCCTCATCTTTATCAGAGAAGTCCACGTCATCGTCCAGCGAGGCCTGATTCACAGAGGAAACAGGAACCATGAAATAAAGGCATGTTAAAAAGAATGAAAAACTATAATAAAAAATGACTGAATAAATAAAATATGTTCATATAATAAAATGTTTACTGAATATATACTAGCTATATATTTTCATTTCAGCTAGTAAAATGAAAATGAAAATACAAAAATATCTTTTTTTTTTTGGTTAAAGTAAACACTAGGTTTGGAGGATGGACTTTTTTCACTCACTCATTATTATTATTATTTAAGTTAGTGTAGCTTTAAGTACACAAAAATGGGAGCATTTTTATATCAGGGTAATTCTAAGGGGAAAAAAATTAAAAGCATATTTCAGAAGAAAAAAAATATTTAGTGTAGGGAAAAAATGTAAAATGCAAAAAAATAAAAAAAATAAATTATATATATATATATATATATAACTAAAAAAAACTTTTTATTCAAATAACATGGTAGATAGAAATTGCATATGACATTAATTTTCAATAATCATACACTTTTGCATTAGGTGAGATTCTGGAGGAGCATCATTATATAAAAAGGAGAGAAATATGATGGTATATGAGTGTGTGTGTGTGTGTGTGTGTGTGTGTGTGTGTGTGTGTGTAACACTCACACTGATGTCTGCTGGGGGCTGGGGAAGCGGCAGCTGTACCATGTAACGCCAGATGTGTGCCGTCTGGTCCCCGGACGCTGTCAGGAAACAGACAAAACAAACACAGATGGAGCATTATATAAAAAAAGGACAGTCATCTATCAAATCACATTTAAAAGCATCTGACAGGTGGGGGAAGAGATACAAATGGAGATATGAAAAAATATTTATTATTCAGTCTTATGGAAAAATAAATATTAAAAGGCAATATAGCCTTCAGTCATGGGAAAAATAAATCATCATTAACAGCTTTATAGTAAGAAATGCAACTCCTGCATCAGCAAATGCTCACGTACATGCAGTTTTTAATGTGTAGTAAAAGGTTATAACCACTGGACGGCGCCATCATGCATCAGGAACAAGTTATTTAATGAAAATGACCATATTTGCTTTTGTAGTAATGTCCCTGATATAATAGTATGTAATTAATGATGCATAATATTCTTAAAATTAGTGATGCACCAACAGTTTTAAAATAATGGAAAACCAACACTAAATATTAATTGTATTCAATAGATAAAATAAATAATTAAAATGTAAACTGTACATTAAACATGAAACTTTTTAAATGATATTTTTAATTTTTTGCTTCTACTCCAATTGGATGTTGAAAATAATTTAAAATATATCTCTTTACTAAATTATTGTTTAAAATAATTTATTTAAAATATTATTTTCATTACATATTTATTCAGTTTTCCATTAAAGAAAACATCACCAGCTTTAAGTGCAAATATAAAGAATATGTAATGTAATATGCTTATGGTCAATGAATGGCTTTCATGAGGTAAATGTATGTGACATTTTTTACAAGCTGTTTTATTGACATCTTTTCACGGGTGACACACTCTGATACATGCATTTCTGTAAGTTTTGCAAGTACCATTTCTTTCATCATATTTTCAGATGTTCATATTTATTTCCTACTGTAACTAGTAAGAAAAGAGGAAAAGCTGATCAGTTCACTCACCACTTAAACTGAAATGGCTATAGGGATCTGTCACCAACATTAAAGAGTCTCAAAGCCACATTTATTGTTTTAACTGCATTATAATACTGACAGAATTTGAAAGTTGAGACTTTGTTTCTTATCAAAAGTAACAAGCATAAAGCTTACTATGATTATTGTATTGTGGGCACAATACAAGTAATTTTGTTCACTTATCAACTGAAAACAGCACACTAAAAGATCACGGTTCATTAAAAAATTATGTTTCATCTATATTGAATATATACCATTATTATATTTCACATGGAAATGTGAAAAACCCATTGAATGTATTGTTGTATACCTGTAAGTGCCATCTGCTCTGTGGGGTGGAACTTAATGGAGTTGACTGCAAGAATACAAAACAACAAATGTTCATTATGAACAATGCATGTTAAACAATGTTTAACACTAACCAACACCACAGCATATCAAATCTGAAGATACCAATCTCCAAATAAAAGTTCACAAAATGAACACAAATATTCACAAAAATAATGTGAAAAGAGCTTCACACCTGATCCAGCATGACCGGCATATTTTAGCAAGCACTTTCCAGTCTCAATACTCCACAGCATGGAACAGTGATCTACACAATAAAGAATGACAGGAATAAACCATCACAGAAATAAATGACATTTTAAAATATATTAAAATGGAAAACTGTTATTTTAAATTGTAATATTTCACAATATTACTGTTGTTACAAATAAATTCAGCCTAGGAGAACATACCGAACATAAGAGAGCATGAGAGGTGAACAAAGTAAGAGTTTTAAACAGCAGTGTATTAGTGTTGCAACTTGAACAATCCTGTTAAGATTTAAGGCATATCTAAATACAATCTAAAAATTTGTGATTTTTATTAGCAATAAACATTAAATAAACATTTAAACAGTACTGTATTTGTTCAGTACACACGCGCACCGAACCAAAAGACCCATACCAATATGTTTCATATGTTGTACAAATGTGTGTATCGTTACATCGATATTATATTGTATTATATTTTACTGTATTATATTATGTTATATTATATTACATTATATTACATTATATTTAGTTGTGTCAATCAATTAAAAAATCACACACTTTTATACTGCAATAATTTCACATTCAATCTTCAAATTAATGTAGAAACATCATAAAGGAAGTATATTTTTGATATTTGTTTAAATGACATCTTTTTTTTTTATGACTGATGCTAGGGCTGCACGATTAATCGCACAATGTTGTGAGGCGCGTTTAGTCAATGAAGCCGGTACGTTGATTAGTAGTAAAGCTCCATCACGTGCGTTCAGCTGGAGCGGCAAGTAATACACAGAGCCGTAAAGCACTGACAAGCTACGCCAAATCGCGCGCAAAATCGAATTCGATTTTTAGCGCGATTTTGGCGTAGCTTGTCAGTGATGTGATTAATCGTGCAGCCCTAACTGATGCCAAGTATCACTGATTCCAACGGATGTCTCTATGGAATTTTTTTCTAATATTAAACCATTGACTATAGCCTTTCAACATTATAATCGAGATCTTTCAATTTAACATTTATTAGACTTGTAATTTAAGTGAACAATCTTCACATAAACTCACTATAATAACTGTCATATAGCTACCTGTGCTCTTCAGCAAGAAAATATAGCCAAATTTAATAAAGTTATCAAACACTAAAATTTAAATTAAATAAAAGATAAAGCTTAAACCTACAGAAGTTATTGATTTCCTCTTTTTTAATTTTGTTCTTTGATTGACAGACATCACAGCAGCTGGTTATTAGGATATTTTGGCTGCTGTTACTTTAAAAGCTGCCGCTGCTGAACATGAAGTGGATCTGTCACTGCTTTAAATCTGACTCTAAATAATAAACACTTATACACTGCCCTCCAAAAGTTTGGAAACACCCCTGGCAAAGTGTGGTTTTGGACGATATCAGCATAAATCCTTATCATTAAAGTAACTTGACATTATCATTGAAGACCACCAATAATAATTTTCATTTTGATTACATAATAATGGCAATATATACAGTACTGTGCAAAAGTCTTAGGCCACTAGTATTTTCATCAGCTAAAAAATGGTTTAAAGTCAGTTAAAGCCGGTCTTTTGCTGTAGTGTGTCAGTAGGAAATATCAGATTACATTTCCAAACATTCATTTTGCCATTAATCGTAATAATCCAGTGAGATTTTTGTTTGCACAAGGAGTCTGACAACAGCGAGTGCTCTGCACAGAGATCTGATCTCATCATCATCCAGTCTGTCTGGAATGACATGAAGAAACAGAATAAACTCAGACAGACTAAATCCAGAAGAACTGTGACAAAGTCTCCAGGATGCTTCAAGAAACCTACCTGCAAAGCTGTAGCACTGTTAAAAGTTTTAGGCACTTGTGTAAAAATGCTGTAAAATAAGGATGCTGTCATAAATAGATTTTCTTTATCAATTACCTTCTATTAACTGAATGAAATCAACATTTGGTGTGACCATTCTTTGCGTTTACAGCAGCTTTTGCCCTAGGTGCACTTGCGCAAAATTTTTGAGGTAGCTTTGCAGGTAGGTCTCTTGAAGCATCTTGGAGACGTTGCCACAGTTCTTCTGGATTTACTCTGTTTCAGTTTGTTCTGTGTCTTCATGTCATTCCAGAGACAGACTGGATGATGTTGAGATCAGATCTCAGTGTGGAGCACTGGCTGTTGTCAGACTCCTTGTGCAAACAAAAATCTCACTAGATTATTACAATTAATGGCAAACAGAATGTTTGGAAATGTAAACCGATGTTTCCTACTGACACACTACAGCAAAAGATAGAAATAACTTACTTTAAACCATTTTTTAGCTGGTGAAAATACTAGTGGCCTAAAACTTTTGCACAGTACTGTACATGTCAAAGTCAGACATGCCCCTTTGCCAGCTGTGATGCCTGGTTACTGGTTTAAACTTGGCCCAGGTTTTTAAAAGATTTTTGGGTCAGTACACCTTAATAGCTTCAACAACTGATTGCCAATTAAGTTTAGAATACAATGAATTTACGCCCACAGGGCTCGAAATTGCGACCATTTTGGTCGCATATGCTCCCAAAATTTAATCTACACGACCTCAAAATATATTTGGAAGCATTTGTGTGAGTGCGAGAAATTGTTGTGGTGCGACTTGTTTTCATTTCTTTACGAAACATTTGCTAGCCTAACTACTGCCCAGAGTGCTGTGAGCTGATACAGTGACAGTTTCGCCGTTTTCTCGATCTGTACATTCTTAACTTTAATGCAGATTTTAGATACTCCCTGTCACTGACACTGCGCTCCGCTGAAACTCGGAACCGGCCGTTTTTTCTCTCTCTCTCTCTCTCAACCAACCTCTGTTCCGGATTTGTACAAACTATATTGCAGTTAGGGGTGTGTGATATGACGATTTTTGATTGTGGACAAATAAAATGTCTCCACAATCTGCTTTTGAAGAAATATACTATATTTCGTGCTACAGCGCACATTCTGTCAGATGCAATTCTGGCGCCTCAGTCTCAATATACTGTACAAAGTGGCATACATTCACATCAAATGATAACTCAGCTTCAGAGTTTCACTCACGCAGGGGCGTAATTTCCACTAGGGACACACTTTTCAAATTCCCCGACTTTCAAGTTGTTTTGTTAAATTATTGTCTTGTATTGTAGAATGTACGCTCATCACCACCGAGAGTTTAGCGCCATCATTAAAACGAAACTGAAAGTAAATCGCGCGCGCGCATTCAAAACCAATTTTAATACCCCACGTTTAGAGAGCGACTCCCTGATGCGCGCAAATTAGGCTACATAACATATCTAGGCTGTAGGCTATAGGTTGTGTAGTTGTATTTAATACAACCTTAATATTCATTTGGTGCTCCTAAATTTTTTTTGGTGCTCCTAACTTTTTGAAGTTGGGAGCACCAGTGCTACCAAGTAAAAAAGTTAATTTCGAGCCCTGGCCCAGATTATACAGAGCTGTAATAGCTGCTAATGGTGGATATTTTGATTAAGTTTTTTCTATGTATAAACTGTTTATGTAACAAAATATGTTTTGGTAGTTTGTGTTGTCCCTTATCAGTGCAAAATTATCACAAATTAAAAAGGATTCATGCCAATATTGTCCAAAACCCCACTTTTCTAGGGCGTTTCCAAACTTTTGGAGAGCAGCTTTAGTGGCCTTTTTTGTAACTTCATGGCTTAACTGACGACATAACTACGACTAACTACACACATACTCGTAATTTCATTTGGGTTTGAATATGATACAGCGCTTTAATAGGCTACAGCCTAATACAGTGTGTGCTGGCATGTTTGTGCAATGTCTATAATATAATATAATACACAAGGGTTAATTTGGACCAGACAAAAAAAAAAAACTGAATTAAAAATAATGGATAAGGTAAGTGTAGTTGTGGCAGATTTACCGGCTGAAGCTGTGCCTAGAACCAGCGGCTGAACCCGAGTCACGGCCAGGTCCCATATCCCATCCCGGTGTCCCACGTACTCCTTAACCAGCTGACACACTGCACGAGATGTGGTGGCTTTGAAACTGGACACAATCTGAGGAACAGACAGGAGAGTGAGCATTTGATCAGCATTTCATTCTCTCACACACACGCACAAAACTAACTATCGAGCGACAGTAAGCAGCGCAGAAGCATGGGGAATCAATACTCAAACCATACATGGCTGTAACACCTCTACACTTATGACACACGTCATGTGGTTATACTGCTGGATTGTATGAACACACTGCATTCAGTCATACAGTCTCTCAAACAAGATCAAGGTCTGTGAAAGGAGAGCGTAATCAATACTTCTGAAATGGGAACGTTTAAATTAAAACACCCTAACAAACAAAAATAAGCAAGTAAACAAGAACAGCACTCAAACATTACTAAAACATATAAAAGCTGATAAAACAAGGCTAAATATATGACTGAATTCAGTAACACTTTACAATAGGTTCATTAGTTAACATTAGTTTAATACATTAGTTAACATGAACCAAGAACGACCAATACTTCTACAGCATTTATTAATCTTTAATAGTGCATGACATGTTCATTTCAGAATTTAGTAATGGATTATAAAAACCATAAGTTGTGTTTGCTAACATTAGTTAATGCACTGTGAATTAACATGAACAAACAATGAACGACTGTATTTTTAACATTAATATTTATTAACAAATAAATACTGTAATACATGTATTTAAATGTATTTTAAATGTAGTTAATACATTAACTAATGTTAACAAATGACAGATTACTGTAAAGTGTTACCCTAAATTCAAAACAAAAATAAATAAATAAATAAATAAAAATAACAAAATTGTTTGTAAATAGCACAATTTTGCACATAAAATTATGAATCATATCTGAAAAAGAAAAGCTCAGCTGAGCTGAGAGAGCAAGGTGGCCAAATGCTGTTGTGGTGTCGATGCATAAAGTAGATATGTATTACAATATAATTTAATGGCAGTAAATGACATATTTACAAAAGTGCACAATATCCAAAATAAGTGAAAAAATGTTATATAACAGAAAACGTGCATTACAGAATGGATCTGTGGTACAATCACTGTAACATGTGAAGTCTCTTATGTTTACCAAGGCTGCATTTATTTGATTAAAAATGCAGGTCAAACAAAAGTACTCTGAAATATTATAACAATTTAAAATAGCT
This sequence comes from Labeo catla, assembly GCA_012976165.1. Taxonomy (NCBI): domain Eukaryota; kingdom Metazoa; phylum Chordata; class Actinopteri; order Cypriniformes; family Cyprinidae; genus Labeo; species Labeo catla. Next base: position 702,252 of record VONZ01000240.1, read on the forward strand.
GTTTGTATTTTAATGTATTTGAATATGCAGATGTTATTCAGTGTCATATGATTCTTCAGAAGCTCATTTGCTCCTCCATCGATTATTATCATTGTTGAAAACAGTTGTGCTGCTTTAAATGAGAAGTCCACTTCCAGAACAAAGATTCACATATAATGTAGTCACCCCCTTGTCATCCAAGATGTTCACATCTTTCTTTCTTCAGCCATAAAGAAATTATGTTTTTTGAGGGAAACATTTCAGGATTTTTCTCCATATAATAGACTGCTATGGTGCCCCAAATTTGAACTTCCAAAATGCAGCTTAAATGCGGCTTCAAACCATCCCAAATGTGGTTCCTATTCACGATCCCAGCTGAGAAAAAAGGGTCTTATCTAGCGAAACGATCGGTTATTTTCATAAAAATAATACAATTTATTTACTTTTTAACGTCAAACACTCATCTTGTTTTGCTCTGCCTGAGCTGTGTTTTTCCAGTTCATGACAGTTCGGGTATTTTGAACAACTCCCATTTTATGTTCTCCCTCAACTTCAAAATCGTCCTATATCGCTGTTTTACCTTTTTTGTTAAGGGTGTTTGATCTTCTTTGCATGTTCACTTTGTAAAGACTGGGTCGGTACTTCTGCAGCGATGTAGGATGATTTTGAAATTATTTTTGAAGTTGAGGGAGAAAATACGATTGAAGTTTTTTGACATACCCTAACTGTCTTGAGTCAGAATACACAGAGTTCAGGCAGAGCAAGACAAGACGAGCGTTTGAGATTAAAAACTGAAAAAAAAAAAATTGAGATTTTTTTTTTTTTTTCATGAAAATAACTGATCATTTCACTAGATAAGACCCTTCTTCCTCGGCTGGGATCATTTACAACCGCATCTGGGATCGTTTGAAGCCGCATTTAAACTGCATTTTGGCAGTTCAAATTTGGGGCACCATAGCAGTCCATTATATGGAGAAAAATTCTGAAATGTTCCCCTCAAAAAACATAACTTCTTTACGGCTGAAGAAAGAAAGACATGAACATCTTGGATGACAAGGGGGTGAGTACATTATATGTAACTTTTTGTTCTGGAAGTGGACTTCTCTTTTAATATTTTTGTAGAAAGTATGATACTACTTCCAGGATTCTTTGATGAACAGAAAGAAATATATTTGAAATAACTTTATTATTTGAAATAAATTATTCCTTTTATTTAATAAGGATGCATTAAACTGGTTCAAAAATGACCATAAAAACATTTACAGTAGTTAAAAAAAATAATAATAATAATAATCATACAAATCTATTTTAAATAGTAGTGTATATCAGTACATCACTAATTTAAATTTTGCAGATCAGTAAGCATTTAGATATTTTAAAAGGTCCAATGCTTGACTTGAATACAACTGCTCTGTGAAAAATATCAAATAGTCTGTTTTTACAATTTACTATTATGTACAGCAATTTTTGCTTGCTACCTACAGTGATGACACCAACAAAAGTTGACAAAAAAAATGCTGTAATATTTAGGGATGCACAATATATCAGTGACCATTTTACGTAGGACAAATTTGGTGTTTAGTTTAGTTTTAATAATGTAATGCATGTCTGCATATTCTAATATTTTATTAGCATCTAAAACTATAATTCTAAAACATACAGCTAAAATGTATATTTAACTTAAAACTTAAGCCGAATTCTTTTTTGAAAAAAATGGCCAGTAGTTCAGATAAAATAAAGTCATGAAAACTGCTATCAGCCAACATTTCTATATCTATGCATCCCTAGTATCATCTATTAAAGGCAATGCTCAGAATAAAGAAGTATTGAAATACATTGTCCTAAATGTTCTGGCATCACAGGAAGCAAATAACTTCTATTAAGCAATGGATTGAGGAAGGTGTGCAAGCATGTCAATTTGCAGCCTAACCACTACTAAGCGCTGCTAAGCCTGAAATTTCACTGGAGGTAAGAGCAAACACAGCAAGCACAATGAGCCCTCATCTCACCACTGTGAAAATGCTCTGTAATATTAGAAAACAATATTTTATAGTAACTGACCAAGCTCCTTACTCACAAAGAGATAAAAAAAAAACAAAAAAAAAAACCAAAAACAACAATCATTCTTTGAACTGTCATGTACAATATCCTTCAAAGTTACATGGAACCAAATCCACAAGAGGGCTTTCACTTAGAGCTACACACGTAATACATACAATCGCGTTATTATGATTAAATAACAAAAACAAAAAAACACCCCAGTAAAAGTAGTACCAGTATCTGTTGCTGTAAAGTTGATAATATTCTCTGAACAAAGTAAACACAGTACTGTTTTAAAGGAGAAGTCCACTTCCAGAACAACAATTTACAGATAATGTACTCACCGCCTTGTCATCCAAGATGTTCATGTCTTTCTTTCTTCAATCGTAAAGAAATTGTGTTTTTTTGAGGAAAATATTTCATTTTTCTCCATATAATGGACTAATATGGTGCCCCGATCCCAGCCGAGGAAGAAGGGTCTTATCTAGCGAAACAATCGGGTATTTTAATTAAAAATTAGAATTTAAATATTTTTTAATCTCAAATGCTGGTGTTGTCCTACTCTCCCTAAACTCTGTGTATTCTAGCTCAAGACAGGGTATGTCAAAAAACTCCAATCCACGTCGCTGCAGAAGTTTCAACCCAGTGTTTGCAAAGTGAACATGCAAAGAAGATCAAGCACCCTTAACAAAAAAGTTAAAACAGTGATAATACGATTGGAGTTTTTTGACAAACCGTAAACCGTCTTAAGCTAGAATACACAGAGTTCAGGGAGAGTAAGACCAGGTGAGCGTTTGACATTAAAAAGTATATAAACTGTTTTATTTTTATTAAAATAACTAATCATTTCACTAGATAAGACCCTTCTTCCTCGGCTGGGATCATTTACAACCGCATTTGGGATCGTTTGAAGTCGCATTTAAACTGCATTTAGAAAGTTCAAACTCGGGGCACCATACCAGTCCATTATATGAAGAAAAATCCTGAAATGTTTTCCCCTTAAAAAAAATATAATTTCTTTACGACTGAAGAAAGAAAGACATGAACATCTTGGATGACAAGAGGGTGAATACATTATCTGTAAATTGTTGTTCTGGAAGTGGAGTTCTCCTTTAAGGCTGTGATTTTTCATGATTAACAGTTAACGATTACACAGTAAAAAAAAACAAAACAAAAAAACATTTCTAATTAAATATTATTTATTTAAAACACTAAAAATACTACACTTTCTAAAATGCTAAACAAGTATGTAATTAAGATGTAATAATTGTAATAAAAGACATTATTGCTACTTTAGAGTCAGATTTTGTAAATATACACTACCAGTCAAAAGTTTGGACACACCCTCTCATTTAAATGTTTTTTCTTTATTTTCATGACTATTTACATTGTAGATTCTCACTGAAGACATCAAAACTATGAATGAACACATATCGAATTATGTAATAAAAAAAGTGTGAAATAACTGAAAACGTTTTATATTTTAGATTCTTCAAAATAGCCACCCTTTGCTTTGATTACTGCTTTGCACACTCTTGGCATTCTCTCAATGAGCTTTATGAGGTAGTCACCTGAAATGGTTTTCCAACATTCTTTAAGGAGTTCCCAGAGATGCTGGCCAACAGCCCTTTTGCCTTCACTCTGCGGTCCACCTCCTCCCAAACCATCTCGATTGGGTTTAGGTCAGGTGACTGTGGAGGCCAGGTCATCTGGCGCAGCACTCCATCACTCTCCTTCTTGGTCAAATAGCCTTTACACAGCCTGGAGGTGTGTTTGGGGTCATTCCCCTTTTGAAAAATAAATGATGGTCCAACTAAATGCAAACCAGATGGGATGGCATGTCGTTGCAGGATGCTGTGGTAACCATGCTGGTTCAGTGTGCCTTCAATTTTGAATAAATCCCCAACAGTGTCACCAGCAAAGCACCCCAACACCATCACATCTCCTCCTCCATGCTTCACGGTGGGAACCATGCATGTAGAGACATGCATGCACAAAGACACAGCGGGTGGAACCAAAGATCTCAAATTTGGACTCATCAGACCAAAGCACAGATTTCCACTAGTCTCATGTCCATTTCTTGTGTTTCTTGGCCCAAACAAATCTCGTCTCCTTGTTGCTTTTCCTTAGTAGTGTTTTTTTTAGCAGCTATTTGACCATAAAGGCCTGATTCACGCAGTCTCCTCTGAACAGTTGATGTAGAGATGTGTCTGCTACTAGAACTCTGTGTGGCATTAATCTGGGCTCTAATCTGAGGTGCTGTTAACTTGTGATTTCTGAGGCTGGTGACTCGAATGAACTTATCCTCAGCAGCAGAGGTGACTCTTGGTCTTTCTTTCCTGGGGCGGTCCTCATGTGAGCCAGTTTCGTCGTAGCACTTGATGGTTTTTGCAACTGCACATTCAAAGTTTTTGCAGTTTTTCGGACTGACTGACTTTCAGTTCTTAAAGTAATAATGGACTGTCATTTCTCTTTACTTGATTGGTTCTTGCCATAATATGAATTCTAACGGTTGTCAAATAGGGCTGTCAGCTGTGTACCAACCTGACTTCTGCACAACACAACTGATGGTCCCAACCCCATTAAGCAAGAAATTCCACAAATGAACCCTGACAAGGCACACCTGTGAAGTGAAAATCATTTCAGGTGACTACATCATGAAGTTCACCGAGAGAAGGTCAAGGGTTTGCAGCGCTGTCAACAAAGCAAAGGGTGGCTACTTTGAGGAATCTAAAATATGAATCCTTTCTAGAGTTATTTCACACTTTTTTGTTTACTACATAAATCCATATGTGTTCATTCATAGTTTTGATGTCTTCAGTGAGAATCTACAATGTAAATAGTCATGAAAATAAAGAAAAAACATTAAATGAGAGAGTGTTTCCAAACTTTTGACTGGTAGTGTATTCTAGTTTTATTTATTGAATAAAGACAGTCCTAAGTTTAAGCAATTAATAACATTTAACGTTTAACATCTGCAATACCATTTATGGATACAAATACAAATAATGGAGTATGCATAATATACAAAACCAAAAACACACAATTTACAGCCTAAAAACAAGAGAGCATTTTCAACACTGACTAAACGAGAAACATCAGCTAATGTTCACTGTAACGGGGAAAAGAGCTGTCAGTGTTTTCTTTTCTGTCATGTCCAGTGTTTGAAGGGGAGGGTTGTATGAGGGATACCACATTACAGAACTACTCAGCAGGGGGATCAACTTTTTAATGTTGTAAAGTATAAATTTAATTAGATTTAAAGATAGAGTTAAAGAAACATTTTGCTGTCAGTTTGTTAGAACAAAAATTCCACAAAAAGGACAGATTCATTTGCGTCAAATTGAGCTGTCTAACCTCTTCTAAACCAGAATACAGTAATATCACTGTTAGATTTATTCAACTATCCTGGTTCTCTCCCAGCCAGCACATCTGGCCCTGCTCACCATCAAGATATTTGGCCATGGCATATTGTTTTGCTTATTGGTTCTTATTGGTTTAGGGTTTGTTCAGTTAAAGAACTAGTATATTCTGTTTGGACTTTCATCATAGAATTCTTTAGAATCATAAGCTAAATCAAATTGTAATTTGCTCTGGCCAAATGCTTGAATGGGGTAAGATTTGCTGGTGGAAGAAAATCAATGCCAATCAAAGGTTTCCAAGCCAAGCCAACTGTTAAGAACTTCCATACGCAATATTTCTTCATACTCACTATTGATATCTAAAAAACACTGTCTTAACATCGTTGTTAATGTGTATAATGCTGAATTAGTGTTAGAGTTAGCCAAATAAGCACAGATTGATGGCTTGTCTCCAAGCGCATCATTATTGGGTTATGACCCCCAACTGTTGGATAGTTCATGCATTTTGGCACACTGAGGAGTTAATTACCCATGAGTCTCCACCCCATAACTCCCAGTTCCCCACATTGAAGTTGCGAGGTCCACCTACTTTCCCCGGGAAAGAATTTGAGCGCTACATCAGTGAAACCGAGAAAAAAGAACAATTGTAATCCATGAGGATCAAAACGTTAAAAAGACGAGTTTAATTTGTATTAGCACCATTGAGCTCTACACTCAAGAGTCTACAGGTAAAAAGGTGCTTGGGTCAACTAATGGAACAATGTGGAAAGCTGAGAGAAATTCTAAATGCCTAGCTATGCTTATTTGGGTAAACACACTAAAGATTAGGGGTGTAAACATTTAATATGGTAACTGCACAGAAAAATAAATAAATAAGCTGCTGCTAAGCTCCTTACAGTGTACACAGATACTAGGTAATAATTTTTTGCATTGCATTGAATTCGACTATGATTTTGTACTATATCATGCGATGCACTGTGAAACCTGAAATCTGAGCACAATATTTTGGCACTTTTGAAAGTATCAAAAATGTGTCAGAAGTGTGGAAATTTTAGGTAATAAATAGGACCCTATGAAATCCATTTTATTTTTTCCCAATTCCGTTTTATTTTTTTCCAAATTCCGTTTTTTCCATTTTAATTTTTCTGGATTCCGTTTTTTTTTCCCATTTTAATTTTAGCAAAGAGCATGTCTAATTAATTAATATCATAAAACATAAATTTTACATAAATTTAATAAAGGTTTAACAAAAATTACATGTTTAGGGCCCTATGAAATTTGAAATATTTTTCTCATCATATTTTATTGTTATCAAATTCTGTGCTTTAGTATGTCTAATTATTTGAATGCATATTTATTTTATTCAAATTTATTCTTAAAATAGCCTTATGAAAGGTCTTTTTTACCCTCGTAAATTCTGTGTTGTGTATTTAAAATGTTCTGGTTATCAAATAAAGGCATAAAACATTAATTTCATTTATCTTTTAATTATTGAAATTTAAGCAGAATTTTTTTTTTTCCAAACACAGGGAAGTTTACTTTTAAAATTAAAACATGGAAGAAATGTTGTGTGATTATACCCTAAAAAATAATATTTGTTTCAATTTAGTAGTAGTAGTAATAGTAGTAACATATTTCTGGCACAATGTCTTCAAGTTAAACCAGACTTTTATTTTGAGGGGTTGCCATGTCTACCTTTACATTTTTGTGTGTATATAATATGACGCTAGTTTTCCTAAAATGGAACAGTCAAATGCAGAGATCACTGCGAGCGTCACGCACGCTTTAGTGTGTGTAGTAAACAAAACCGCCTATCTGCTCCACTAAAACAAAGACACACAGAATATGCAGGATTCACATTTAAATGGTATTTTTGCAGCGTATTTACAGATACTAATCACTATTGCATTTTGATTTAAGTGTAATGACCTACTTTTGATTAATTCATTCAAACTTTGGCAAATTCTGTGACATTCCACATTACTCAGTAAATTATGTTTTTATGACTGGATTCCGCGATTCCGTCCGCATTTTCCGCATCACGGAAATCATAGGGCCCTAAATAAAGAAATGTGTAATAAGCTGAGTATTACGTATTATAATATATTGTAAAATCCCATAACTGATGCATTAAACTGTCATTGTCAGATCAATGCATGAGATGTTTTACACCCCTACTGATGATATATCAGTATGTAATTCCATAAAATGTCTATGTCAAACTGGAGAAAGTTGTTTAATTGAAAGAAACTGAACAAACAAAGCAATTCAGCATTACGAAAATGCAACACTGAGACAGACACATAGACACTTACATAACCACCTAAAACAGCCTACTCTAGAAACGTCACAAGTCAACAAAACTGAAAAGATACCATTTTATCATTTGTTCAATTGTGTCAATTACATAAAATTTCAAAATTGCTTTACTGCAATTACATGCCAGTTGCACGCATTTATGGTAAATGCTGTTGTTTTAATTCAGTTTCTTAGAGAGATGGTTTAACCAAAAAAATTTAAATTCTATCACAATTTAATTTCGTACACATATGACTGGTGAATCTCGAAATTAAGATATTAATGAAACCTGAGAGATTTCTGTCCCTGCTTTGAAAGTCTTTTTACCCAAAATGAGCAAAGAGGGTCAGTAAGTGATGAAAAAGATGATCATTTTTTGGGTGAACTATGCCTTTAATAATTCTAAAAAAAATTAACATAGGAGTGCCATTAATGAAACATCATTAAATTTAATCATCAGATTTCAGTGGTATTGGTAACATTTTGGTATTGTGACAACACTAGCTTGTCCATTTCTTAAATATCTACATATGTTAAGCAGCAAAGTCTGTAAGCTGACTACAAAGAACAGGACTTTGCACTGAGATATTACATTTTTTATAGAGATTAGTGTTTCCAAGAGAAATATTTAGAGAGTTTTACTCAGAGCGAAATGTTCGGAAATGACCCCATAGATACACTCATACCTTGCTAGTGGAGGCCTTGTATGTCGTCTTCAGCTTTTGGGAGAGTTGACTTGTGCTGTGACTAGCTGTGCACAAGAAATTACACCATTATGAGTAAAAATGATAAATAGAAATTATACATTTCAATGTTGGGTTTATGTTTTCAATTTTTAAGAACCTTGTTTTGTCAAGCTAAAACAAAAGAGGGGCCCATTCTACTGTAAATGTTTGTCTAAGGAGATTATGTCAAAATGATGTTATGTTCCCGTTAGTAATGGGTGTAGCTAAAATAGTCAAACCCCTTAATTACAAGAGGATGTCCACAAACATTTGGCCATATACAGCTACTGATAAATCAATAGCGAACTGCACTTAAAACATTGTCATGTCACGTGAGGACACAGCTTTAGGCACAACGTTATCAAATTACTCTCTCTAAACCATCAAAAGACGACATCATTATTTATTCAAAAGCTTCAAAAGTTTAATGATCTGATATTATGAATACAGAGTAGTAGTAGTAGTATGTTTTTATTTAATGCCATGTCAGCATCTTAGGGTATTTTCATGCCATTATAAATACAGAAGTTAAGCAAAAGCTAAATGTTAGTTTTGTTTTGCATGTACCTTTTGTTTTTAGGGCTCCTTTGCTCAGATCGCCACCATCGACTGTCTGTCCTTCTCCAGCCAAACGTTCATTTAGCGATTCAATCTCTCTCCGCACTGCACAAGAACAGAGCTTATGATATGGCAACCACTGATAAACCAAACAAAACATTGATTTTGTCACATTTACAAACAATGGAAGGCATAATGTACATTCAAATAAACCCAAGGGTTTGATGACGACCCACAACGTCAACCTGAAGGAGTTTAAATCTCGCTAATGTCTTTACATTAATTCTGCTTATTACACAGTGACTTAAATTTTAAACGATACACGTATTAATAAGCATACATCAACTGTAATACCGAAAACAATTAAGGATTCATTTCTTTAGAATGACGTGAGTGTGAAAGCCACTTAGTTAGCATTAGATGATTACATAATTAAAACCAATTCTTCTTCAAGTGCAAAGACTGTGTTGTCATCATGACATTAAATATAGTAAGTCAGGTAAACAGAGTCCAGTCATACAAAAAGGGTGTTAAATATGATGGAAGCTAATTGGTTACTACTCACATTCTAAATTTTCAATGTAGAGATTTTCAAACTCCCGTTCAATCTGTCCGAACAGGTCCAGCAAGTTACTTCTTAAGGCCATCGGCAACTTGGAGTCCTAGAAATTAAGTCAAATAATAGATATTACAAATACTATAGAGAGACTGCATAATCAAAATGCCTTCAAACTTTACTGACAGAAAATGAGGACTGCAGATTCTGCACTTATCTACTCCGTACATTCTAGCCATTTAAAAATATTATTAACAAACAAAACAAACTAAAACACAAAGAATGTTGAGGGGATCTTTGTTAATAGTTTACAATACATCTACAAATAAACTATGTAAATTTTCTTGGCATTGTAAAACATTACATCTAAAAGGTTATGTAAAATATTCAGCTGTTCTAAAACTTTACTTAAAATATCTTGCTGTTCCAAAATTTTAAATAAAAAAATCTTGCTGCTCTGAAACTTTACATCTAAATGCTTGTGTAAAATATCTTGCTGTATTGAAAATGTGCATCTTGTTCTGAAGCTTTACATCGAAATGTTTACATAAAATTTCTTGCTGTTCTGAAACTTAAGTCTAAATGTTTACGTTAAATTTCGTGCTGTTCTGAAACTTTACATCTAAATGTTTACGTAAAATATCTTGCCGTTCTGAAACTTTACATTTAAATTTTAATGTAAAATATCTTGCTATTCTAAAACTTTACATCTTGCTGTTCTAAAGCTTTACTTAAAATATATCTTGATGTTCTGAAAATTTACATCTAAATGTTTACATAAAATATCTTGCTATTCCAAATATGTTGTTGGTTTAAAACATTACATCTAAAAATGTATGTTAACTATGTTGATGGTTCTAAAACTTAAGATAAAATATATTTAAATTCTAAAATTTTACATTCAAAAGTATAAAGTATGAAATATCTTGCTGTTCTGAAGCTTAAAATGTAAAAGTTTACATAACATTTCTTGCTGCTCTAAAACTTTACTAAATATTTAAGTAAAATATCAAGCTGCTATAAAACTTTTACAAAAATCAATGCTGACATTAATGTTTACTTAAACTTTACGTAAAATATCTTGCTATTCTACAGGCTTTTAAGCCTGAGTACAGATCATTTCTGTCCTAGATGCATCATTTCTTTTTGAGACAAAGAGAAACCAAACATTCCTAAGGATAGAAAAGAACTGACAGAAAAGAATCATAACAAAATCTGAAAACGCACAAAAAGTAAAAACAGGTCTCTATTCAAAAACATAACTAATCTACCAAATCAACTTACCTCCATTATCAAGGATAAGTTGTTCCAAGTAAAGTCTTTCAGCCTGATTAAAACTACACAAAGAAAAGCAATCCACAAACAAACATTGCTGTTGTGTTGTTTAAACTAGCGATATCCATGCTAACTACTCTAGGACAACAAGGTGTGCTGTCATGCCAAGTTAACACAAGAGTTTACCAATGAGAACAGTGTAAAAGCTAAGTCAACTGCTCTCCATTCTGTCATTACCACATGTACTTATGTGTCAGAGAGAGAGAGAGTGAGAGAGAGAGACGGCAATTAACCAACAACAGCTTGTCGTCTATTCTTATAAACCTGCTCAATCCTAAAACTTGTGGTCACCATAGCAACTGGACATAATGACAGCATTGAGAGGGTGAAAGGCGGTATAGTCTAAATCCAGTGAACGGTTTACAGTAGGGACTGCCAATCAGAAATGACCCTACAGAGGAATCGACGAAACAATCGAACCCCACCGTGGGCCGCTCTTTAAAAATGGATGAGGCTATAGACCATAGAAGGGTACAAACCATAGATACCCTCCAAAGAGTATCAATAAAACAGATGACCAAATGGCATCATGTCTCAAGTCTGAGACTACCCTGAACACTTTAATTTTAACATTTTGTTCATAATATTTACTAACTTATTAACTTATAATATTTAGTTAATATATTAACTTAAACTAATATAGAACTTTATTTGAATGGGAGAACTGATTATTGTTATTGACCTGAGTACAGGCTCTTATCACTGACGTACTCCAGTAATGTTTGTGTAAGGAATGTGCGTCGATAACAGACTCATTTAAGACAAACGTTGTGTGTTAGAGGATGTCAATTCTTGGGATACGTTACAGTACCAAACAATGACAAAACTACTCATTGACAGAAATACTTAACTCATGTCGCTTCTTCACCAGGTTTAACATGGACTTTGACTCTGACATTTAAATTTTATAACAGAAAGCGTTCATATTCCTTTCCATTCTTCCAAACCAGAATCACTCTTCAAACACTGATCCAGTGTTACTATTTTATTTACAATTCTGCAATCCAGTTTATTATTTGTTAGTTTTAGTTTTGGATTTAAGTAATTTAGAGATGATAAAATTAATGAATTATTGGATTTAATTTAAATATGTTTAACTGCATTTTTTTCCAGTGTTGTCCAGTAGCAGTTTAATGAAAGTGTGTTGTACACATTTCCAACATTATATCACACCTAGAGTGAAAACATGAAACCTAAATTAATTTGTGGCCATTTTAATTTTATCTCATTACTTTTATTATTATTCAGTATTGTAGGGATGCAAAAGAAAATAACCTAACATAATATCTGATACAATTTAAATACGTTTAACTGCATTTTTTTTTTTTTCAGGGCCAGAAATTAGTGTTTCAGTGTTATAATAATTTCAATAGCATTTTGGAATTTTAAATAAAAGTAGGTTGTAGATGTTTCTAACTTTATAATGCACCTAGAACTATGAATTTATGGCCATTTTAATTTAATTTCATTACTTAGTTTTGAAGAAAATAAATGCATTTTATTTTAATTTTGGAATTCCCCATTATATTTCATTCATTCACTCATTTTTTTTTTTTTTTTTTTTTTTTAGGAATTTTTAATTCAACTAAATTCTAAAACAATAGCAAATTATTCAAATTCAACATGACACGTGTTTACATTGATACTTACATATCCCAGCTGTCATGACTTGGCGGTTACCAAAAAAAAAAAATGTACAAACAATGTCACAGAACTGGCTTTGTGTCATTCTTGTCTGTTCACCTGGGTATGACAGCACACTCACGCAATAGTTTCCTCTAGTGTTCATAACCATGAACTTCACACCAGGATCTATACATGACCATGCGAGTTTCTGTGAGAAAAGAAACAAAGACCAAAATCAACCTACCTGTCCCTCCAGCATGTCCCTCTGCATGCCTGGTCTGTCCTGCTCGGTGCTGTTGGTCCTCCTAATGGAGAGACTGTGCGACTTGCGCTTCTGTTTGACTTGACGGGCGGCTGCGCTGTTTCCACTTTCAACAGGCATCACTCCTCAGTGACGTCCCACTACGCACTTCCTACCTGAAACTGAGCAATCAAACGGCAGGGTTTGCCCCATCCTACAGCAGTGGAGGAATATAATACAATATAATTTTGTTGGACACCTTGCTGTAAGCCCTATTTCAGCCTGTGATATGTAAATAACAAGTTAAATTCTGAGGGAGCAAATGTAAAGTAAGTCTTTGTTGATGACATACTGGGTGAATGTGTTGTCTTTACTGTGGGTGTAGGTTGACTTAATACTAGTTAAGCATACATCATAAAACTGAAGCGTTCAAAGGAAGCTGTTGTAAAACTCAGAGACGTTTTGACTGAGCAGGTGAATATGACTCTAATGTCAAGATGAATCAACGGAAAACTGTCAAAAAATGTCCAGAATATATTGCACTGTGAAAAGTAAATAAACGCAAATTAAACAAAAAAGGATAGGCTGCATACAAAAAAGGCTTATTTTAATCATTTAGCACATTTATCACTAATAAATAAGTGCTTTAGCACTAATTTACAAGTAATTTAGTATTTTTAATTACAAAAAACATCCTCTTTTAGTTTTTTTTAACTAAAAGTTTAATATGAAAATAGCATTTTCCATAATAAAAAATTTAATTATATCATAATATTATTTCATTATTAAAAAAGTTAATGACTGTTTGAGCAGTATGATTTTTTGAAGCAATGTGTGTTATTTTAATGTAAAATGAATATGTTAAGCGAGTTTATGAAGTGTTAAATTAAAAGTTAAACTCAGTATCAAAAAAGCAAGCAGGCCGTTATCCACAATAACACACAACAGAAATGTTAATGTTAGCCTGAGCATCTGAACAAGTCATAAAGTATGAATATATATAAAAACATAATGCTAAATAAGGGGCATGCAAAACAAAAATACAAATACCAGGCATGGAGAGCAGTGAATGATAAACAAAGCAGACACATCCTCAGACGACCGCTTAAAGTGATGAAGAAGATCTCAACAGGAAGCCCAGGGCCGCACTCCAGCACTGAACACAAAACAACACCATCTATCGTTCACAAACCTGACAATGAAGGAAAAGCTGCAGGCATGGAGTGACAGCATTCTCACAACCTAAAATGACAGCGAGGAGGTGAACGGATAGAGCACGTAAAACAGACAGGTTTGAGTTGATGAGGTTAGTGGGTTTGAACAACTCATATGTATTTACCAAAAAAAAAAAAAAACATGCATGAAGTATATGCACCTGCGGCATCATGCTCTGGACTTTATGCAGTTCTATCATGCAAACTGTTGTGTTGTATGCAATTCTCCCTGGATGGAAATCATTACAAAAATTGCCTCCCAAATTATGCACTTGTATACTATATACTTATGCACTATGTACTCAGCTGTGTAGTATATGAATTATTTAAGGTTAGTTTTGTCATTTATAATCAGAGTTTGAAAGCTCCTCCAACTCCAGTATGTAATTAAAGCTGCGACAGATGGGCGCACTATGACTCTCACTATTTATACTACAAAATGCCATAGAGTAGTGCACAAGTATGCAAACTGGGACTTAAAGTCGTCCATTCCATTTCACTTCTGTAATGTTGCAAGTTTATCCATAGGAATTCACTCAATTCTAGTTATTAGGCTTTGTGATGTCAACTGAAAAAGGAAGTTATTTTTGAGATGGAGGCAACATTACATTTTTGATGAAAATATTTTTGGTTCTAGAATAATATTCACTAATAAATAGTTCACAGTAAGACCAGTAATACGTATAAAGTTAATATACATTTTAATTTGAAGTTAGCAAAATAAAAGATGATCCTAGTGAAATTTATATTTAAAAGAAACATTTCATAGGAAACAAGTGTTGCTGTTTAACATACTTGATGTACTACACAGACATACTCTATGTACTGTGATAGTACCATGGTACACTGATGTCATGTCAGTTATAAAATATTTGTAGATAAATTGTTGATTACAGAAAAATTGAGTTTTATTCCTCATTTCTTAAAAAAAAAAAAAAAAAATCGCAAAAATGAAACGGCAAGCTTACAAAAAGCACTTAGATTAATTATTCTGGGAGCTGTAATGCTTTTTTAATCATTATTTTACAGTCATATTTAGAGTTTTAGGGTTTATGGCTTTACTCTCTCATGGTGAAAAAGGTAGTAATTATATATACTGGATGTAATCATATTGAAAAGATTAGAAAATATTTTTTGCACATTAAAATGAGGTTAACGTAGTCTTGTGGCTGCAATGACCAATTTTACAAATTGTAGTAACCCAGATTTTGTTTAGCTTTTTGGTCTGTTTGTTTTGTAATAATATTATATACATACATACACACACACACACACACAAACACAAATGTGTATAATGACATGGATACTACAACGTAAACACGGTTTATGAGGACACTTCCTGTGTCCCCGTAAAACAAAAGGCTTAAAAAACATACTAAACAGTGTTTTATGAAATTCAAAAAGTGTGCACAGTCTCCTGTGAGGGCTAGGTTTAGGTATAGGGTAGGTGTAGGGCGATAGAAAATACGGTTTGTAGAGTATAAAAACCATCACGCCTATGGAGAGTCCCCGTAAACCACAAATGCAAGAATGTGTGTGTCCTCATAAACCATATATACCAGAACACGTGTGTGTGTGTGTGTGTGTGTGTGTGTGTGTGTGTGTGTGTGTATATATATATATATATATAAAAATAAGAAACACTACTATTTTTTACAGTCTACTATTTTTTACGGTCTCTTCTGCTTACCAAGCCTGTATTTGTTTGATCCAAAGTAAAGTATATTTTCAAATGTAATATATTCCTAGGATTTCAAAGCTGAATTTTTAGTTTCATTACTCCAGTCACATGATCCTTCAGAAATCATTCTAATATTCTGATTTGCTGCTCAAAAACATTTATTATGTTGAAAACAGCGGAGTAGAATTTTTTTCAAGTAATTTTAACAGAAATTACAAAAGAACAGCATTTATCTGAAGTAGACATCTTTTGTAACATTATAAAATCTTTATCATCACTTTTGCTCGATTTAAAGCATCCTTGCTAAATAAAAGTATTAATTTCTATAATTTCTTTCCAAACGAAAAATTAAAAATTATACTGACTCCAAGCTTTTGAATGTGTATAATATTACAAAAAAAAAAAAATTTCAGCTAAATGCTGATCGTTGTTTCTTTCTATTCATCAAAGAATCCTGAAAAAAAATGTACTTAATAGTTTTAAATATAGACAGTAAGAATAAGAATAAAAAATTTAATGTTTTCAGAAATGTAAAAAAAAAAAAAAAGTTTTTTGAGCAGCAAATCAGCATCTTAGAATGATTTCTGGAAGATCATGTGACACTGAAGACTGGAGTAATGATGCTGAAAATTCAGCTTTGATCACAGGAATAAATTACATTTGAATATATGTTCAAACAGAAAGTGGTTCTTTTTAATAGAAAAAAACCCCCACAAAATTACTGTTTTTGCTGTATTTTGGATCAAATAAATGCAGGCCTGGTAACATAAAAAATAAAAACATTAAAAAAAATCTTACTGTTCAAAAACATTTACCTGGTAATGTGTCACACACACACAAACACAGACACACACAAACAATACCATGTCTGGACAGTACCATGTAAACACCATGGTAATGTCATGGTATATTGTCCGAAAATGGCAATATGGCGATACCACTATGTTTATTCTTACGTTTTAAAGTGTTTACAATGTACAACTTCCTGCAGAGCACTTATGCAAACATATGGCTGTCTATGACTGTTACAACGTCAAAAATGTCAGGTTTTATTATTCTTGTCTTACAACGTATAGAACACCTCGATCACACACACACGAACGTGATATATCACATCGTTTCAGAACCCAGCAAAATGATCTGTTCATAAACACACAAACACACAAACACACAACACACACTCAGCAGTTTGATGCAAGGTCAGCTGGCCTGCTCGGTTAAAACAGCACTAACATAGTAAAACAAGCTGCCGTTATCAGTCATGAGCCCAGTGTCGTCATGTGTGTCTGACTGCAGCTGTATGATCATAAAACGTAATTCGCCTGATTATCAGCTAATCCTCCATTATGACAAACACTGGCGCCTCTGCTTTCAATAATACTCACATTTATGGCCGCTTCAGATGATCTGAGCGCGTTTGTCAGTCGCTGATTGTGGGATGGTGTGCGTTTGAGTCCTCCAGCATGATCCACACAAACATACACTAGTGATTTTATCCACAAATTCACCGAGATTTTCACACTTAGATGTTTTTATCAAACCCGACACTGTCACCAGAAAGTGAAGCAAGAGGAAATGGCAACAGATCTGACGGGCCTCCGGCCGGATGTACGACTTCAAAATTAAAGTCTTAAGATTTTAAGTCTCAACTGGTCTCAACATATTATATTCATAATATTTTTTCTCCTGTACGTATTTCTTCTCAACAAATACACATGTTTGTAAATAAACTATAATTATTCAATTATAATATGAGTAAATGAGAATATCGTGATATTTCAGATTGCCTTTATGTAACAACAGACAACTTAAAAAAGACGAATGATTAAGCAACTACGTGAAAAAAATATTCTGGCCCACATATGGAAGCTATGTGTATTAATATAAATTATTTTTTATATTAAATAGCCAACCAAATGCGGAAACAATTTCAAAGAATCATTTGAAAATATCAGGTGAAAAGTATAGCCTTTGTTTGTTTGTTCGTTTGTAATAATGTTAACATTAATCAAATTACTTCAAATCGATTACAAATTACGACTGTATTTTTTAAAAGATATTTTAATAATATTATGGTCATGATCATCATCATAATTATTATTTTATTTTTAATTGTGTCTCTGTGTTGATATTGCCAGTATAACTGTTAAACGTTAAATTACTGTGTTTAATATTATGTTCCAAACATTTAATATGAACAATGTAGCTTTATTATTGGCCTTGTTATTTTATAGGTTGTTAAAATAATGTTGACATTAAATAAATTGCTTTCTGATTAGGAATTTATTTATATATATTAATTCTGACAATTAATTGTCTTAAAATGTTTTGATATTTCTAGTATAACTGTTAAAAGTTACATTACTGCATTATGTCTAAAACTTTTGTTTGTTTGTTTCCATTTCGTTCAATGTCATTTCAATTTATTACTTGCTTGCTTGGATTCTTTCGGCTTTTCCTGTCAACCACACCCGGAAGACAGCCAAGATTAATATTCACCAATCGGAAGACAGCTTCATTCCCAACAACCAATCAAAATCTTTGGCGTGAAATGTCATTTGTGGGTGGGGAGTCGGTGTGGTCGTCAGAGTTAAGCAGTGATCAGTTCCTTAAGAACTGTACGTCTGCATAAGTGTGATCCTCGTGTTATTAAGATATCTCCAGCATTAGCCCTTTAGTAGTGTAAGTGTGTGAACCGCTACTTTATCGTTGAGTCGTAGAGCAGAAGTGCAGTAACGTGTGGTGTGATGGCGTGTTGGTAGAGCGCTGGAGTGTGATTGGTCAGTGCGGTGTTTGCTCATGGTGCGGTTTTTATGGGCGGTGCGCAGATCAGCGGCTGCGCTGCTCGTCAGAATAAATAGACCCGCTGCCAGAGCTCAAACTCTTCATTTACCTGTCCAACAGCACACACAGCTTTACAGGTGAGTGAAGAAAACATTTTTATAACATTTATGCAGTGCATTTTATGAGCTGCTGATTTTACAGGGCCTAAATGTTGTGTTCCTATTATAATTTAGCACCATGCTAAACTAACTTTTGTAGCTTTTTGTGTATATTCTTTGTAATAACTATTGTAAATTATGTAAGTATAATTTATTATTAGGTATGTGTACATTCTTCACGTAATATTATTTACTTATTATTGTGTCTGTGCTATTTGGCTATTAAAAATATTAAACTTTTTAACTGTAAATGTGTTTCAGTGTTTTTTATTGAATATATTTTAAGTTGTTAATAATATTATTAAAAAACTAAGGAACATTTTGAAATATGTTCTAAATGTTGTTGCCATAATGACTTATTTATATACATATTTTTAGATTGTTTTGTAGCAGTGGGCTTAGAATAATTATTAAATAAATATCTGAAGTGACTGCATTACAAAGCATGTTTTAGTGTGAAGGTGAATGTGTCTGTGTTTGTAGTCAGGTCAGACAGCTCAGTTCACCTGTAAGGATGCCGGAGATTAGCATGGATAATCTGGATGAGAAGCAGGTGCAGTTGCTTGCGGAGATGTGCATCCTCATCGACGACAATGACAGAAAGATTGGAGCTGACAGCAAGAAAAACTGCCATCTCAATGCAAATATCGATAAAGGTAAAATATGTGCATGATATTTTACTGCTGATTATATGTATTTTACCTGTCCCTAAAAAGACAACTCTATAATTAATTAATTAATTAATATAAAGTCTTAAAATAAATGATTTCTTTGCATTCTTACCGACAGGATTATTGCATCGAGCATTCAGTGTTTTCCTGTTTAACAGCGAGGAAAAGCTGCTCCTTCAGCAGAGATCCGATGCCAAAATCACTTTTCCAGGTATGTGTCAATGTTATTTTAATGTTATTTATATACTATTATATTATTTATTCCTATTTTGAATTATCTATTAGAATTAGCAGTTATATTTTCAGTTTTAATTCTATGTGCTTTTGTTAGTATTTCTATCTAGATTCATTTATTTACATTTTAGTTTTAGTCAATTTAATGTTTTTTTTTTTTTTTTAATTCCTTATTTATTAAATCTTTCAATTTATAACCGTTTACAGCAGAGTCATTTTAATGTTTTATTTGCCTAAGGCAGCATTTCACAAGTTTTTTTTCATCTAATATTTATATTTACATTTATCTCTGCTTTATTTCAAATACCAAAGCTGATTTTATAGTTCTAGTTTTATAGTTCTAGTGCTTTTACTCTTGTGCTTTACTCGTTTCCTAATTCTTCACAGAAATCAAATACTAATTTTGTGGGGGGAGGGGGGTTTTCAATGTTTTTATAAGTAGCAAAACTTAACACAACTGGTGAGGACACTGAGGGCCAGATTTACTAGCAGCTTAGACCAGCACAACCCCTCTTTTGGCATAAAAAAAAAAAAAATACTGTCAAAATTTACTGAAGACGCACAGTAAAACCTAGTGATGAAAAGACGTGGCTACAGTTATTTTTATGGCTGACCTTACTGCATTTGCATTTGTAGGAGTTTCCACTCCCATCTGTACTTTTTTTTTATGGCACTGTGGTCTCATGCTAAATTGCCGTTTAGTAAATCTGGCCTAAGTACTTACTCTCTTGGTTTGCACTCAGGCATAACACAAAATAACATAAGCATTGGTTTCTTGTTTTTATAAAATGTTTGCAATATGATAAGAACCAATGTTCAATACATTTTTTTTAATGTATAAGTAATTATTTCCACAATAACCAGTTTGTCCAACAAGTAATATACTGTAGTTCATTGCCGTTTGTAAATGTAGAATAAGGTCACAGGTGTGTATATCCAATCAGCTCATCCAATCAGATTTTAGAGCTCTAGTTATGCTTTTTAAAATATACCTTCATAAGCTGAAATAAACTTAGTATGTTTGATATGCTTTCCCAGGCTGTTTTACCAACTCTTGCTGTAGTCACCCCCTCCACACTGCCAGTGAACTGGAGGAACAGGATGCCATTGGGGTCCGACGCGCCGCACAGAGACGCCTGCAAGCTGAGCTCGGCATTCCCACCGAACAGGTACTGATACAACAGGGTCTTGATTTACCCTTCCACAAATTAAAGGAGAAGTCCACTTCCAAAACAAAGATTCACATATAATGTACTCACCCCCTTGTCATCCAAGATGTTCATGTCTTTCTTTCTTCAGTCAGAAAGAAATTATGTTTTTTGAGGAAAACATTTCAGGATTTTTCCGTATAATGGACTGCTATGGTGCCCTGATTTTGAACTTCCAGAATGCAGTGTAAATGCAGCTTCAAACAATCCCAAATGCAGTTGTAAACGATCCCAGCCGAGGAAGAAGGGTCTTATCTAGCAAACCGATTGGTTGTTTTCATTTAAAAAATACAATTCAAATACTTTTTATTCTCAAACGCTCGTCTTGCCTTACTTATCCTGAACTGTGTATTCTGGCTCAAGACAGTTAGGGTATGTCAAAAAACACCAATCGTATTTTCTCCCTCAACTTCAAAAATCATTTCAAAATCATCCTACATCGCTGCAGAAGTACCGACCCAGTCTTTGCAACATGCAAAGTAGATCAAACACCCTCAACAAAAAAGGTAAAACAGCGATATAAGAAGATTTTGAATTTGAGAGAGAACATGAGATGGGAGTTTTTCGACATACCCTAACTGTCATGAACCGAAAAAAAAAAAACCGTTCAGGCAGAGTAAGACAAGACGAGCATTTGACATTAAAAAGTATATAAATTGTATTATTTTTATGAAAATAACCGATCGCTACGCTTGATAAGACCCTTCTTCCTCGGCTGGGATCGTTTACAACCGCATTTGGCATCATTTGAAGCCGCATTTAAACTGCATTTTGGAAGTTCAAAATCAGGGCACCATATTTGTCTATAATATAGAGAAAAATGCTGAAATGCAAAAAACGTAATTTATTTACGACTGAAGAAAGAAAGACATGAACATCTTGGATGACAAGGGGGTGAGTACATTATATGTGAATCTTTGTTTTGGAAGTGGACTTCTCCTTTAAGGCCTAAAAATGTCTCAAATCGAAGCAGAAAGCCTTAAATGTATAGTCATGGCATTAAATCTTGCATTCATTGCTGAAAATATCTTCCTCTGCATTTCTGTCTTGTTTTCCATCATAAACTCACTTCATTTTGATCAACTGATCAAAGATTTCTTACCTTAATATCAGCTTGCTTCTTAAGTAAATGTGTCTTCATTTAAGAATCTTAAGACATTTCTGGAAAATGAGAAAAAAACTGAGGAAGAACACCAGGTGTTTTTTGCAGTCTGATCAGAAGTACGGTAAAAGTTATTCCCGTGTTTCACAGTGTTCCTGCAGTTGTTAAAAAAAAAAAAAAGTCTTAATTCCCCCTTCCACAAATTAAGGCCTTAAAAGTCTTAAATTCGAAAAGTCATGGCAATACGTCTTGCATGCACTGGTAAAAATAAATAACTTAGAATATTTGTCTTGTTTTCCAAAACAAACATCTAAATATCTTTAAATGAAGATACATTTACTTGAGATTCAAAACGTAGATAGTTGAACTCTTGTTATCTTAGAAACTGAAAAAATAATGATCTGAGTTTGTGTAACAAACTAATTTCTCAGAAAACAAGACTTCTTATCTAAAGTCGTTTTGCTTTCAGGTAAATGTATTTTTTTTTTTAAATTCAAGAATCTTTAGACAATTGCAAGACAAAAATAATCCATTTAGAAAATTAGTTTTTGCAATGTGATCACGTACAGTAAAAGTTATAAAGTATGAGATCTTTTTTTGGAAAAATTAATTAAATGTAATGAAGATCTTTTGGAATTTTAAGTTAATTTTAATTTTAAGTGTTGCTTACCTAGACCAATACATGGAAAGAACATATTGCATTCATAAGCAATAAATAAGCAGTTTATTCCTTAAAGGGATAGTTCACTTTAAAATGAAAATTCTGTCATTCTGTCACAAATTAAGACATTTTTGATGAAATCCGAAAGCTTTCTGACCCTGCATAAACAGCAAGGCAACTGACACGTTCAGGGAGTAAGGACATCGCTAAAATAGTCCATGGGACATCTGTGGTTCAACCATATTTTTTAATGCTACAAGAATATTTTTTGTGCACAAAGTAAACAAAAATAACTTTATTCAACAATTTAATTTTTACTGTATCAGTGTCAGAAAGCTTTCAGAAATAATATCTTAAACAAAAATATCTTCATCAGAAATATCTTAATGTGTGTACCAAAAATGAACGAAGGTCTTAACAGGTTTGGAACGACATGAGGGTGAGTAAATAATGACAGAATTTTCATTTTCGGGTGAACTATCCCTAAATTTTCTTAACTTGGTTTTGAAAAGGTTTAAAAAGTCGTAAATGTACCTTCATAAAACCTGCAGAAGCCCTGTACAAAAAATGTGTGAATCTGATTTTCAGCATTATTTATGAATTCTGAAATCTGGATGTTCAGACCTAATCTGCTTGCTATCCCAGGTGCCTCCAGAAGAGATGACCTACCTGACCCGCATCCACTACAAAGCCCAGTCGGATGGCATCTGGGGCGAGCACGAGATCGACTACATCCTCTTCATGCAGAAAGACGTGGATCTGAATCCAGACCCCAACGAGATCCAAAGCCACTGCTACGTGTCCAAAGAGGAGCTGAAAGAGATCCTGGAGAAAGCCAAGAGGAAAGAGCTGGAGATCACACCTTGGTTCAGCCTCATTGCAGAAACCTTCCTCTTCAAGTGGTGGGACAACCTCCATAACCTCAAACAGTTCATCAACCATGAGAGGATCCACCGCATGTAAGCCACGTCTGTAAAGGACTTGTTAATTACTAATGGACACTTAAACGGTTAGAAAAATGGACAGTTTGACTCTAAAGCCTTTGTTTGTACATGTTTGGACAGGCACGTAGATTTATTTATCATTAAAGTTCTGATTAGAACTTTAATCCACTTTTCAAGCTGCTACAAGGATACTGAGCATTTGCTGTCTTTCTGCCAGAGGATTGAAGGAGGTATTGCTAACAAACACTGTCCATTTGTGTGAAGTGCCTAGTTTCATATGAAACTGTGCTTTTGAAAGATTGTTTTGTGTAGATAAATCTATCAGGGCTCGTTATGAGGTTTACAGCTGTGTAAAGTAATTATTAGAGAAGTAAAATAAAATGTGGTTTCTGTATAGTCTCGTTTATTTCAACCCATTCATTTTACAATTTTTAGAAAGTGAATATGGAAAATTACGACCTATCCATCCTTTCACCCCTTATATGTTCCTCTCAACAATAATTTTTAATTACAAAATATAGTGTGTAAATATATGTGCTAATGTTTCAGCGTTTGGGCTCAGCAAGATTTTTAAAGGAGAAGTCCACTTCCAAAACAAAGATTCACATATAATGTACTCACCCCCTTGTCATCCAAGATGTTCATGTCTTTCTTTCTTCAGTCGTAAAGAAATTATGTTTTTTGAGGAAAACATCTCAGCGTTTTTTTTTTTTTCCCATACCCTAACTGTCATGAACCGGAACAAAAACAGTCAAGGCAGAGTGAGACAAGACGAGTGTTTCACATTAAAAAGTATATAAATTGTATTATTTTTATGAAAATAACCATTCATTATGCTAGATAAGACCCTTCTTTCTCGGCTGGGATCGTCTACAACCGCATTTGGGATAGTTTGAAGCCGCATTTAAACTGCATTTTGGAAGTTCAAAATCGGGGCACCATATCAGTCCAGTATATGGAGAAAAATGCTGAAATGTTTTCCTCAAAAAACATAATTGCTTTACGATTGAAAAAAGAAAGACATGAACATCTTGGATGACGAGGGTGAGTACATTAAATGTGAATCTTTGTTTTGGAACTTTGGACTTTTTCTTTAAATGTTTTAAAAATTCACTGTGCTCACTATGGCTGATTTGATCAAAATACAAAAAAAAAAAAAAAAAAAAACTAAAATTGTAAAATATTACTACAATTTAAATAACGATTTTCTATGTAAATATATAGTAAAATGTAATTTATTTCTGTGATCAAAGCTGAATTTTCAGCATCATTTCTCCAGTCTTCAGTGTCACATGATCCTTCAGAAATCATTCTAATATGCTGATTTGCTCAAGAAATATTTCTGTTTATTATCAGTGTTGAAAACTATTGTGCTGCTTTACATTTTTGTGGAAAGAGTGATACACTTTTTCAGGATTCAATGATGCACAGAAAGTTCAAAAGAACCGCATTTATTTAAAATAAAATTTGCTTAATAAAAGTGATTTCATAAACAAAAAAATCTTACTGATCCCAATTGTTTCATACATTTTATAATGATATATAATCTAAAATATATAGGATATTATTTTTTAAATAATTTCTCTTTTTTGCCCATTTTATCATTTACTAAAAGTAAAAGCACACCAGTGCTCATAGCACAAACTGTACATGACATTTTACATCCCAAAGTGTAATATTAGTGACAAATCAAACTTAAATCAGTATATCCAAGTAATATATCTAATAGCAACAGATTCCCATCCTAGCAAACTGCATTAATGCATTACTTTACTTTATCCAGCAGATGGCACTAAACCCCAATAAAAGCCATGTGAACTTCACAACAAACAAGGGAACAGATTGTACAAAACTAACATTAGACAAGAACATTATAAGAACTGAGCATTTAGGTTTAATTTCAGCTTATATTTCTAAGTGTATAATTGTATAATGAGAGTGAAAATGGTAGCCAATCCGGTCAGCAAATACACACTTTTGCTTCTCATGTGTTGTGGATGTGTGCATTAAGGCCGTAAAGAAAAACAGCAGCTTTGTTTGTTGTATAGAAACCCACCTGAGCTGTCAATCATCAAAGCAGTTTATAACTGCACTTCACCCATGTACTTAAATCATGACACACTGACACCATTCATAAAAGATTGATCTGGATGGATCTGGAGTTGAAAATTAAAACCCTTAAAATTAATAATCAAGCACATTAATGCCATTAACAACATGATTTCCTTTGTTTTAACCACAATGCTTTGGTTGCACACCATTAAGGACAATCAGCTCTGCACTGAAACATCACAGCTGCTGAAGAGGAAAGAATCCCTTCCATTATGCACATGGATTTTCCACGGAGATGTTCGTGGGGGAAGGGTGGATATAAGAAGAGTTTTCTAAGAAAAACCACCAGGGGGCCTGCTGGATTAAAAATGGATGAAGAACATTTTATAGACCAGCAAGCACATTAGCAGCGCATGTATTTTACATGGAGGTGCGATGTTCCAACCAGTGTGCCCGACCACAAATAACATCCTGTACCCTGAAAAGGTCTTTTTATGTACAGGGAGGTCTGAGACCATGTGTGGAATTGTTTTTTGTAATTTACAATAATGAGCACAAATTATAGTGTCAGCATAACAGTTTAAGTCAAAATTTGAACTGACAATTTTATGTTTGCATTAATGTCAGCAGCAGAGACATTAGTCTATCTGGCAGAGCAGAGCCTCTCTTTTAAATTTAAATGCCAGGATATCAGATTATGTGAACAGAAAACCATGAACAGCCTTTCCAGAGCAAAGAAATGCACATCTGAAAAGAGCTAAAAGTGACAGCAGAGCGAGAGAGCGAGTAAATGAGAAATCCAGAAAATGTGTTGATACTGAGTCTAGCTGACGCAATACTGAAAAATATGAATATATCCCTCTTCTTTCAAGAGGATGTGTGTGTGCTGATGCATTTCAAACTCCAGTAAACCAATGGGAATTGGTGTCCATGTGGACGTTTCTGTTCTTAAAGGAGAAGTCCACTTCCAAAACGAAGATTCACATATAATGTACTCACCCCCTTGTCATCCAAGATGTTCATGTCTTTCTTTCATCAGTCATAAAGAAGTTGTTTTTTGAGAAAAATATTTTTCTACATATAATGGACTGATATGGTGCCCCGATTTTGAACTTCCAAAATGCAGTTTAAATGCAGCTTCAAACGATCCCAAATGTGGTTGTAAACGATCTCAACCGAGAAATAATAAATAATACAATTTATATACTTTTTAATGTCAAACGCTCACGGACTATGCATGCGGATTGTAGAGATGAGACATTTGAGGTTGAAAAGTATAGAAATTGTCAATTTGTTTCTAAAATGACAGATCATTAGACAAGACCCTTCTTCCTCGGCTGGGATTGTTTAGAGCCATTTGAAGTAGTGATGGGAAGTTCGGATCATTTTACCGACTCGGTCCTTTGAGTCTCGTTCAGCAAAATGAACGAATCTTTTTTCGAGTCATTTCGTTCATTTTGTTCATTTTAGCAAAATATAATTAAAATGTTACCTTTTACTTCCCTAACACATCTACTGCTTACACAAACGTTGATCACACTACAAACAAAACAAAACTATAATGCTATAAGAAACAGAAAATATTAATTCATTGTTTACCTGGGTCTTTAGTCTATGATTCGCTCACCTCGCCTCTTATCTGACAAGTTTTCGGGTTCGAGTCGTTCGTTCATCACGTGACAGCCCTGTAACGTTAACCTATGCAGCCTGAGCCGGAAAGAGAATTGATTAGTTCATTTCTCGAGTCCTCGGGTTTGAGTCGTTCGTTCATCACGTGACATCCCCGTAATGTTAACCTATGCAGTCTGAGCCGGAAAGAGAATTGATTAGTTCATTTCCCGAGTCCTCGGGTTTGAGTCGTTCGTTCATCACGTGACAGCCCCGAAATGTTAACCTATGCAGCCTGAGCCGGAAAGAGAATTGATTAGTTCATCTCTCGAGTCCTCGGGTTTGAGTCGTTCGTTCATCACGTGACAGCCCCATAAGATGAACGAACGACTCTAAAACAGTTGAACTAATTCCAGTACAGGACCTAATAGGATGTTGCGCATGCGCGACTGAACGAATCACTCGCCGAGACGACTCGTTCGTCCCGAGTCACATTAAAGATTCGTTCAAAATGAACGAATCGTTCAAGAACGACCCATCACTAATTTGAAGCTGCATTTTGGAAGTTCAAACTTGGGGGCACCATTGAAATCCATATATGGAGAACATTCCTGAAATGTTTTCTTTAAAGGGGTCCTATTATGCTCTTTTACAAAGTCTTGATTTTGTTTTGGGGGTGTACTATAACATGCTTTCATGCTTGGTGGTTTGAAAACGCATTATTAAAACGAAATGTGTTGTGATTGGTTAACTTTCCCACTACGTTGCGATTGGTGAACAGCTTAGACTATGGGATTATTTTTGTGCCAATAAGAATGAACGTAACTTTATAAAACTGAACGTAACTTTCCAAGAAACCATCAAAAATATGCCACTGCAAAAGAAGAAAAACACAATGAAAATGAAAAAATGAACTCAGTCGCACGAAAAGGAATTTTTTAAAAATGAAATATTTCCCTTTGGAGTGGACTTTGAGATTTGTAACTTTGTAGATCTATTTTATGCCCAAAGATACACACCACACACTGACTAAAATTCAAAAAGTGAAAAAGCATAATATCACCTCTTTAAGAAACATAATTTCTTATTGACTGGAGAAAGAAAGACATGAACATCTTGGATGACAAGGGGGTGAGTAAATTATCTGTAAATTTTTGTTCTGGAAGTGGACTTGTCCTTTAAATCATTTGTTTTTTGAATATAGAATGATTGTATAGAACGGTTGGGAATAAGGAGTGTATGCGTGTGTTTGAGAGGGAGGTTCAGGTTTTATTGTTTAGTTTTTAATCTTGTAGCTTCCACATCACCTACTCGTTTCATTCCTTTGAGAAACCAAGAAAATTTGACTTGCACATCAGACATAATCAAACAAACATTTCCATTAGTGTGTGATTATTATTCACTGGAGCACTACTAAACTCAGCAATCAAAGTAAACAGCTGTACAGTGAGCCGTAACACTGTATAACAAGCACGGTGCATGTCTCAAGAGTAACACACATTACACGGTTGTTGACTGTTCGTGATCTACGTTGATTACATAGAGTTCTTGCCTTGTTACTCACGTAATACTCAACTTGTTTTTATCTTTGTGCTTTGGAATATATATAGTATGATGATAGAGCAAACCGTATGCAAATGATTTCAATATGTATTCGGTACTGGTTAATTGCATTAATCATGTATACAGTATGTATTAGCGTCTATCTTTACAATCAGCTCTTCACACACCTGCTCTCATTAGAAGCTTCCTGTCTGATTCTGGTTAATTGCTTTTCCCCGCCATGATGAGCAGATTAAATTAATATCTGGCCCAACCAGTCAATCTTATATTATTTCTTCTCATCTCTCTATTTCTTCACAAACAACTCTTTCATCATACCGTGGTAATATGAGCACGGCTCTGTTTTTGCTGTATGAATTTGTCAGAATAAGGGCAAAGATCACTAAGAACTGCCTCAGCTCCCCTGAGAGACAAGATAAAGGAGAAGAAGAGAGAAGAAGACAAGCAGAAGAAGCTACTGACACCTGATTTTGATCTCTAGAGTATGCAATGACTGAACATGCTGTTTTGATTTGAATATTTTAAATCTGGCCTACTGAAACATCCATGAATGTGACGAGGGTTACCGGGCTCATCAGCGTCGCCCTGGCTACAAACCAGCTGCACCTGCACGTCCTCATCACCAGCGATCGGCCACCTCTGCTGCCTCATTACCAGCCCGGCTTTATAAGCCGTGTGCTCGCTACAAACAGACAGTCTGATGACTCGAGCTGAAGTGACGGCTAAACTAATCTCTGTGCTTCTTCCTAATAGAAAGCAGCGAGTGACCGATCGCCCCACTGGAGCATCGCAGGACCCCCTTTTTCACGTTCACGAAGAGGACACCGAGCACCAGCCGCACAGCTTCTTCTTTCACCTTTTCTCACAAGTATTGTTAATAAAATCCACCCTCCGGGGGTTGTTCACCTAAGCTACCTTGTTGAGTGATTCTTCACCCGTATATATATATATATACCTGTTCGGCTTTGGACAAAGAAAGACTACATGCGACAGTTGTGTGACGCCACACAGCAACAGCTAAAAAGCAGAGATTGTCTTACTATGGGGAGATGAGAGGGTCTGTATTACTTTTACTATAGATGTTTTTCCTGAACGCGGAAGTCTCCAGTGTTTCTAGTCAAAGTAGCGTATATTCAGATCTGATCATCTAATGTTAAACCTAGTAAAATGTTTTTTAAAAATGATTTTTTTTTAATCACTTTGCAATGTCGCAATGACCGTCATTCCTCAAAGTTTAAAGGAACACTCCACTTTTTTTAAAAAAAAATAGGTTAATTTTCCAGCTCCCCTAGAGTTAAACAGTTGAGTTTTACCATTTTCGAATCCATCCAGCTGATCTCTGGGTCTGGCGGTAGCACTTTTAGCATAGCTTAGCATAGATCATTGAATCCAGTTAGACCGTTAGCATCTCATAATAGACTAGCGACTGCCCTAGCAACCATCCTGGATACCCTAACAACCACATAGCAACACCCTAGCAATCACCCCAGGTACCCTAGCAACCACCAACCACATAGCAACACTCTATCTATCTGTTTTTCTAATAGACTGTATTGCCTTCAAAACATTCAGACTTTAATCTTTCAAACTATTTCAAACTGAAAACAGTCAAACTTAAAATATTTTAAAACTTACTGGCTGGGCTTTTTCAAGCCAACTTAAAGTTTGTCTACGAACTTTACTATCTAGTTGTCATTGTGTGTTTTCCAATGAATTTTAATGAATATTTGAATGAATAAAATTAGTTTTATTTCTTTTTTGTTACAAAATTTGCATTCATTTTTTTTTTAACACAGCACCCTCATTTTTTCTTTAGCTCCGAACCAGGGGGGTGCTGCAGCACCCTCAGCCCCCCTGCTTCCCACGGTAATGTATAAATTACATTATTATGTCTCCAAAATTGCACAGTCTTTTTGTAGTTTTTGAGTAGTTTTTTTTTTTAGCAGCTAGATTACTTCCAGGATGTTTTCCGTGTCACTCACACAAATAAAATCACTGATTGGCTTGCACGACAGAGTGTCATGCAAATTTTCTGCTTAGTTGAAAATTTTCAACTTGCCATTCACTCCTCTGCCATTCACAAATCCTGTCCCATAGCCACATGGGACAGTAAAGTGTCCATCAGATGTGCACATCAGAATCTTGCCGGAAGTAGTAGGTCATCCAGGTACTTTGTGCTTACTATTTTATTTTTACTGTAAATTTGCACTACTTGTGTTTTGTCTATTATAAAGTAACATTATATAATATCATAATGTGCATCTTTATTAATTTGCAGTCAAATCAGTGACACTGTATTTGTTACAAAAACGTTCTGAAAACCACATCTGTATTTGTTTAGCCATAAATTGATCAAAACCATGTTTACAATAAAGATCAGCTTAGATGTCACATTTACCCAATGGCTCTAGTGTCCTTAAAAGCCGCTGATGAATAATTGAGACGACCATCGTCCTAATATGTAATGACTAGCCGCTTCTTCATCTTTGGCCTTCAGCTCTCTATCCATTCGTCTTTGAACAAGAATAGAAGTGGATAGAAAATGGGGCTCTGGGTGGCCAACTGTGTGTGCTGTACGGCTGTGACATATTTGCTTTGACACTTCCATCAACGCGCGCTGCCAGGTCTGACCTGCCTAGGAAATGTCTCGTAGCAATACTGTTTGCCACACACACTTACGCTCCAGGCTTCAGGCCTCTGCACAGAAGAAAAAGGTCAAGATAGTGTCAAGAGCACAAATGCATTGTGCTGCACAGTACTTGGATACAAACAAGCCTGTGTACACCTACGTAGGGAAAGCTCGGATATTTTATTTGTGTAAATGCAGCTGTAGACACACACTAAGGCACAATATCTAACAATTTAGGTCAGCTCCCCCGTACTTTGTTTTGAAGCTATTATAAGATGACTCACTCACGCAAACAAAACACAAATGCGCTCCTGTTGACGCAAACGGCGGGTGTCTCATCCGAGACTAAAGAGTGGCACACTTCTAAATCTGACGCAGAGACGAGATTATTCCCCCCTCTAGAAGAGAAAACCAAACAAGTATGACGTAGAAACCTTGGTTTTCACAAATAGGGCATATCCATGCATATTCCTCTAAACTGTGAGATGGTTTGTAGAAAAAACCCATATAAAGAAGTATTATCAAAGCCACACATATATAGGACACATTACATTTGGTAAACATGGAATGAGGTTTGTTTGCACAAGTATCTGTGCTTACCATATGTGATGCACTACGTATGTGTACGTGTTGATCATTGTTTAGATGAAAGTCATATAAAATGTTCTGTGTTGCGCATCCACAACTTCAGGCATTACTTAGTCACGTTGGACCATACTAAAAAAGTCCATCTCATTTTCTCCTTCAACTTCAAAATCATCCGACGTTGTTCTACCTTTTTTGTAAAGGGCATTTGACTGGACATTTGTAAACACTGGGTCAGTACTTCTGCCTACGTCACACGTGACCTTTCCGATTTAACTACGTAATGCATGATGTTGTGTACATGCATCACAGAGCTAATGCAAGACAAGCATTTGTGGTTAAAAAGTGTATACTTTTTTTTTTAAGAAAGTCACTGATCATTTCACTAGATAAGACCCTTATTCCTCGGCTGGGATTGTGTAGACAGCTTTGAAGCTGCGTTGAAAATTCAGTTTGGACCTTCAAACTCTTGATCCCCATTGAAGTTCACTAAATGGAGAAAAATCCTGGAAAGTTTTCCTCAGAAATCTTAATTTCTTTTTGACTAAAGAAAGAAAGACATAAACATCTTGGATGACATGGAGTGAACTAATCCTTTAAGTTTAACGATGCCTTTATAACCTTTTTTGATCTAAGTTTTAGTTACCTGGACTTTTTAAGGAACCTCTTAGGTTTCATTTAGTCCATTAAAACCAAAGTTTTACGGGTTTGGAATGACTTGGGTGAGTAAATCGTGAATTTTCTTTTTTTAAGTGAACTTTTTTTTTTTAAGTTTTATTCAAATTCAGATGTCAGATTGATTATATAATTGTTTGAAATCAAATTGTATTTAAAATAAGGGAACGAATTAGCACTACAACATGGTCACAGATATCTAAAATAAAAGAAAAAATTATTAAAATGTGACCCAAATTTAATCCCCTCACAATGGTTGCTTTTTGAATGCTGGTCTCATTTCAAAGACTTCTAAAAGGCTTTCAGAAAAGCAGCAATTGACTTATTTCTTGTAATTACTGTGATTTCTTTCCTACTTTGCAATGTAATGGCTGTTTTCTTTTTTCCTTTTCCTTTTTTTTTATACTGAGACAGCCCTGATGATGTATGTGACTGACAAATGCGATCTCCAGCGTGCACAAAATGAGACATTGCTTTCATGAGTGAGTCATTGAATCATTCATCTAACCAGTTAGTTCAAAAACATTGATTCATTCAGCAACAAAACACTTCTAGCAGTATATGTTTCACATGGATGCAAAACAGTTCTGCTATGGGTTCGTATGAATGTATTTGTGTTGGCGGAGCAAAAATAGATGGTATTTACACAATATTTTCTCCTATATGGAAACAAATATCTCACTTGCAAACAAATATTGTTAAAATAAAACTGTGAAAAGTTAAATACAGTTAGAGCACATTTGCCAGTAGGGTTACGGTGAACCTAATGGAAGTTTTTTTAAATAACGCTTATCATACCAAATAGGAGTAAAAGGCCTGTTATCACTATGAACAATAACTTTTAAGATAGCTATATGAGCATCCACACCAATGCACGTTCTGTTTATGCCGTTTGCCACTTTTTAAATGCTTTGTTTGGCTTAGATTCTGCTTGGCGCTGTGAAAGTGATTTCCAGCAACATCATTCCTCTCTTATCATTATAGTTGTGGTGTGGATTTCCCTATTCTCATAGAACTAGAATGACTGTTAAAACTTTATGGTTATTGTTATACTTAAAGGAGTAATTCACTTTCAGAACAAAAATTTACAAATAATGTACTCATCCAAGATGTTTATGCCTTTCTTTCTTCAGTTGTAAAGAAATTATGTTTCTTGAAGAAAACATTTCAGGAATTATCTCCATATAGTGGATTTCAATAGTGGCTGTGAGTTTAAATGTCCAAAATGCAGTTTCAATGCAGCTTCAAAGGGCTCTAAATAGGGGTGTGACGAGACACTTATCCCACGAGATGAGACGAGACACGAGATTGGGTTCACAAGAGCGAGATGAGACGAGATTTTTAAACTTTTCTTAAGAAATCCTCAATGAAGAAATATATAGGGAAAACTGTCTTTTATTCAACTGAAAAAGACAAAAGGCAAAAAAATGTAGGTGTATTTTGAACTTTATGAAATTAAACTTCCATTTTAATGAATTATATGCAGAAATAAACAACATTTAAACAAGAGCTTCACGATTCTGGATTAATTGAGAATCCCAGTTGTCTCTCATGATTCTGGAGAAAAAAAAGATTAGAAAACTAAACAAAATAACGTAATTTACTAGTGGTTCTGACAAACTGTTCATTGCTTAAGTCTTTTAAATGCATATATTCATTAAAAAAAAAAAAACATTCAATGAAGGAGTCAGTGTCTTACTTCATTAAGATATGTTTCACTATTGAAATCTCTTGAATGAATGATTCAATGACATACTTTTTTAAAACAAGAGTTGTTGCCACCTCCTGGCACAAGAGGATTAGCGTTACAATACATACACGTGTTAAGATACTTTCGTTTTGATCGCTACTGTAGACAGAGTGTATATACACAACCTATTAAGTTTTATCCCAGTACTTCTATTATTTAAATGTTTGTAACACAGAAATAATGATTATAATGTGGTTGAAAAGACTGTTTGTGTTGCTCTTTCTGCATTCACATTTACCCCGACCCTCTGATTCATTAACATGGGCAGCGACAAAACGTGCTTCTCACGCTCCACTGACACTCGCGATGTGAAACAGTCCTAATATTCATAGCTAAATCGTGGCCATTCAGGAATAAGATCGCGTGGGTGTTTGAATCGAGATCTCGATATTTAAAGGACGAATCGTGCAGCTCTAATGTAAACTGCAAAATGTTTTGCCAGAATATTTTAACGACATCTCGCGAGCTTCGACTGGTCTCGTGAGATCTGTGCCAATAGACGTATTGCAGATGCGCAAACACTCTAAAAAAATACGTCTTCCAGATGTAAATGCAGTAAATGTGCTATCAGGGTCTCCTTGCTTCTCTACAATGTCGCCTGCTATTTCAAATGCACAAGCCCTTTAAATTTGAATAAGGTCTGATTAGCTGTCAGTGTTTTATCATTTATGAGCTGTAAAAAAAATCGGTTTGGAAGTGGTCCCGTTTCGTTATCGTTATAGTCGTGGTCTAAACTCTGTGAACTTTTCTTAAATTTGAAACGATTTTTAGAATGTTATCTTTATAGTTATAGTTATCGTTATCATTCTTGGTGTGAACGGGCCTTTAGGGTAGGTCGAAAAACTCGTCATCTCATTTCCAAATCCATATTTTATTTTCTCCTCCAACTTCAAAATCATCCTACATCGCTGTTTTACCGTTTATTGTAAAGGGTGTTAGACCTTTTTTGCATGTTTGCTTTGTAAACACTGGGTCGGTGCTTCTGCTGCGATATAGGTTGATTTTAAATGGAGGAGGAAATTAGATGGGAGATTTTCGTACTGTATTGACCCAGATTACACAGAGTACACATGCACATGGCAGAGCTAAACAATATGAGCATTTGAGGTTAAAAAGTATATAAATTTTTATTTTTTTAGAAAATGACAGATCGTTCGCTAGATAAGACACTTATTTCTTTGGCTGGGATCATTTACAGCCCTGCATTTAAACTGCATTTTGGAAGTTCAAACTCACAGGAACCATTGAAGTTCACTATATGGAGATAATACGACTGAAGAAAGAAAGGCATGAACATCTTGGATGACAACGGGGTGAGTACATTATCTGTAAATTTTTGTTCTGGAAGAGAACTACTTCTTTAACATCCTTGGTGTGAACAGGCCTTAACTCCTGATGCAGCGTTGGCTGTGGGAATGTTAAGTAATAACATAGTCTGTTTTATTTGGCTCTCAAGTCAGTGAGAATGTGGGCAAATTCTGAGGATGTTCAGTGATGGCAAACAGGCAACAAATAAAACTACCACAGAAAGAGGGCAGAGCCAGCCAGATCTTCATGATGACAGAGAGAAATGGCTCTGGCTGTATAATTCCCTCCCACAAGCCATCCTGACTGACATATAGCCTATCTTTCCTAACTGCTTGTGACAGGGTGTGAAGGCCTGAATACATCCACACGTTCCATCATTAGTTAAGTGCACGCAATAATTCACATCAGTAGAAGTGGGAACAGAAAGCAAAGTTTAACGGCTAACCAGAAATCCTTGATTTCTCGTAACTTGACTCGCAATTTTTGTACAACAGACATTAAAATAATACAAACTGTCACTCAGATCATATGGCTTGTTGATGAGGAATGAGCTCATACCTTCTAAGCTTTCACACGTACTATTTTCACTTAGTGATATGACAGCACACTCTGTGGTGTCTTTTAAAAAAAAAATCAAACAGCTTCCAGTATTATGAATTCGCAGGTCAGCGTTCACCAAACTTCATCTTAAGTTATACGCAGTACAATCTGCATAAGATTGCATTTCCAGTCTCCGGAATTCACAAGCATATGAATGTAAGTCAGTGAAACTAAAAGTGCCGTGTGACCATCCCTTGAGAACAGACTATTTTGACTTATAGGCCAGTAAGTAACCACCTAATAACCAACCATCACAGTTTAACAACCAAATTTCAGGGCCTTAGCACTGTGGCAGTGAATTTTCAGTAGGCAAACACTATTTACATTTTCTTAAAGCAAAGTTAAAAATATTTATTTTTCTCCCTCTGTACATCATGTTCTGTATATTACTGATTTCTGCTGAACACAGGATCTCTTTTACTGAGAGGAGAAAAGGAAAGAAGGAGGCAAAAGTAGAAACCTAGGACAAAGTTGCAAAAGGCCCAAGAGATGGGAAAACAGCAAAAAGTAGCAGAAAAGTAGTGCTTACTTGTTATCAACCAATCCCAGACAGCTGAGCAGCTGGAATATGTGCCATCACCCACACATCCCACTGTAATTACCTCTGACACATAGAGACACCCACACACACACATTCATACACAGCCAGAGAGAGAAAAAGGACCACACATCCCTGCCCCCTCCAGCCTCAATGTGTTTTTTCCTTGAATCCTCTTTAAAAGAGCCACTCTTTCACACTCAGTTCATTTCAGGGCTCTGAGTGGTTCTCGACAATAATGGTTTGTATGTTATAAAAACAAGGTCTATTCTGTTTATATGGAGATGACAGAATGAGAAGTACATTAAAGGGATCGTTCACACAAAAATGAAAATTCTGTCATTCATTGGTCACTCTTGTTCCAAACCCGTAAGACCTTTGCTTAACAAAAATTAAGATACTTTTTGACGAAATCCGAGAGCTTTCTGACCCTGCATAGACAGCAACACAAATACCACATTCAAGGCCCACAAAGGTTGTAAGGACATCGTTGAAATAGTCCATGTGACATCAGTGGTTCAGCCGTAATATTATGAAGCTACAAAGAAAACAAAAATAATTTTATAATAATACATTTTATAATAATAAAAAATAAATTATAAATGATAATTTCTTCTCTTTTGTGTCACTCTTTGACGCATGTTAATGAGAGTTCTTTGTCTGTATATTTTGGTTAAAATAAGTTAGACTGGGCAAAAAAAAATCATAGGCTCATTGGATATACGTGCCTCTATATACATTTCTGCAAAACTGAAAAACAAATGTACCAGTCACTGCAGTTAGTTGAAATGAACACTAGAGGCAGTAAAACTCCAACAACTTTTATTCCTTTTTACACAAACTATGATTTACACACAGAGTTTTGATTAATAAAGCCTAATTTTCACACAGTTACTGTCAGGGGTCGTGTGCGGGAAGGAGGAGCAAGGACGAGGAAATGATGAAAACGTGCTTTAATAAAATAATCCAAAACGGGAACAGGAACAAACTGGAACAGCAGGGAAAACACACACCAACATGGAGTAAACTAACATTAAATGACATTAGCGACAATATAAGCATGGACAAGAAACAAGGAACTGAATCAAACTTATATATGGTAGCAAATGAGATAAGGACAGGTGAAGGTGATTAACCAGTGACGACATAAGAAACGGAACAGGAAAGACCAAATAAGGAGACATGAGGGAAAAACCAACGAAACAGTCCACAGGGATGTGACAGTTACTTACAGAATATTATGGCTCAAAACAATTTTAACATCCTGCGCAATTTAAAAACTGATACTGATATTGAACCCTGTGAAACTACAGTTTGACAAAACAGCTCAGTTATGCATAAGAAAGTTAAAACTGCACCACTGCATCACTTTTGCATTTGTTAACACTATCGGTTATGTTTATGGTTGGGTTTGGTGTATGGGATATTTCCAACTCGATAGAGCATTAACATTTAGCAACACTACCTGGATATTTGACTTCTGAACAGCCGCAATACGTATCGCAAGTAGCGTAACAAAAACACAGGAATACGTGGTTGTACTAGCATAATAAAAACGTGCCATGGTCACATATTGAATGTGTATTTTAGGACCACTCTCTGGACATTTCACTTTGAAACTGTCGCAAAACGTGCAGTAAGGTACATAATTAGTGTTGCAGAAATGTATGTAAAGACACGTATTTCTAATGAGCCTGGGTTGAAAAAATTGCAAGTCATTCTCTCTATTGAAATCTTATGAATGTTTATAAAGACTGTTTTATGTACAGCGTGCTTTTAAACAAGGTGCAGCACATCCAGGTTCTATGTCAAAATGCAAAGACTGACATGGAAGAGAAGAAATTGTTGAATAGTCATTATTTTTGTTTTCTTTACACACAAAAAGACAGAAACAGCTTCAGAAAATTACAGTTGAACCACTGATGTCAAATTGACTTTTTTTGTTGTTCTTACTACCCTTCTGGGCCTTGAACATGTCAGTTGATTGCTGTCTATGCAGGGTCAGAAAGCTCTTGGATTTCATCAAAAATATCTTAATTTGTGTTCTGAAGATGAACAAATGTCTTACATGTTTGGAATGGCATGAGGTTGAGTGATTAATGACAGAATTTTCAATCAATGACAGATTTTTTTGGGTGAACTATCCCTTTAATAAAGCACACAGTCTTTTATCAGTATGAACATAAAATGATGTTGTAATATTAAAGAATTAGTTCACCCAAAACTGAAAATTTGTTGTTAATTTATTTGCCTTCAGGCCATCCAACATGTAGGTGACTTTTTTCTTCAACAGAACAGTAAAGAAGATTTTTTGGCCTTTGGTGAGTCATAAAATGGAAGTAAGCAGCTATCGGCACTTGAGAGTCAAAAAATCATATAAAGACAAATAAAATTCATACCCATGCCTCCTGATGATATATTCAGGTCTATGAAATGAAATGTGCAAGAATGCAATCCATAGCCTCAGGCAAACAGTCTTGACTCACAAATGAAAAATCTTCTGTTCTGTAAAAAAGAAAGTCACCAAAATCTGTACTACTAAATCTGTCCATCATATGAAACTTTTTTTAATGATTTCTTTGTGAACTTTTCAAAGCATCAAAATATCAAATGGGGGACAGAAATGTCAGGTTTCATGAAAAATGTCTGTAGTTATAACAGAATTGTCCTATTGGGGTGAAATATTACTGTTAATTACTGAAATGGAGTAGTATTAAACATTAATGTGTTTTTATAGTACTTTATTTAGTTTGGCACAGCATTGCAAGGCACCCCGGTTTAATCCTAGAGGCTTTATTTCTGTGTAACACTGAAGGAAAACCTTCAAGGTTTTGTATGAAAGCAATACAGTTTTACTGCATCATGTTCGATATTTTATCTATTCTGTTATCTGCCACCAATCAATATTAAAAACTCACAATTTGTTACAGTTTTGTTCCCTTTATTTAGAGGATAATAGTGCTATTGCATAAAGCTCATCTTAGCTAGCCATGATGATTCAGTATATCTAGCAGAATATCAATGCGCCTCCTTCTTGCTGGCTGGCTGATATTATCGGACTTGATGACACCGCCATCACAGTGAATACTGAACATTGATTACTAAGTTCACACAGGCTGTTCACAGCTGGACAACCGCCCGATGGACAGCATTTGATGCAGAACTTCATGACTTTTAAAGGAGAAGTCCACTTCCAGAACAAAAATGTACAGATAATGTACTCACCCCCTTGTCATCCAAGATGTTCATGTCTTTCTTTCTTCAGCCGTGAAGAAATTTTGTTTTTTGAGGGAAACGTTTCAGGATTTTTCTCCATGTTTCTCCAAAATGCAGTATAAATGCGGCTTCGAACGATCCCAAATGCGGTTGTAAACGATTCCAGTCGAGGAAGAAGGGTCTTATCTAGCGAAACGATTGTTTATTTTCATTAAAAAATACAATTTAAATACTTTTTAATTTCAAACACTGGTCTTGTCTTGCTCTCCCTGAACTCTGTGTATTCTGACTCAAGACAGTTAGGGTATGTTGAAAAACTCCAATCATATTTTCTCCCTCAACTTCAAAAATCATTTCAAAATCATCCTACATCGCTGCAGAAGTCCCGACGCAGTCTTTGCAAAGTGAACGTGCAAAGAAGATCAAACACCCTTAACAAAAAAGTAAAACAGTGATATAAGATGATTTTAAAGTTGAGGGAGAACATGAGATGGGAGTTTTTCAACATACCCTAACTGTCATGAACCGAAAAAAAAAAACAGTTCAGGCAGAGTAAGACAAGACGAGCATTTGAGATTAAAAAGTATATAAATTGTATTATTTTTATGAAAATAACCAATCGTTTCGCTACATAAGACCCTTCTTCTTCAGCTGGGATCATTTACATGGGATAGTTTGAAGCCGCATTTAAGCTGCATTTTGGAAGTTCAAAATCGGGGCACCATATCAGTCCATTATATAAAGAAAAATCCTGAAATGTTTCCCTCAAAAAACATAATTTCTACGGCTGAAGAAAGAAAGACGTGAACATCATGGATGACAAGGGGTGAGTACGTTATCTGTCAATTTTTGTTCTGGAAGTGGACTTCTCCTTTAAGCACGACACAAAGCAGACATGCTTTAATGCAGGGCATGAGTCACAGCTGAATGAGGCTGATTATTATAGTGCATCAGTGAAAGATGCTTGATTGATTGTATTATTCCAAACAGCTGACCCTGCCCTCAATTATACCGCTGTATTATGACATATAAATGGCACATTGGATGAAATATGATCAACTTGAAGAGACAGTGGGTTTGTGCTCATTAGAGCATGATAGATTAATTACTTCATTTGCCTCCACTTCCTAAAATGACTTTGGCTAATCTGTTGCCATAGCAACCTGATATTACCGTAAAAGATGCACACAGACTGCAAGAGTCGCAGTCTTTCTGTGTGTGCTTTTGGGTGATGATACAGGGTAAAAGCGTGAATAGCGAGGGCAAGCGGTTAATTTAATTTTAATTTCAACCCCCAGGTTAATCTGCTGGCATGAAATTGTCAGATATGCCGCTTACCATAAACCGTTCTCACATTTGAGTGAGCCTATGAACTGGCTTTTTATAGCGCTTCGTATACGTGATGTAACTGTAAAAGCGTTGCACGCTCTTCCTCAGAGATGCTGATCTCTGAAAGAAGGGTCAGAGATGAAGGCTGCAAATATCAGAGGCTCTTTTATGGTCGACGAGACTCCTAAGGTGAACCATCTGTTCCTCAATTTTCATTCCACACAGCACTCGTGCAATGGCGTTTTAAAGGCATAGTGCACCCAAATGTGAAAATTACGTCGCTATTGTATCTTTTGAAGAGTCTTAACTCAAATGTTATCTATATATTGACACTAATTTACTAATAATATTCAGTCAATACATCAATGATGCCAAATTTGATTTGGATGCTACTTTTTATTGCTAATTATATTGTGAATATAAAATTTGATTTAAAAAAATTCAAAT
The DNA here is from genome assembly GCA_012976165.1 of Labeo catla. Classification (NCBI taxonomy): domain Eukaryota; kingdom Metazoa; phylum Chordata; class Actinopteri; order Cypriniformes; family Cyprinidae; genus Labeo; species Labeo catla. The sequence goes on from VONZ01000240.1 coordinate 743,929, forward strand.
CTGTTTCTTGGTATGCTCCTTCTTTAATAATCCCACTGTGTAATAAAATATATGATAAAGTATGTCATATAAATGGTGTTTTTCTGAAACTCCATGCCGTAATACTAAGATTTTCCTGGCGCTAACTTCGCTGAACATATGGTGAATCTCTCACACGGCTGCACACAGATTTGGTTCACACACACGTGCATGTATATTCACACTGAGGTCTGATGGGAAGGTATAAATAGCCTCAGTGCCGTGGTTAACATCTTCATTTCGCAGCTCTAAGGTATCTTCTGTAACTGCCTGCAGCGCTGCATGACAAAACACACCTACAGAATTGGAATATTTTGGCACTCAGCCTTCAGAAAACAACCCTCTTATATTTTAAACCTGTGAGACGATAATTAAGACTTCAGACTTGACACATGGTGTGTATTCCAAAATAATTATTCATCCATGAGCCCTGACTGCAGGGTGTTTTCGCTGTAGTTAACAGTGCAATTTGTTATAAGTTTAAAAAAATAAAACTAGTCAGCCCATGCACAGTTGTTAAATTTCCATATATTATATTGTCATATATGCAATCGTATTAAAAACTGGAACAATTTCATATATCAGCATACATATGTAGTCCATGCAAATGTATGTTTATTTATATGTAAAACATTTTCGGCCATATATGTCATGTACATACAGTATATATCCATTCTAAAACCTGTCAGTACAGGATATGATAAAATTTAAGAAAATAGAACAGACAGGCATGTATTTAAAAAAACTGGGTGCAAAAACTGGTGCAAACTGCTGTCCCACAACCAAAAAAAAAAAAAAAACACATTTAAAAAGCATTCAAATCTTAGATATTTACTATGATCCTTTTTATTATCTATTAAACCCCACAATAACATTTAAAATATAAGTAACCTTAATATATATAAATTCATCATTCTGTGGGTATTATATTGAAATAATTTTTTGCATTTTATTCCATTGTTGTTTTTAAAAATATCTTTTTGATTTTTTTAAAAAGTGATGTTCAAGAATATATATATATGTTATATATTTTTTGTAAATTATGAAACTTTATGTAAAAAAAAAAAGGGTCCCACGTTTTCATGTCACTACCAAAACAGTGTATGTTTTAGTTCATTGGCTGAGACTGATTTTAACTACACCCCTATGATCAAGAAATATTATTGTGTGTGTCTCTCTCATAGCTACATGAGTAGATAGGCCATATCATTTTGAGGTAAATGTGTTCAAAAATCTGAAAAATTTGTGTGTAACTTTAAAGAATGTCACTACCGAACACCATTTTCTAACATTTCTCTAACATTTAGTTTTTATATGTGTACAACTGTTCAGAACTGTGCTAGCTAAACTTTCTGACCCGTCGGGTGCCTGGTAAAGGGCTGCAATTAAGGGACTGGGAGTAAGGGACTGCTGATAAGTACGGAAGAGGCAGCTGACTCGTCACCAAGTGGCAACCTCCCGCTTTCTCTATTGAAACCAACACAGAAGTGACTTAAACTACAATTCATCGACTGGCCGCTAGAGGCTGGCTCCAAAAGGGAGTCAATCCCATAGACTCCCCATGTTAAAATCCCCAACTTTACAGCAGAAAAAAAAAATGTTTACAGCCTAGTACAAAAAGTGGTTTTGGTCTATATAGCTAATTGTGCCCTTCTTGTCAGCTGTGAGGGGGGTGAATTTTTTTATAACTCATCCGTTTAAATTATATTAAGCCTTAAAGTTCTGCATAATTTAGGGCGTGGCCACTTGAGTGACAGGCGGATTGCCGCTGCTGTCACCACCGTTGCGCTGATGGGTGTGGTTTCAGCAACCAGCTCCACCCACATCCCGCCTCTTTTCCCATTTTCGATTATCTGGGAGTGACGTGCAGTGACGCAATTCCAAGATGGCAACGCTGACTCCTGCCCACTAAGAGCTTCAAAAATGCTCCTCAGAAACCTACGGGTGACGTCACGGACACTATGTCCATATTCTTTATAGCCTATGCTTGTCATATTACTCTCCTGGGATTACCAGGCTTGGCATTTAAATTATTTGTTGTTAAAAAATATGAAACTGAATGTTCATGCCGCTATAATTATTTACAATGTTGCAATTATTATTTTCTCTGTTTCTGGTAAGAGCGACACAGGAGAGCAGTCTCAAGAGTCTCCACCTAAATATAGCACATATAAAATGAGCTACATGTTACGAATCTGGTCGGTGACCTGCGGTCCGCTCACCACCAGATGTCACTCTCACCCTGTCATAACACTCAGACTGTTGCACCACACCCCGGACTACATTCCCTGTCATTCAGCGCGCTGATTGGGTCAGCACCTGTGACCAATCAGCAGCGCTATAAAAGCCCCGGTCTTTCCCCTTGCAATCCACGGAGTATCGTGATTAGCATTGTTGTTGTGATTTATCATTGTTCCTAGTTCCCTGGTCCCTGTGTTTAGCTTTCTCGCCTGGCCATCTCGTCTCGACTGTCTCGCCGCCTGCCTACTGGACTCTAGCTCGTTTCTTGGTCTCGTCTCGTCTCGTCCCTTTACGGATTATGTTCGCCACAGATGGACCCTCGCCTGCCTCACGGACTTCTATTGAGCCTCGCCCTTACATACCTGTTTGCTGTTGTTTTGACCCTGCCTGTTTGACCATGTATCTGTCTCGTCCCTTCAATAAAAGCTCACGTTTGGATCCGCTCGCCTCTCGTCTCACTCACTCCGTTACAGAATACTCCGTCACACAAGGATCCAGCAGCTTCAAACCCGGACATTGTACAGGTATGGACACAAACAAGATTCTATTCAGACTCAAACAAGGCCCACGTTCACTCGAACAGCACATCTGCGAATTTCTGGCCATAGCTAATTATTCAGATCTCCCGGACATTATCCTAATCGAAATTTTTTGCGATGGCGTAAATCAGCCTTTAAGGGCAAGGCTGAGACGCGAGGGTCCGCGTTCATCTTTAGCCGCTTTCATGGACTATGCTCTGTTGTGTGTGGGCTCATCCTTTACTGTGGGTGTCGCGGAGGAGGAATGCGACATCTCAATGATGTCGGCTGCGCAACCCGCACGTAGAATGGCGGCCGCGTCGGAGTGCGCTCATGTAATGGCGCTGAATTGCAGCTGCATTTCCCGAGTCAAGTCAAGCTTCCGAGTCCAGTCAAGTTGCAGCTGTGTTTCCCGAGTCAAGTCAAGTTTCCGAGTCAAGCCAAGTTGCAGCTGCGTTTCCTGAGTCCAGTCAAGCTTCCAAGTCCAGTCAAATTAAGCAGCTGTGTTTCCCGAGTCAAGTCAAGTTTCCAAGTCAAGCCAAGTTGCAGCTGGTCCCTGAGTCAAGTCAAGTTTCCGAGTCCAGTCAAGTTACAGCTGTGTTTCCAGTCCAGTCAAGTCAAGTCAGTCACAGCTGTCAAGTCAAGCTACAGCTGTTGTTCCAGTGTCAAGTCAAGTTAAAGCTGTGTTTCCTGTGTCAAGTCAAGTCAGAGCTGCTCTTCCTAAGTCAAGTCAAGTTAATCTGTGATTCCAGCGTCAAATCAAGTTAAAGCTGTGTTTCCTGTGCCAAGTCAAGTTAAAAGTCAAGTTACAGTTTTCCTGAGTCAAGTCAAGTCAAGCCATTCCTGTGTCAAGTCAAGTTAAAGCTGTGTTTCCTGTGTCAAGTCAAGTCAGGGCCACTCTTCCTAAGTCAAGCAAAGTCACAGCCGTGGTTCCTAAGTCAAGCAAGGTCACAGCCATGGTTCCTGAGTCAAGCCAAGTCAGAGCTGTCGTTCCTGAGTCAAGTAAAGTCATTGTTGATCTTCACAAGCCAAGTCAAGTCACCGCTGGTCTTCACGTGTCAGATCAAGTCACTACTGATCTCCATGAGCCAAGTCAAGTTACCGCTGATCTCCATGAGTCAAGTCAGGTCACTACTGATCTCACAAGCCAAGTCAAGTCACCGCTGGTCTTCACGTGTCAGATCAAGTCACTGCTGATCTCCATGAGTCAAGTGAAGTCACTGCTGATCACCATGAATCAGGTCAAGTCACTACTGATCTTCATAAGCCAAGTCAGGTCACTGCAGATCTCCATGAACCAAGTCAAGTTAGCGCTGACCTCCATGAGCCAGGTCAAGTCACCTCTGATCTTCACGAGCCAAGTCAAGTTACTGCTGATCTCCAAGAGTCAAGTCAGTTCACTACTGGTCTTCACAAGCCAGGCCAAGCCACAGCCGGTCTTCACGAACCAAGTCAAGTCACAGCCAATCTCCACGAACCAAGTCAAACCACAGCTGATCTTCATGAGCCAAGTGCTGTTCCAGAGTCACGTCACGTCCCGCCTGATGGCCCAGAGTCACGTCATGTCCCGCCTGACGGCCCAGAGTCACGTCATGTCTCGTCTGACTGCCCAGAGCCTCACCATGTCTCGTCTGTCTGCCCAGAGCCAAGTCACGTCTCGTCTGACCTCCCAGAGCCTTGTCACATCATGTCTGCCAGTGTGATGGCGATCACCATTCTCAGTATGTGGGCTGCACACTACACTCCAAAGGTCTCGTCTGTTCACAAGTCTGCTCCTGAGGTCACGTCTGTTCACAAGTCTGCCCCTGAGGTCCCGTCTGGTCACAAGTCTGCTCCAGAGGTCCCGTCTGGTCTCAAGTCTGCTCCAGAGGTCCCGTCTGATCACAAGTCAGCTCCAGAGACCTCTCCTGTTAGAGAAGCTGCGCCAATGCCACCTGGGGTGTCAGCGGCCGCTGTAGAACCTCCTAGGGAGGCGGCTTTAACCTGTGCACTCTCTGCTTCTCTTCTCGTTCTGTCTGCCTCCTCTATCCCTGCTCTCCCCAGGTCCCAGTCCATGACGCAGGTTCCTGCTCTGCCCTGGAGGGCCCCTGCGCCTCCTGCTCTGCCCTGGAGGGCCCCTGCGCCTCCTGCTCTGCCCTGGAGGGCCCCTGCGCCTCCTGCCCCACCCTGGAGGGCTCCCGCGCTTCTTGCTCCGCCTCCTGCTCCACCTTGGAGGGCTCCCACGCCTCCTGCTCCGCCTCCAGCTCCGCCCTGGAGGGCTCCTGCGCCTCCTGCTCCGCCTCTGCCCTGGAGGGTTCCTGCTCTGCCGGTCCTGCCTCAATCACCGGGTCCTCCACATGGACCTGGTCCTCCAACCCTCGTCCTCTCTCGCCCCCGCCCCACCGCTCCCCTGGTCTGTTGTTCTGTTGGAGCGTCTGGAAGCCACTCTTTGGGGGGGGGGGCTATGTTACGAATCTGGTCGGTGACCTGCGGTCCGCTCACCACCAGATGTCACTCTCACCCTGTCATAACACTCAGACTGTTGCATCACACCCCGGACTACATTCCCCGTCATTCAGCGCGCTGATTGGGTCAGCACCTGTGACCAATCAGCAGCGCTATAAAAGCCCCGGTCTTTCCCCTTGCAATCCACGGAGTATCGTGATTAGCATTGTTGTTGTGATTTATCATTGTTCCTAGTTCCTAGTTCCCTGGTTCCCGTGTTTAGCTTTCTCGCCTGGCCATCTCGTCTCGACTGTCTCTCCGCCTGCCTACTGGACTCTAGCTCGTTTCTTGGATTATTCTCTCGTCTCGTCCCTTTACGGATTACGTTCGCCACAGATCGACCCTCGCCTGCCTCACGGACTTCTATTGAGCCTCGTCCTTACATACCTGTTTGCTGTTGTTTTGACCCTGCCTGTTTGACCATGTATCTGTCTCGTCCCTTCAATAAAAGCTTGCGTTTAGATCCGCTCGCCTCTCGTCTCACTCACTCCGTTACACTACACCAAAAATTTACGAGCTGGCTTATCATTATGCAGAATTTCTAAATAACGCTGCATGCATATGGTCAACTGTCATTGATTTACCTCGGAAAAAAAAATGTAAAATAGCAAAATTTAGGAAGAGGACAAATATCCCAAAACTTTCTGAAAAATCTGTAGAATTCCTCATATCTTTAAGGAATAGATACACAATGCACACATATAATGTAAACGCAAAATTTTATTTTGGATCCGATTAGTCATGATTAATTGATTTGTCAATTAATTCATATGTACATACTCACACACACACTACTATACTAGTAAATGGCCGTATTTTTTCAATACTCTTTGTGGAGCACCAAATCATTGACATTGTTTTCTGGTGCTCAGGTTCTTTTGAAAATTTGATTTTAGTTACCATGGAAACAAATTAACCCCTGAAAATGGCTTTAAGCTGCTCCATAATGAAGGACTGCTCTGCTCGTGCTGAAGCCGTTGTGAAGGAGAGGCCAATCAGCTGTGTGACACTGATGAACATGTGCCACTAATGCAATGACGTAAGCTCGTTTACTCCAGCAGATCCATCAGCATTGATCCTCCTCTGGCCATTAGCCATCGAGGGTTTCCTCCTGATCCCACACAGCTCTGATTTGATCTCAGAGCCCTCCAGAGACAAAGCGAGCTCCTTAACGAGAGCCTCCTCAGCGAGACCCATGCCCCCTTTGACAGAGTCTGCCCAGAGCAGCAGAAGCACTCTCAAACACGCCGTGAGAGCGAGAATGAGAGAAAGAGGGTGTTGCATGGATCCGCAGCAGACCGCACAGTGTCATGTGGCTCGTGACCTGCGTAATAGTGCTTTTTCAGTGGCCGGCGCTGTAGTTCGCTTGTCTTTTCTCTGTGTAGTGCTCGGGCCCAGCCTCCACAATGCTTTTATCTTCTCCCTCTTCCTTTCAGAGAGCTTTTATCTCTGATGTTCACACACCAGCATTTTCGACTTCTGCATCAGTGGCATATAAGTGAGCAAACATAAAAGACACTAAATATCTCATTGCAAAAAAACTCACACCGCCTTGCAACTCTTGAGAACAATGGCTGTTTTTATTTATATTCAGAGGACTTCTTAACTAGGCTGATTGGTAAGTCTGTGTATAAGACTGCCTAGCAACACATATTAGGTTTTCTTCCTGCATTGGTTGTGTCTCATTCCTTAGTCCGCGATGACAGGACTAAATTCATCATATGCAAATTCAGGCAACAGCATAAGCCTTGCTTCACTAAACAATGGGATACTGATGTCTCCATTACTAGCAACGTGACTGCAAATGTGACTGTTAAAATGTAAAAGGTCATAAATGTACAACATTGCTGAGTCCTGTATGCAAATGTAATACATATAATAAATGTCCATATATGAAATATGTTGTCATAAGAAGTATAAACATATGAAACTATTGCCAGTTGGAAAAATTTCATATATTAACATGCATATTGTTATGTATGTGTAATACATTTTTTGACATGTAAGTCATGTATATCTATATCTATCCTAAAACCCATCAATAATTTAAAAAAAAAGTATGTTAATTATGTAATTTAAAATAAAATGTTACACTTAAATCAAAATTAAAATGTTGTTAAAAAAAAATACAAAAACACAAACAGATTATTTGTGTTACAGGTTTGTTTTTGTGAATTGTGGGGACATTTCATAGGGTTAGGTTTTTATACTGTACAAACCATATTTTCTGTCACCCTACACCAACCCTACACCTAAACCCAGGAAACTGTGCACATTTTTACTTTCTCAAAAAAAAAAAAAAGAAAAAATGTATATATGATTTATGATTTATAAGCCTTTTGAAAAATGAGGGCATGGGGCAATGTCCTCATAAGTCACCCTCTTTGTAATACCTATATCATACCCATGTCATTATACAAATTTGTGTCCTGATGTGTCACAAAAACACGCAGGCATGCACGCACCCACACACATTTATATACACTACCGTTCAAAAGTTTGGGGTCAGTAAGACTTGTAATAGTCTTTAAAGAAGTCTGTTATGCTCATCAAGGCTGCATTTATTTGATTAAAAATATAGAAAAAAAAACAGCAATATTGCTAAATGTTTTTACAATATAAAATAATGTTTTTTATTTTAACATACTTTAAAATAGAATTTATTCCTGTGATGAAAAGCTGAATTTTTATCAGCTGTTACTCCAGTCTTAAGTGTCACATGATCCTTCAGAAATCATTCTAATATGCGGATTTATTATTAGAATGATCAATGTTGGATAATATCAACAGTTGTGCTGCCAAATATTTTTTGGAACCTGTGATTTTTTTTTTCAGGATTCTTTCATGAATAACAAGTTTAAAAGTACAGTGTTTATTCAAAATATAAATATTTTATAACAATGTAAATTATTTATTATTAACTTTTAATAAACTTTTAATTATTAACTTAATACATCCTTGGTGAATAAAAGTATTAATTTCTTAAAAAAAAAAAAAAAAGAAACAATAAAAATGTACTGACCCCAAACTTTTGAACGGTAGTGTGTGTATATATATATACATACAGTGCTGCTTGAAAGTTTGTGAACCCTTTAGAATTTTCTATATTTCTGCATAAATATGACCAAAAAGTTCATCAGATTTTCACACAAGTTTTGAAAATCGACAAAGAGAACCCAATTAAACAAATGAGATGAAAATATATACTTTGTCATTTGTTTATTATGAAAAATTATCCAGCGTTAAATATTTGTGAGTTGCAAAAGTATGTGAATCTCTAGGATTAGCTGTTAATTTGAAGGTGAAATTAGAGTCAGTTCTGTTCAGAAGTGTTTTCAGTCAATAGGATGACAATTATGTGTCAGTTTATGCCCTGTTTTATTTAAAGAACAGGGATCTATTAAAGCCTGATCATGTTTGTGAAAAGTAAATCATGGCACAAACAAAGAGTTGTTGTTGCCCATCAGGCTGGAAGAGGTTACAAAACCATCTCTAAAGAGTTTGGACTTCGCAAATCCACAGTAAGACAGAAAGTGGCTGACCACTCCAAAACAAGATGTATAATAGTTTCCGAGGTTGCAAAGAACCCCAGGATAACTTCAGAGCAACTAAAGGCCTTTTTCACATTGGTTAATGTTGAAGTTCATGAGTCCATCATCAGGAGAACAATGAACAACCATGGTGTGCATGGCAGGGATGCAAGGAGAAAGCTACAACTCTCCAAAAAACACTGCTGCCTGTCTGCAGTTTGATAAAGATCATGTGGACAAGTTAGAAGGCTATTGGAGAAATGTTTAATGATGTCAGGGATGACTGAATTATACCAGCAAATTCTAAAGGAAAGTGTCAGGACATCTGTCCATGAACTAAAATCTAAAGAGAAAGTGGGTCATGCAGTAAGACAACAACCCCAAGCACACAAGTCATTCTACCAAAAAATGGTTAAACAAGAACAAAGGTAATGTTTTGGAACGGCAGACTCAAAGTCCGGACCTTAATCCAATTGAAATGTTGTGGAAGGACCTGAAGCAAGTGGTTCTTAGGAGGAAACCCATGCACCAACATCACAGGGTTCAAGTGTTTCTGTACTAAAGAATGGGCTAAAATTCCTACAAATTGTTGTGCAGGACTGATCAGCAGTTATAAAAAACATTACCTGCAGTTATTGTTTCAAAAAGGGGTCACAACAGATACTGAAAGCAAAGATTCACATATTTTTGCACCTCACAAATATTTAACACTGGATCATTTTTCTCAATAACTAAATTACAAAGTATATATTTTTGTCTGGTTTGTTTGATTGGATTGTCTTTGTCAAGTTTAAGGACTTGTGTGAAAATCTGAGGATGTTTTGCGTTATATTTATGCAGAAATATAGAAAATTCTAAAGGGTTCACAAACCCTTAGAATTATGGCTACATATAATACCATTTAAACCATCATATATGGAATTACTTTTGTGCCAGTAAAAATAAATGTACATATACATTGAAATTGAATAGAATGTCTTTAAAATGGAAAAATAATAAATCGTAGGCAAAATCTTTGACTTCATTTTTAATACACTGCGTTTTGCTGTTTTCTTCTCTTTCTTTCGCTGATCTGTTCTTACTAATGCACTTCCAGAGTTTTTGTTTACACTTCTAAAGTTTTCATTCGCCATTCTGGCACAAATCTCTCATGGGGTGGGGCTAAGGTTTGATATAATTTTTTTTTTCATCTACCTATATTGCCTTATAGGAAACACATGGTAATATCATTCTTAAAATACAGCATTATGTCATATAGGCCTGTTTTGTTTATTGTAGATCTTTGTTGGAGCTGTTACAAAATATGTCCTCTATTCACTTGAAATACTCATGATAAAATGATATCACTTAAAATACTGAAAGCATTTCCAGTAGTGACGATAGTATACAACTGCTCTGCCATTTGTTTGGTTCATTCCCAAACAATTTTGATATTTGATTAGCCCTAGAAATGGCTGGCTCTCTGATGGAGCCCAGTGCTATTATGATGTTAAATTTGTAGCATGTAGGCTAAGTTACATGCAGTGAGATATAGTTCTTGTCCTTTCCTCTCATGTATTTAAAATCCCTCAGGCCCAGAGCATCTTCTACACAAGTAACGCTTCTAGAAATGTGTCAGAACAAAAGTCATAATGCAACACTACATTCTCAGCACTGCTGCTAGAGGCGTTATGATGAATATTAGCATACAATCTTCGCCTCTGTGGTTAGTTTTTCTTTAAGATCACGGCAGGTCAACATTATGAATTTTGATGAGCACGCTGACGTGTGTAGCTACCTAAATGATAACATTCACAGCACTTTTTTTCTGGAAATTAAACAAATATATTGTTGTTTTGATTTGTTGACTGATGGTAGAAAATACAAATTCCTTCAAGCACTATTTGTGATGGCTGTATGAAACCAACAAAAAAAAGGCCTCTTTAGTTGCTAAATTGTGATGAGGTGTTAAGCTGTTGACTACAAGCAGCAAGTAAGCTCTAGGCTTTCACTGTGCATATGAATCAGGCTTCATTATGAATCTGAGAACAGAAGAGAAGGGTTGTGAACAGCATAGCTTCACATTTTTTTGTGTAAAAAGAAGTGCTGGGAACAAACTAAAACTCTTGATGTAACTACGAAGTGTAAATCTACAGTAATAAGCAACTATTTCCAGTGAACAGTGGTGTAGTGCACAAAAAACTCTTCTAAACTGTCCTCTTTCTTATTAGTGAACCTTCAATGTAAATGACTGATTTACACTACCAGTTAAAAGTTTTTAAAATAAAAGTTCATAAAAAAGAAGATCAAGATTTTTAATGTTTTTTAAAGAAGTCCTTCTGCTCACCATGCCTGCATTTATTTGATTCAAAGTACAGCAAAAACAGTAAAATTTTGAAAATATAATTTAATATAACATATTTAAAAATATTTAAAAATGTAATTTGTTCCTGTGATCAAATCTAAATTTTCAGCATCATTACTCCAGTCTTTAGTGTCACATGATCCTTCAGAAATCATTCTAATATGCTGATTTGCTGTTCAAGAAACATTTATTATTATTATTATTATTATTTAAAGCAGTTGAATACTTTTTTTTCAGAATTTGATGAATAGAAAGATCCAAAGATCAGCATTTATCTGAAATAAAAAGCTTTTGTAACATTATACACTATACCATTCAAAAGCTTGGAGTCAGTATAATGTTATTTATTTATTTATTTGGTAAATAAATTATAGAAATTAATGTTTTTATTTGGCATGTTTTAAATTGATCAAAAGTGAAGATAAAGACATTTATAATGTTACAAAAGATTTCTAATTCAGGTAAAATCTTACTGTTTAAAAACGTTTGACTGGTAGTGTACTCTCTGTCTCTGAATCTCTCTGAAAGTGTCTGAATCTTGAAGAAATGCTACTGTTCATCATGTTTTTGACTCAGTGATATACATTTTTTTTTATTATTATTATTAATTGTATTTTATTGTAAAATTGTTACATTGTATTCATTCACAGCCAGTGTAATTTATATTCTTACTGTTTTGTAAAATAAAAATTAAGAATTCATGAACAAGTATGACAATATTGTCAGGGTTCCTTATATGGTCTCTCAACTTTAGCATTGTATAGAATGCTGTAAATGATCATGTCCTGCATCACTGTATGAAAAGAATCTACATACGAGCAGAAAATGTAATTATATGTATATCCCGGTGGGATGTAAATACAGGTTTGCGTTGATGGTTACTGTATACAACAGTGTCATTGCCCATTGTCATTATCTGGAAATATTTAACCACTGAATCTTGGGATTGATCTGAAGCAAGGTTTCAAAAGAGACACATGTGATAATAGAAACTGAAGCTTGCCTGTAGTTCAACTACTTAGGCTGTAGCAGTTTTAAAAAAACTGTGCAAAGAGCAAGTGTGTTTAATCCCCAAACCTGCCTAAAATGGCTTTATTCACACAAACTCAAAGACATAATCCTACTGCGCTCAAAATACCAAATCCGTCTGAGTCAACATCTGTAAGCCTCACATTTCCTTCACTCTCTGCTGCATCATGTCCTGATGTATGCAGACTCAGATTTGGATGTTGCTGACAGCTGATTTAGAACAAATCCCAACAGAGCACACTGGGGAAGATTAGGACACTATCAGGTGGGCTTCATTTTCGCTCTCTGACAGGCAGTCAAGAGCGGTCCAGCCGCTGTGGTGAACGGAGACACGCCATATCCGCATGTCTGCCTCGAGGCTCCGCAGCTGCTGCCTCTGTTCCCCGTACTGACGTTATGCCCCTCTGCCTCCCAGAAGGGCTTGGGCACTCCATGTCCTCATTGGCTGATAGGAAGCAGTCAGAGACGCATGAGTCATCGCCCTGTGCCTCGTTTATCAACCCTGCAGGGTTAGTTGAGTTCACCTGTCTGAGAAAGGCTAATTAACGTCTATTGTATACTGTTTGCTCATCTGCCACAGGCAGTCATGTTTTAAAGCTCTCTTATGATTGGGCAAGAGGGCATGATTACTGTGTGATTGCTGTGTAATTGCACATAATTATGAGCTGCCCTCTGATGAAAGACTTTTATGGAAGAAGGTTCTCTGGTTGGCCCATTTGCTTAAAGCATTTTTGCTGAAAATGTTGGTCTGAGGCCATATGCTGAGAAAATAACTGTGATAACTTGATTTTTCATCCTGCTAGGATGTTTGCATGGTTTTTATACTGGCTTTACTCACAATGGAAATGAGCAGCTTGGACATTTTTCGAAGTATCTTATTTTGAAATTCAGCACAAGAGCAAAACTCATGACAAAATTGTAATTTTTTGATGAATTATTCTTTGGAGAGACAACTTAAGAGACTTAAGCTGCCACTATGTTGGTACCCTTTCAAAATGTACAAAATTGCACCATTTATGTGGTAATATGTATCTTTGAGATACTGATATGCAATCTTTGGGGATAAATAAAGTACAAGATGTACCTTTTGAAAATGTACCATTTCAGGGACAGCTTTTGAGTGTAGACAAGAAAATGTGATCAAATTTAGTGTCTAATTTCATATTTTAACCTATTTAAAGATGCATTTAGAGTACATGAGCATTAAGACTAAAATGACATAACCATAAAATCAGAATATGTGCATGTTAGTCCTGTAATATCCGTCATTCAAAGACTCTATACCAAGCAGCCAGATAATTTAATTAAGGCTCTCTTCTTTTGTAGTGCGAGACCTTTGAGAGAAAAATAGGGCATCCCTGTTTTCATCTTGTAAATAATGTCATGCAATTAGGCTAGGCATACATCTCTGTGGTTACATGTCAGTTCCCATTAGTGTGGGATGTTGTGTGTGTGTGTGTACTTGTTTTTGCTACATTGTGGGGACCAAATGTCCCCACAAGGATAGTAAAACCTGAAATTTTTGACATTGTGGGGACCGGCCTGCGTTTTTTTTACTATTTTTAAATGATTAAAAATAGTAAATGATGTTTATCTGAAAGTGTAACGATGCAAACATGTTTTCTGTGAGGGCTAGGTTTAGGGTTAGGGTTGGGTTAGGGGATAGACAATATCGTTTGGTCAGTATAAAATCTATAGAAGTCTATGGAAAGTCCCCACAATTCACAAAAACAAACGTGTGTGTGTGTGTGTGTGTGTGTACTTGTTTTTGCTACATTGTGGGGACCAAATGTCCCCACAAGCATAGTAAAACCTGAAATTTTTGACATTGTGGGGACTGGCTTGAGGTCCCCATGGGTACAAAAGCTTATAAATCATACAGAATGAGTTTTTTTGAGAAAGTAAAAATGCAGAAAGTTTTCTGTAAGGGTTAGGTTTAGGGGTAGGGTTTGGGTAAGGGGATAGAAAATACAGTGTGGAGAGTATAAAAACCATTGCACCTATGGAGAGTCCCCACAAAGATAATAAACCAGACTGTGTGTGTGTGTGTGTGTGTGTGTGTGTTCCAATGTGCTGACTTGAGAGCAGTTTTCTTTTTAGACAGCAGACACCTTGGATGAAAGCAACAATGAATGGATTAAAATGGATTCAATATTGAAAAACAATTGACATGATATTTGATAATTGCATTGATGAATTGATCAGTACAGTATGTATAGCTTTGTTATGCAAGTGTAACATTTTAGAATGTAATTAGAATAGTCTTCTATAAAGTCTGCATGTCAGTGGTTCACATATGACCAATTTTTTTAAAGGGATGCCCCTTTTATAATGTAATATACACCTCAGGTGTCCCCAGAATGTGTCTGTGAAATTACAGCTCAAAATACCCCACATCATTTATTATATCATTTTGAAAATGCCTAGTAGAAGCAGAAACATTTGTGCATGTCTCTTTAAATGCAAATGAGCTGTGCCTTTACAGTTCGTACCTCCTATGCTCTGCTAAAAAAAAACATCTGTTTGATTTTGATTATCATGCGTTTTAAAGCCATATCAGTTTAAACTTCTCATATACAGTTTTCTGAGCGCGCACATCTAATGCACGCTCACAGAAAGCGGCTGTCACATGGCATGTGAGTACTAAACTAAGTTCTGTTTCATGTCTTATTGCGCTTACACTGTCAAATACACACAAGTTTATGTTAAAAACACACAAGTTTCAAAAACAGTCAATTATGTTTGTAAAGGTAAACAGCACAGAAAGATGTCGCAAAAACAAAATTGCGATGCCGTGAGTGGAAACGTGCGGATTAAAGGGCGGTAATATTATAATAAGATCCCCTTCCTATGTCACTAGGGGAGCGAAATCTGAGTGGCTCATTTTTTCACATGATTGCAGAGAAAGGCTTATCAAAGTTACTGAGTTGTCCTTTTTCATGTTTTCTGGGTTGGTAGATGCACTGGGGACCCGATTATAGCACTAAAACACAGGGAAAAAGTCACAGTTTCATGACCCCTTAAATGTTGCCTTGTAATTTGAGTTCAAACATTTGCATACCACTAACTTAAAGAATGTTATGGCTATGTTTGTAATTCAGTACTAGCTTACTACTTCCTGAATGTTGCAGAGTATAATATACTGTGTATTATATATAACAATAGGCAATATTCACTAAAGTTTTAAAACAGTAGTATGCTACATTTGGTGTCACTCACTAAATTAAAAATGCAACATCATGAGTCAAGACAACAAATAACTTGGTCAAATAATGTATTAAGAAACAGATGTTAAAAATCATGGCTGATTACATCTGGTTTTTCCATCATGATAAAGGTCAAGTTGAACACTCTGCATAACATTTGGGATGAATATCATTAACAGAAGTAACAAAAATGCCAAAAATGTTTGCATTTATATATTATAGATTTTACTTGAACATAAAAATACACCACTTCAAGTATTTTTTTAAACCAGTCAAGTATTTTCAATTTTATTTTAGACTGTTATATAAGATTAACTTCCATGAATCAATTCACATGCATATTTGTGACCCTGGACCACAAAACCAGTCTTAAGTAGCACGGGTATATTTGTAGCAATAGCCAACAATGCATTGTATGGGGCAAAATTATCGATTTTTCTTTTATGTCAAGGATATTAAGCGAAAATTGTGTTCCATGAAGATATTTTGTGAATTTCCTACCGTAAATACATCAAAACTTAATTTTTGATTAGTAATATGCATTGCTAGGAACGTCATTTGGACAGTATTTTTTTTTCTTACCCCTCATATTAAATTTCACACCATGTTCACCCACTGCAGTTAACACAGCAGAGATACACGTGAAGCTGTGAACTCACATTATGACTCAGAGGGGGACTTGTTTTCATCCCTCTAACTGTGCCGAAAGAGAACATCCCCCTTCACTAAGATTCACAAGCTAAAAACATAAAAGAGGCAGACACTAAAATGTTTGCATTTCTGGTGTTTAAAATTCATTCCTCTCCACGGTGATGATGGCATGGGTGAGATTTGTGACTTTTATTGTCCTATGTTGCTATTCCAGGGTTTAAAGCAGGACCGTTATTTGCATGCTAAACCATATGTTTGACTCTCGCAATGCAGCAGCCATAAACACCTGGCCATTAGAGAGTGTATAGTGTAGCCTGGTAAAACAAACCATTTCTCATCCACTTTGTGTTGCGCTGAGGACCCAAGCCCATGTGAGACATGATACATCAGGATACATTGATCCCAAAGGTCTGATCAACATCTTTTTCTGATAATCATATCCAGCTGAGAAAAGGCTTTAGAGAAAACTGCAGTCTTAATTTTGATCATCCAAATGCACATTTTGTACATGAAGCTGTATATATACTTCTTCTGAGTGCTCATTATTATTTGACAGACTTCACTGAACAGGATGTATCTCTGAGGTCAGTTTTGAAAGAAGAGGTTGGCTTCAGCAGGCATATGAACATGAATCACAGCGCCCTTCCTCACAGGAGATGTACCATGCCTACTCTTTGTTGGCAAACCTCCTGGTTGACAACTGTGACAGACTGAAGGAGGCGATATTGGCTCAGACTGGTCCACCCCTGGTGTGCAGCCTACTTTCATGCCTGGCCGTTCTTTTATTTTAGTTTGGATCCAGGCGACTGTTACGGTCTGTGCTTTGATAAAGTGGGTAATACTTGTTGTTAGTTAAACTGTTAAGTTCACAACCCCAGGCTCAATGAAAAACTAGGCTGGGGATACTATAAAGGAATCACAAAGGTCGTGCAGTTAAGGACATCCAATAAGGGAAGGCATCTGTGGCACTGATCCTGGTGGACAAACCAATGCCTGCTAAGCCCAGTATGGGCTGTGGACAAACTTGGCCAGTTGGCAGTGGGATCTACAATATCCTACCAGCAAGAGTTTGAGCTTGAGGTAATGACAAGTAGGCCCTTCTGGCCTGCCTAACCAACGATTTAATACATGGGCACTACTAACATAAGGTTTATCGCTTTGTTACAATTTGTTGTACCAGTACTGTCAGTGACGATTGCAGTCAAGCTGAGAGAACTTGGCCAAATTGACAGTGCAGTCCTGGGGCAGCCGTGGCCTAATTGTAAGAGAGTCAGATTTGTGGAGTCACGTGATGCGTCCGAAGTAGTAACACGTAACCAAGAGAGCTCTCCAGAAATCATGTAATATCATTAAAAATAATCACTGAAACATTCCCCAAACATTGGCAAATTGTCACTGGGTCCTGGTGAGCAACGGGAAACAATGGAGCTTCGACCAAAAACCAAGAAAGATGAGCATAGAGCCACCGAAACCACAGAGACAAAGATCCCTCAAAATGGCGCTGAGGGGAACGTCACTGAAGGGGAACGTTCAGTGGGGGTGCTCGCCGCGGCGATGAAAGAGTTTCAAAATTAAAATAATACATTAACAACCCACACTAAGTAAATGTGCTTTAAGTTTTGATTTAAAAGAGGAGAGTGATGGCACCATTCGAATCGTTACCGGCAGACTATTCCAGAGTTTAGGGCCTGCTATTGCGAAAGCACGGTCTCCACAATGTTTTAACCTCGATCTACAAACAGAAAGCATTCCAAGCTTGCCGGATCTAAGTGCTCTGGACGGATTATGACAGCGTAGAAGATCAGATAAATAAGTTGGAGCTAAGCCGTGTAATGATTTAAAAACAAGAACTAACATTTTAAATTCTATTCTCAGCTTGACTGGTAGCCAGTGCAGAGAAGTTAAAATGTGGTCAAATTTACGACTACCAGTTAGCAGCCTCACTGCAGCATTCTGAACTATTTGAAGGCGACTAATCGATGATTGATTTACTCCATAATAAAGTGAATTACAGTAGTCGAGACGTTAGGTAATAAATGCATGAATGACTATTTCAAATTTCTTCAAAGAAAGGAAAGACTTAACTTTTGCAAGACGTCGTAAATGAAAGAAACATGACTTAACAACAGAATTAATCTGTTTATCGAACTTGAGACCTGAATCGAACAGAACACCTAGATTTTTCACACATGGGGAGACATGAGAACTTAAATTGCCAAGGTCAAAATCAAAGTCATAAAAATCACTTGGACCAAACAATATTACTTCGGTTTTATTCTCATTTAAGGCCAGAAAATGTTGTGTAAGCCACGACTTCACTTCCTGTAAACATGCTAGCAGGACCCTTATGGAGCTTGAGTCATTATGTTTAAAAGGCAGGTACAACTGGGTGTCGTCGGCATATAAGTGAAAAGATACTCCATATTTTGAAAAGACAGAACCCAATGGCAATAGGTATAAAAAAAACAATGTTGGAGCAAGAATAGATCCCTGCGGAACACCACAGGAAAGAGGTGCTGCTGAAGAAGTATGTTTTCCAATGCATACAGAAAACTTCCTGTTAGTTAAAAAGACTGAAACCAATTTAGAACGGTGCCCTGAATGCCTAATGAATGCTTAATGCCTAGATGATGCAGACAAATCCAAAAGTAGATGGGAGCAGGATTTGGAGATAATAGATGGGGACCTATGGGGTCAATTATGTAAAGATGGGGTCACTTCAACTTTGAATTCCAGATATAGATTAATTCAATTTAATTTTTTACACCAACTTTATTATACTCCATCCAGATTGCATAAATTTAATAACAGTATCTCACCACTTTGCTTCAGATGTGGTACAGAGGAAGGAACATTTTTACATTCTACCTGGTTGTGTCCGAAAGTGACGGTGTTTTGGGTACAAGTATGTAACATTATATCACAAATTCATGGATGTAATTTTCCAGTGGACCCAGAGGTGTGTTTACTAGGTAATTTTACCAATTCTAACCTCCGACATAGTCACACGATTAAGCTGACTGAAATGTTGTTAATAATAGCTAAGAAATGTATTGCTCTGAAATGGAAAGCAGACATTGAGGTGCCGATTGGATTGTGGTTGTCAGAGGTGTGTAGTTGTGTACCGTTAGAAAAGATTACATATTCTATGAGGGGCAGGAGTGAATTATTTTATAAAATCTGGGACCCCTTTTTGAATTATATAAAAACAGTACCACAGAGTTTGATTTGATAAGTGCTGATTGTTAAACTGACATATTTTATTTGTTAAATATGTTACACTTGTGATATTTATATTGTATCTCTCTCAATGTTTTTATTTTTTATTATTATTTCCATTTTGTGTTTGGTCTTTTGTTTGTTGATATTATGTTTGGAAAAAAAGCAAAATAAAATTTCCCAAAAAAAAGAGAGTCAGATTTGTAACCCAAAGATTGCGGATTTGAGTCTCAGTACTGGTAGAGATTGTAGGTGAGGGAAGTGAATGTACAGTGCTCTCTTTGACCTTCAATACCCTTGAGCAAGGCACTGAACTGCTAAAATGACTGTGTTTGTTCACTACTCACTGCTGTGTGTGTGCACTTGGATGGGTGAAATGCAGAGCACAACTTCTGAGTATGGGAAACCTTACTTGGCCACACGTCACGTCCTTTCCTTTTCTTTCCTTAAAAGATTTAAGGTGCCAGTGGTTCTTGGTGGTCTTGGTTCAATCAGTCCATGGTCTGACCTCAGTGATAAAGGGGGAAAATGCACAAGTATTGCAAATGATCTCTTCATGCTGTGCTGTCAAGGTGGCATCATGAAGGAAGTATTTACAGACCACTGCACTCAGACCAGCATTATCTATTGCACACAGATGGACTCTTTGAAAGATTTAATTTAACTCTTGAAATTAAATTTAACATTCTCCTTGTAAAAAAAAAAAGGTTTTGTCAAGTAATCTAAACTTCCTGGCTACATTACATCCTGGTTACACAACTTAAAGTAATTTTCAAAGGTTAGATTGTCATGCAAGATGTTCATGTCTGTCTTTCTTCAGTTGTAAAGAAATTATGTTTTTTGAGGAAAATATTTCAGCATTTTTCTGCATATAATGGACTGATATGGTGCCTCGATTTTGAACTTCCAAAATGCAGTTTAAATGCGGCTTCAAACCATCCTAAATGCGGTTGTAAATGATCCCAGCCGAGGAAGAAGGGTCTTATCTAGCGTAATGATTTTAAAATGAAAATAACAGATCGTTTCGCTAGATAAGACCCTTCTTCCTCGGCTGGGATCACTGGAAGCCGCATTTAAACTGCATTTTGGAAGTTCAAACTCGGGGCACCATATCAGTCCATTATATGGAGAAAAATGCTGAAATGTTTTTCTCAAAAAACATAATTTCTTTACGACTGAAGAAAGAAAGACATGAACATCTTGGATGACAAGGGGGGTGAGTACATTATATGTGAATCTTTGTTTTAGAAGTGGACTTCTCCTTTAAGGTAACCACTGAATGGTTTTATAGTAAAACTTGCTATAAAGGACACGGTGAAGATGTTGTAGACCAGAAGCTCCTGGCTGAGCCCTGCAGAAACGTGGCACCTTCTGGTTGTGTACAGTGATGGACCACTAGTACACTGTAACATACCTGGACACGGTCATCATAAACTTAACCCTTATGTGGTCTTCGGGGTCTTTTTGACCCGCAAATGACTTTTGCTTAATTTTTAAAAAATGTTCTCTTTGTCAAAATGACATGAGACTTTGTAAAACTGTCAGCATTATCTAGGTCTACAAATAAAAAATAAAATTGGAGTGATATCTTGATTTTATGTTAGTGTTAAAAAAACAGTCGCAATCATGGTCTTTGGGGTCTCTAGAGACCCCATGCAACAAAATGTAATTTTGTAACAAAGTAATAGTTTTTTTTTTTTAAACAAATATTATTTTCTTGTTTATTAATGTTTTTACTACAATTGTGCCGTTTTCGGAGGATTTATTATATTTTTTAAAATTTATATAAATTAATAAATACATATTTTTTTATTAGGTTTTTATACAAAAACAGCTTTTTGTGTAAAATTCACTTTATAAAAGACCCACATTTTTAACTTTCATTCATGGGGATAACATGGATAATTTGACATGGTTTGGTGTAAGATTTTTGCCCATCATTTGGAAAATCATAAATATCATTATTACCAGTAGATGGCTACAGAGCTCCACTATTTGCTATTTGCTATTTGACCAACTAAAAGATATCTTTTTACAAGTTTTTTCAGTTGGATTGATATCTACATATAATGAAATCACAATTATAACAACAAAAATTACTTTTTGTCAAAGTTTAATATTTTTTGTACTGAAAAAAATCAATTTTTCAATAATGTTACATTATGATTAGAATCAAGCCAACAAAATGTTGATTCAAAATTCATCCATTCAAAATTTATCAATTCATCCATTACTTTGACAGAAACTAATTTTTAATTTTATAATTGTGATTTCATAATATGTAGATAAAATCCAAAAATCAAAAAATCAATAAAAAAAAAGACGTGGCCTAATGGTTAGGGAATCGGGCTTGCAACTGAAACGTTGCGGGTTCGAGTCCCTGATCCGGCAGGGATTGAAGGTGGGGGGGAGTAAATAACCAGTGCTCTCTCCACCCTCAATACCACAACTGAGGTGAGTCCCTTGAGCAAGGCCCTCAACTGCTCCCCGGGTGCCACAGTGATAGCAATATGGCTGCCCACTGCTCCGGGTGTTTGTTCACTACTCACTACTGTGTGTGTGCACTTGGATGGGTTAAATGCAGAGCACAAATTCCAAGTATGGGCCACACGTCACATCCTTTCCTTTCCCACTGAAAAACTTGTAAAAAGATGTCTTTCAGTTAGTCAAATAGCACATAGTAAATAGTGGAGCTCTGCAGCCATCTACTGGTAAAAATGATAATTTTTTATTTTTAAACCGGCATTTTCAAAATGATGAGCAAAAATCTTACACCAAACCATGTCAAATGATCCATGTTATACCATGAATGAAAGTTAAAAATGTGGGTCTTTCATAAAGTGAATATTACACAAAAAGCTGTTTTTGTATAAAAACCTATTTAAAAATATTTTTTAATTAATTTATATAAATTTAAAAAATCATAATAAATCCTCCAAAAATGGCACAAATGTAGTAAAAACACGAATGAACAGAAAAATTAATTTTGTTTTAGAAAAAAACTATTATTTTGTTACAAAATTAAATCTTGTTGTGTGGGGTCTCTACAGACCCCAAAGACCATGAGTGTACAACCCAAAATGAAGACCGCATAAGGGTTTTAAAGAAGCCATGCAGATCTACCAGATCTTTTCTCCAGATTTAAAATTTCCTGATAATTTACTCACCCCAGCCATCATCCTAGATGTTCATGTCTTTCTTTCTTCAGTCAAAAAGAAATTAAGGTTTTTGACCAAAACATTCCAGGATTTTTCTCAATATAGTGGACTTAAATGGGGATCAACGAGTTGAAGTTCCAAAATATTTCAATTCAGCTTCAAAGAACTAAGGCAGGCAGGTGCACAAGTAGGGTCTGTTTGTCTTTTTAACAAATATTTGACCAATTAAAGGCATTAAAAAGTGCATCTCTTAGAACCGCTCAAACTGTCAGTCAAACTTCACAACTCCGCCCCCTGAGTGCCGCGAACTTACGTTTCAGCACATCAGTCAGAGTCATAGAGCAGAAGCAGATGAACGTCTTCGTCTTGTAACGGTAAAATATCTTCTTGTTTGAGTAAGTGCAACGTTGTCTTTATGAAATAAACACTAGTATGTCTATAAAGGTTCATATAATGCATCACCACACCGGTGTGATGTTGACGTAATGTGATGTCGTCGTTTTAATGACAAATTGCACACATTCGCTGGTCAAAAACCCGCGGTGTAACTGCATTTGAGTTTGACACAAAGGAACCGAGTGATCCTTGTCAGCTAGGTAAAATATATTATAAGAAATTTCTATTTTGATTTTATGGCTATCTGCTGAATGTGCTGATGCATGTAAATTACATGATGTAATTTATTAACATTTCATCATTTTATATAGCCTATGGTCACACAGCATGGTAGGTTAAAGTTTACGATGCTATTATATTATGCATGTGTTTGCTGGCTAGATTTAAAAAAAAATGTAGTATTGTATACTCCCCGCTAGTCTTCACATGTATAAACATAGAAAAACACGGTTTACTACTGTAATAATGTTGTATTAAATAAAAAAAACTTTACACAATGAGAATGAGAATCATCAGGTCACTGTGCATTCTATATATTTTATCATGCAGAATGTAATCTGCATGTATGCAAAGAAAAAAAGAAAATGAACATCTTACACAACTAAATAAGAGAGAGTGCACAACCAATTCACAAACACAGGACAAATAATACACAGACAACCACCCAGGAGGCAAATTGGTAAAGCTAACTTTACTAGAAGGCCAGGTGTGTTGTTGTAATTAGTTTTAAAGATACCCTCTATATGTATATATTATCTGTATAAAAGTTATTAATACTAATTAAATATAATATAAGAATATTATTGTGTGTTATTTTTTTGGTGGTGGAGGGGTTTGTGGAGGGGTTGGGGGGGTGCCCTTTTTTCAGTTTCAGCACATGCCTCTCAAAAGGTCTGTGCACAGCCCTGAACTAAGGGTCTTTTTTTGCAAAACAATTGGGTGTTTTCTAAAAAAAACCAAGCGTTTACAAAGTGAACATGCAAAAAAAGTCAAAAGCAACAAACAAAACAAAAAAAGGTGAAACAACGATGTCGGACAATTTTGAAATTGGAGGTGAAAAAGAGATGGAGCTTTTTGTCCTATACCCTACCTTTTTGAACCTGAATACACAGAAGAAGAACTAACCACGCGTGACATTTCCAGCGTAATTATGTAATGCATGAAGTTGTAGACGTGCATCAAAGAGTTAGTGCAAGACAAGCATTTGTGGTTGAAAAGTGTATAATTTATTTTTTTATTTTATTTTTAGAAAATGATTGTTTCGCTAGATAAGACCCTTATTCCTTGGCTGGGATTGTGTAGAGCCCTTTAAAGCTGCATTGAAACTGCAATTTGGACCTTCAACCCACTGATTGAAGTCCACTATATGGTGAAAAATCCTGTACATTATAAGGAAATTTTAATTCAGAAGTGAACTAATCCTTTAAAACATACTACCTGGCTTTTCAAAGCATCAGGAAATTGATTAAATGACATGAGACAAAGCAGCAGTGTCTTGACACAGTAATTTATGTTAGCTTTCATCATTCAGATGCAACTGCAATTGTGGTTATTACAGTTTTTGCAGTGAGGGCCAACATCAGTGCTGATGGACTGTTGTGATGCCCCCGTCCTGATACATCTGGTGACTTAGCTGAGATACAAACACTCACCGCCACATCACCTGGGACCCCTAAGTGCCTCTTTATCACCAAACACCAATCACAAAGCTCATTTACCCTGCAGACTCATTCTCTGCTAAACCAAATAGCTCACAAAATGGTCCTCTGGGGTAATATAATACATTATGTCCATGCGTCTTTTCACAACAGAGCACACATAATCTGTTCCTTAAAATCACACAAAACCATTTACGAGCAAAGCAACAAGAAAGCATCTCTGTGCATATAGTTCTCTCGTGGGCACTACTGGTATCTTTACAGGATTCTAATTGCCATTGTTTAACCAATGCATTTAGGATTACCAGTGTTTTCATGGGTAAGGGTTAAGTCATACAAAAGTTTTTGTATTTGAATTGGATTACAAATTCGATAAATACCTGGAGTTTTAATATTATAATACTTTTCATAACCATAAAAAGGAAAATAAGTGCAGGCATCACACAACTAACCTGTGTGTTGTTAAAAACTGTGTCATTTGCAGTTTTTATGGAAGTTTTATATCTGATAAAGCAAGGTTAAAGGCAGTACAAGAAGTACATAGAAACGAATGGACTGCATTGGTATTCTGAGCTGCCAGGAGTGTGTTGTAAGAACAGGTTTATTAGTGTTTAAATTAGTGTGAGCACTTATCTTGTCCTTTTACTGCATGTCAACTTGTGAAAAGGACAGGAAAGTACTTTTCAGCCAATGCCTTCACAATGTGGACATGTGTTACACAATCCCTAGAGATGTCACAATATCTCTCTCTAGGTAAGTCGGATCTGTAGATCGATTACTCTTTGTCTCAGGGGAGACGATGAGGTTGACTCACTGTCAGTCACGGCGAGACAAATGCAAACCGCTGGCCTGGAATCAATTTTTCAGACCCTTTTCTAGCATTTTCTATTTGCCAAAACCAAGCTGTGCATTGTGTTCATATTTTAGATTCTGCAGACGCACCTCACAGGGGCATTGTGTAGCTTTATATTTTCCTGTACTACTAATTGTTAAATCCTGTTGCATAAAATATGAGATAACAAAAAGAGAATATAGTGCTATCATATACGAGTAAATCATAGAGTTATGAGTAATATTATGGCAATTTCCACAGCAGTTTGAACCTTATAATAAATGTATAACTGCATTATATCTGAATTAAATCACATTTCTCTCCTGTCTGGCTCACTTTAGTGCAGCGTTTCACAGACGCTTTTAAGCAGCATGATGAATCTCTTTTTGAATAATCTTCTTTCTATAATTGCCAGATTGAATCAAACCTGTGGCCACTGTGTCATGTTGACAGATTAACAGAAAAACAGTAATATGTCATAACATTATTTTGCTGCGACAGCCCGCATACTATCAAAACTGTTATCTTGTGCTGAGTACAAAATATGAGCGATTAATTTGGGATCTTTTCTACTCGCTGAAAGGCATTCTGTATTTCTCTCTCATTTTCTTCCATTTTATCCACAAGCTACAGTCAATATCTGACAAAAGGTCTTTTACAGCACAATAAAACAGAACAAAACCTTGCCTTGAAGATTTGATATCAATTTCTAGTCTTCATTTGTCCATATTTTGAAATATTGCATGATGCATTTAAGTGAAAAAAAGAAACAGTCAATATTGTTTTGTTGTACCAAAGTTGTATGAATATTTTTTTTTTTTTTGTATGCAGAACATTAAAGAAGATACTTGAATGTTTAAGCTGTTTTTGTGAATAGGGGTCCATTGTCAGACCCTTTGGGCTGTTGTTGTCTGTGTTTTCCTCATGTTGCCCATATTTGGTCCTTCTGTTTCCGTTTCTTGTTATTACGTCATTGTCTCAATGTATTCCCCTGATTGGTTAGTTCGGTGTATTTAAGGTTTGGTTGTGATTATCAAGTTTGTCAGTGATTACATTGTCATTCTGTTTTGTTTGGTTACGTTGTGGTGTTGTTTTGGATTTCCCCGCTGTTCCCGTCTGTTCCTGCCCTTACGTGGTTTATTTAAATAAATGTTTATGCATTGGACTTTCTCGCTCCTCCTCATCATTCCCGCACACAACGCCTGCGTGACATCCATATGACAAACAAAGCCAGTGTTGACAAGTCTGCATTTTTTCTGCAGAATTGGGCTACTTTAACACTGTTGCTGCTGGTTGTTTTTCATGTCCACAGGTTGAAGCAACCCCATTAACGTGATATTTAGCTCCTGGAATGCGAATTTTACCAGGGGAACCACGGCAAAAAAATTTATTATACACCCTGGAATGCGATTTTTGATGGGGGACCCCCTCCAAACGCCATTGGGCTAGTTTTGAGTACCAATTGTGCGATGAGTTTTCTGTGAAAACCTGGCATCCCTGAATATAGCAGGATTAGTTCACTTCCAGAACAAAAATTTACAGATAATGTACTCACCCCCTTGTCATCCAAGATGTTCATGTCTTTCTTTCTTCAATCATAAAGAAATTATGTTTTTTGAGGAAAACATTTCAGGATTTCTCTCCATGTAATGGACTTCTATGGTGCCCCCAAATATGAACTTCCAAAATGCAGTTTAAATGCAGCTTTAAAGGGCTATAAATGATCACAGCCGAAGAAGAAGGGTCTTATCTAGTGAAACGATTGGTTATTTATTTTTTTATTACAATCTATATACTTTTTAACCTCAAATGCTTGTCTTGTCTAGCTTTGTGAACACTCTGGTCATGACAGTTAGGGTATGTCTAAAAACTCCCATCTCATTTTCTCCTCCAACTTCAAAATCATCCTACATCACTGCAGAAGTACCAACCCAGTGTTTACAAAGGGAACATGCAAAGAAGATCAAACACCCTTTACAAAAAAAAGGTAACACAGCGATATAGGATGATTTTGAAGTTAGAGGAGAAAATGAGATGGGAGTTTTTAGACATACCCTAACTGTCATGGCCGAAAAAAAGCAGTTTGCACAGAGCTAGACTAGACAAGTGTTTGAGGTTAAAAAGTATATAAAATAGTTTTTTTTGTTGTTGTTTTTTTAGAAAATAACCGATTGTTTCGTTAGATAAGACCCTTCTTCCTCGGCTGGGATCGTTTAGAGCCATTTGAAGCTGCATTTAAACTGCATTTTGGAAGTTCAATTTATGGGGCACCATAGAAGTCCATAACATGGAGAGAAATCCTGAAATGTTTTCCTCAAAAAACATAATTTCTTTACGGCTGAAGAAAGAAAGACATGAACATCTTGGATGACAAGGGGGTGAGTACATTATCTGTAAATTTTTGTTCTGGAAGTGAACTAATAGTAAACTAAGTGGTTATTCATTTTGAATTATTGATCTACTCATGTATTCAGAGTCTATGACGTGATTTGACAATTAATAACCACCAGGAGTGTCTATAAAGTAAATAAGGTTAGTTTGGATTTTATGTTGATGATGTAGTACGAAAGTTATAGATCTTCATTTACTACGTTCTTAACACAGGTTTAAAAAGGGGGTTTTCACAGAGATTGAATATTTTTGCTTTCCCAAATAACACGTTCAAGTGTTAAAGAACATTTTAAAATTCTAAATTAGCTTTTCCCACTATGAAGAAGCTTTTGTGCAGTGCAAGAGTTCTATGGATGTTGAAAGTTTTTCATTTAATGAATTCATAGATGCCAATAAAGAAACTTTATTTCTAACACTGTAAAACACCACTGATGCTCTTTGAAGAATTTGATGGATTGCAAATGATGAGGCATTGTTTTCTATTCATCAACAGCCTCTCTCTGCCTGTCATTATGCAATCTGTCTCTCTTCCATGATGCCAACTGTGTGGGTACCATTATGATGCTGAGAGATGTGCGGTTTTGATCATGTTAAATTTAGATCCTGCAAATTTTCCATACTGTCAGCTGTGACTGACAAATGCATTTGATGAAACACACCAGTCGGTCTTTCCTATTAAACCAACCCCATAGAAAAGTAGAGATTATAGAGTTTAATAACCAGAATCATGCTGCTAAATCAAAATGAATATAAAATCCCTCTCACCCCTTCCTGACTCATTCACTGATGTCTAAGATTAAAAAGACTCTGTCAGATGGAAAAATGAAAATATAAGACGAAACAGCCAGCCTTATTCTCATGATCAGTGCAACTATAAACTCAAAGCATTTGTTATGCAATTCATGATCAGGTAATACACATTGTGAAGAATTGTTAAGCTAAAAATGGATTTCATATGACAAAAATAAACTGGCTTTGTTATATAGCTTTGTTTTAGCATAATGAAGTCAGTGAAGGATGTTAAATTGAATAAGGCAATGCCTAGAACTGACAGAGCATTAATGAATATGCTCTAGTGCACTAACCCAAAGCTCATCACTTATCTTCTCCCCAGCTTCAAGTTCCTGTGATCTTGTCCTCTCTGTATCAGGTGGAGTCTTGCATAAAAGTTAATTATAAAGTATAGACATCAAGTGACTAACCACATATTCAAGCCCCAGGTATATTACGTTCAGGTTAATGGTGTCTGTTGTCAGTTTCATTCTGTGATCCTGCACGTCAAATAGTATACAACTAACTAGTAGTCTACATCTTGGACAAATTTCTTACATTTAAGTTTTGCACCTGTCATAATACAGTACATAATACATTGATGCGTCATACTATACTTCTAAAGCATATAAAAAGAATAAACTGGTTACTATATAAACTCTATGATTTAGCTTAACACTGTAAAATAAATTGTGTATCCACAATAAACTATAGTAAAATTCATTTACATGTCTCGACAAAGTTTTTTGCACATTTTAATAACGTTATTTAATAATATGTGCCTCAGAATTCACATAGTATCGGCAACTCAGTTGTCAGACTCCTCTGTAATCCTTGGGAATCCTTGAAGTTAGAATTGATTCAGTCAGTTCTTTTGGAGTCAGGCATGATTGAAAAACTGACTTCGTGTTGTACATTTCAAAGCAGGTTCAACAACCCATAGTAACTCGAGTCTATATTACTGTATCATCTGTAAGAGTTTCTGAAAACTCTCTGGCTCATGGCAGCACACTAAGGCTTGTCAATGATAAACACATTGATTAAAATTTCTTTAATGTCAAATCTAAAACAGCAAAAGCAATTATATCTAAAAATAAATATAATCATGACTGGAAAACAAATGTGAGATCAGTCTCGAGATCTTTGCTTGTAGTTATTTTAACAGTTCAAAAATAACAGGAACAAAGATTTGTGGGTTTATAAATGTTTTATTCACTTATTAATGTCACAACATATTGCAAGTCCTTAGTAATCCGCTAAAAACTTTAACAGTTAGTTGAAACGGCTCATCGGTTCTTTTAGAGTCAGACATGACAAAACAAAAAAAAGCTGACTTTCAGCTCTGCATGCATTTTTGATTTGTTCATTTCAAACTGTTTCTTGGCTCATTTGGTGCTCCACAAGAAGCATGCATGCTACATCTGTGCATCCTGCATCATCAATTAATTCAGTTTGTAAAAACCTGTTACTTGTTCAGAATTGGCCCAAAATAATGATACATTCAAGAACCTATGGAAGCCCATTTCCACCACTGAATAAAAAAATAAAATGATGTTATTGTAACTTTTTATTGCACAGTTCTGACCTTTTTTCTCAGAATTGTGAGATAAACTTGCAATTCTGAGAAATTAAGTCAGAATTGCAAGATAAAAACTCAGAATTCTGACCTTTTTTCTCAGAATTGTGTGATATAAACTTGAATTGCGAGATAAAAACTTGCAATGCAGACATTTTTCCACACAAATAAGAACTGTGTGATACAAACTCACAATTGCGAGTTAACAGTCAGAACTGTGAGATAAACTTGAAATTCTGAGAAAAAAGCTATAAAGTCAGAATTGTGTGATATAAACTCACAATTCTGACCTTTTCTCAGAATTGCGTGATATAAACTCACAACTGGGATAGTCAGAATTGCGAGATTTTACAATTCAGACTTTTTTCTCAGAATTACGATACAAACTCTGTTCAAAATTTTTCTCTAAATTGTGAGAAATAAACTTAAAATTGTGAGTTATAAAGTCAGAACTGCATGATATTGCATGATATGACAGTTCTGCCTTTTTTTCTCAGAATTTCATGATATAAACTCACAGTTGCTTATAGAAGCCCATTCCACCACTGAATAAAAAATAAACAAAGATACAAAATTGCAAGGTATAGGGCCAGTTTTACATAGAAGACATGCTTTTTTGGGTTGTTAATTGCGCAAATGCCAGCAATTTGACCGGCGCAAACGTTAGTAAAATGCGTTGTGTAAATCATATTAAAACTCTCCTCCCATAAAATTTGCGTCCCAAAGGGAAACTCCTACAAATGCATATTCAATAAGGTCAGGTGCAAAAATAGCTGTGTCCACGCCTTTTCAGCACTAATTCTTCACTGCACATCTTTAGTAAAACCCGACGGTACAATTTTAACGCTAAAAGACGGTTTGCGCTGGCGCACGCTGTTAGTAAAACTGGCCCATAAACTCGCAATTTGGACCAGAACTTTTGTGTGATGTAAACTCACAATTGCAATAAATAAAGTATCTCACAATTCCGAGAAAAATAAAAAAGGAATTGCAAGTTTGTATTTTTTTTTTATTCAGTGGCACAGTGGCTAATCGCACTATTAAAAATAAAATAAAAAATGATAAAAGTGAAAGTTCTTTATGGCCTTATTGGTTCCATAAATAACCTCTAATATCCATGGAAACCCTAAAGGATCTTTATATTGGAAAAAGGTTCTTCAGATGTTCTTCACAATAAGAAAAAAAAAGGTTATTTTTGGGACCCCAAATGGTTCTTCTCTATATGGAATCACTGTGACAAACCCCCTTTTTGGAATCAATATTTCTAGCGTGTAGCCTAGATGCCCTTCTCTATGCAGTGAAACTAAATGAAGACTACTGTTGTTGAGCTCAAATAAATACATAAATAAAGCAATCAATAAATTGATCAATCAATCATAAAACTAGTCCATATAGTCAATCTTCCAAGTCTTCTGAAGCTATACAATAGTGTGTTTTAGAAGGTTTGTGGATATACTCTACAATGAAAGTTCCCAACCTCATTTGGCATGAACGTTTGCATCCTCGTGTTTCTGGATCGATTTCCAACCTAAAACTGTTAGAAAGATTTAATGTGTACTCCTCCAAGATCTGATACATTATTGCACTCTTTGAGGAACCCCAAATAGAATGGTTTGCTGATTAGACGAGAGCCAGAGAGAATATAGTAGGCGAATGAGCTGATTCAAAGTGCTAATTTTAAAGACGAGGCGTTGGATTAGACTGCCGTGCATTTTATGAATCAGCACTGGTGAGAAATCCTCACAGGAATCTTCTGGGCAGCAAGAGTTCAGTCAACTGTCAAATTAGCTCGTAAAACAATAATATCAGCAGTGCATTTTAAAGGTCCACTGAAGTGCCTTAGTTATTCTATGTGGCGTAATTTCAACTGAAACAGGAATACGGGACGGGACATATCGATCAGCCCCGCCTCCTTTTTAAAATAACCAATAGCGTTTCATTTATATCTGCTTGGGCCAGAGCCGTTGAGCTCAGTAAGCTGCATTTGACAGCCACAGTCAAAATGATTAGCCCCTAGATTCAATATGAAACTCTTACTAAAACAAAATAGTGATCATAATGCTGAGGCTGTGTAGTTTAATATATGCCGATTCGTTTAACATATGATCCGCTCCATGTGATCGCGTCTCTGGACCGGAGCCAAAGTCCAGAGCAAAACCTAACCTCATTTGGTCAAATCAAAAGCATATTTAAACTGTCTAAATCATTCCCTATCGCCTACATTGTGCACTACATGCCATTCAACATACAGAAAAT
The DNA here is from genome assembly GCA_012976165.1 of Labeo catla. Taxonomy (NCBI): domain Eukaryota; kingdom Metazoa; phylum Chordata; class Actinopteri; order Cypriniformes; family Cyprinidae; genus Labeo; species Labeo catla. Next base: position 776,207 of record VONZ01000240.1, read on the forward strand.
AATAACACTGTGAACAAGTGACCGATCTCAGCCACAACTTCAGCATCCATTTATAGTGTAGGGGGCAGGACGCTTCGGATTCTAGAGAGCATTTGATTGGACAGAAGGTTTTTAGTGCAGCGTGATGTCATCAAAATCGTTGATCCATATTGGCCGAAGTGAGATAATGTAAGTTCTGAATGCTTATATCTTGTACATGCAAATCTTTAATGACTGATGCCATTTATTATGAATCTGGAAAAATGAATATGTGCAAATTCTGACATACAGTAGCCTCTCTATAACCCCAGTTGATAGAGAAAGATGGAAATTTTACACCATTAATATCAACAGTGTTTGTAATGTAAATCAGCTTGGCCTGCCATCGGACAGTGACATTTCGAGTGTGTTTATGGAGTTCGAGATGATTTTGCAGGAGCTTTGCACACTTGAAATATGTAAACAGCAGTTTCTCTGACTTTTTGGTGTTTGTAAAAATAGTTTCAGGTTCAGCGAATGTTAATTTCCATGGAGACCATTTGTTGATTATCACAGACAATAATAATTATCACAGCATGTTTAAAATAGAAATCACTGCACTGCATTGGTAACAAATTAGTAACAAGAAATGGATATATGGCTATAGGTTCACAATAACATACAGGTTGATTAACTACCGACCAGCAGGTAGGTGGAGTGCAAATGAAATAAATACGTTTGAGATAAAGACGACGTCTCCTGTGAGATGTTTGGCCATGCTGGGCGGCACAGGGTTGGCATTAGCCGCACAGAGCTGTCTGGACTCATAATGGAGACAGATGCTGTGCCCGATACTGCATTAATGTGGAGGAGAGGATGGCTGCACACCTCACGCTCAAACACTCACACATCCCTTAGTCTGAATTGTTCATTGCAAAGTCTCCTTTTCTCAGCCAACCTGAAGGTTTTAAATGTAAATCTGGTTTTATCAGACTCGCCTGCAAAGGTCATGAATAGCAGATTCAGAATTGAAATTGATCAGACTTACAAAGATTAACCCAAGAAAAATGTAGCCAGAAAAATATACACAGTGAGGCAACACAGGCATGTTTTTGGTTTTAAAAATCTTTGGTTTGGTTCCGTAAGTGGTGCATAAATGACACACTTTGTCTTTAAAGTCAGCATGCAATGCAACACCATCTGTAGGCCTACAGGCAACTAAACGCACACCTAAGTACGTTTCCGATATCATCGTTTCTTTGCGCATGGAGTCTAAATAGAGGTTAATAGAGATTGAACCTAAAAGCTCAAATATGATTCACAGCCATCCAACTTTGTCCATCTGATTTACAAACTAGTCTGTAGTCAATAAAATATCACTTACAATACAAAGTAGAGAATGTAACAGTCCAGAACTGTCCAGAGAACATCTGGCAAAAAAATATGAAAGCTTGTTTCCACAATGGGATAATTATTTTTTTTTAAAGTACTTTTTCACAATTCATATTTATTTGTTTGTTTGTTTGTTTGTACTTTTTTTTTTCAAAACTCAAAATTCTCTTGAATTTTAATATTCATCTCTCAATTCTCAAAAATTTTTTTTTTCTCAGAATATCTCTTGATTATGACATAAATATTAACTGGAAAAAGTCCAAATTGCAAGTTTATTTTTAGAGTTCATATCTTGCAAATTTGACTTTATATCTTGTGACTTGTAATTCTGAGTTGTGGTTTTCTTTCAATTTTTAAATTCACAATTATGCTGTTAGTATTTGTATTCCATGGCAGAAACAAACAAAAAAAGTCACATTAATAATACCCATAATAATAACAATAATAAATGCATTTTTATGTTTAAATGTTCTAATAATAAATAAATAAAAAAAAAAAAATAATAATAATTTCTCAAGCTAAATAAATTCACATGCTATAATATTCTATTGATAATTCTGATAGTAGTTATTATACATTTTCTAATAATAATAATAATCATAAAATTCTATGCATTTCTCGATAGTAAAACATAAATTCAATGCATTTTTACACATTTAAGTGTTCTTATTATAATAATGTCACTAATGGTCAAATTTCTAAAAGTTTGTAAAATGCTTTGTTTATACAACAGAGGGTTATACATTAATATGTGTAAAATGGGTTTTGAAGCATTAAAATAATACCAATAATAATAAAAAAAGATTGAACCTTTTTTTAAAGACTAATCTGCTACAAATTTAGCTTTTCACCATATTATTATTAATTTCATTGGTTATTTGCAGCCCTGGAGAATATGATCATATGAAATCTGTCTATTACCCATTTATGAGCAAACCTTAAAAGCATCAGATCATTTGTTTGGGTGATGCTTGTCCTAAAAGTCATAAAGAGAGAGATAAATGTGTTTTGAATGACCAGCTCAGATGAAATTGTTGCCTGCTGACGGTGTCACACTCTGTATATGTGCAGTTATTGTAGCCCAGCATCATTATTGTTCCTCTGGAGATGCTCATGATAATATCACACAGCGATGGTGAGGTGGGATCGGCTCATTAGATCACCCTGGGCATCCGGGACTCATCTGAAATCATACGGTAATACAGTTACAACAGTGTTTGTTCTCTGGATCACTGTGTTTGTCTGCTCGGCTCTGAGCCTGTGAATCTAAACCGGGAATTCAAACGCACACTGTAGACACAAATAAAGAGACATGGACAGTATTAGTTTTATAATCTATTCATAATGAAATCTGGCTTGCAATATTTGCATTTTCTTATTGCATGTTTCATGTAACTATAATAGTCATTAGAGACCATGTGAAATCAAAATATTTGACTTCTAGGCCTTTTTTAGGCCTTCAATATGCTACTGTGTTAAAATCAAAAATCGTTTTGGCATAAAAAAATGTTCTTATTTGTTTCAGTAACACCACTGTACAATTTATAATGCATTATGCAAAATATAACATCTTAGAAGCACTCTTATTAACTTAAATTAAAAATTTAAATTGAAAATATTTTTGAATAATTTAAATAAAAATATATAAAATAAATAAATATTTAATAAAAATAAAATAAGATAAATAAAATATAAATATTAGATCCAAAAATTCTACGAACAGAAATTCTAAATAAATTGACTAAAATTACTAAAGCTTAATTAAATAAATAAATAAATATAAATATTTGTAAAACAAAAACTAATAAAAAATTACAAGCACAGAACATTATTAAAACTAAAAAAAGCTAAATAGAAATATTTAACAAAATAATAATAATAAAAATGCCAAAGCATTCAAAAAACGAAAACTAAAATCAGAACATGCAATATAAATATAAAAGCTATTCAAAATATATATAAAAACTATAATGGTATATAAATAATACTAAAATAACACAAATAGCACAAATGTGCTTTGTATAAGGTTATGAATAGTATGAATATTCATGATTTAATGTTTATTTATCCCACCAATATAAATCTTTCCTATTTGCTATTTATGTAGTGAAATCTGCCTTATATTTGAAGTTTTGCTCATGAACAGATGGACTGAAACTGAACAATCTGCCATTGTGCCAATAAATAAAAGAGATGACAGTTTTCCTTCACTCGGGAGAGAATAACTTTCTCTGTTTCAAATCAGACATTGAAAAATGAGTAAATCTCCTTTTCTATTCCACATTTGTCACTTGAGAAACGTAAGAAAACACTGAGCTTTCAGCACAACGCCAATATAAGCTAAGTTCTCCCTCTAAATCACTAAATGTCAACTACAGACTGTTCCTCTGTCACCCTTATTCTTTTATCAACATTTATTGCCTCACAATGGATGTAGATGTTTCCGATCTACCTGAAGCTCATAAAAATATGATGTAAACACTGAATGATGTTTCTCTTTATGCCTGACAAATTAGGAAGCTGTAATGTTTTTCTTATTAGTGCTAAACGGTGCATGTTTAATGGAAGCAAGCTGACTAAAAATAAAAAGGGGAAATGAAAGCACATGGTGTGTTTTAAAGGGGAATGAGGTTGGTCTTTCACAAATGCAGTTGTAACAGAGCTGCTGTTGCCTTTCTTGAAACCGTTTAAAACAAGCAAACATGATAGCGCAGCTCATTAAATCAGTTTAATAGAAAGAAAATCAATGCTGGCTTCCAACTACATTTCATTGTATTCGCATTGAACTGTTTTAATGAGCTGTCACATCAAGTATTTGTTTGCTTGTTTAGAACAATTATGGCTTTGAAAGAGCGATTCCATGCAACGCATCTGCATCAAACACTGTTTTTACGTACGCTACCAAGTCTCTTCAGCTCACCAAGCATGCATTTATTTGATCCAAAAGCAAAAGCAGTAATACTGTGAAATATTTTTACTATTTAAAATAACTGCTTTCTATTTTAATATATTTTAAAATGTAATTTATTCCTGAGTTCAAAGCTAAATTTCCAGCATCATTACTCCAGTCTTCCGTTTCACATGATCCTTCAGAAATCATTCTAATATGCTGATTTGCTGTTCAAGAATTTGTCTTTTTATTATAAGTATTATCATGAATATTTAAAACATATTTAAAAATATTTAAAAAATAGATTTTTTTTTTTTTCAGGATTCTTTGATGAATAGAAAGATCCAAAGATCAGCATTTATCTGAAATTTTGTAATTTGTAACATTATACACTATACCAATTTAGTCAGTATATAGTCAGTTTAGTTTCAGTTAGTTTTTTTTTACAAAAAAAAAAAAAGTCTATTTCAGATAAATACTGTTCTTCTGAACTCATCAAAGAATCCTGCAAAAATTCTAATCAGTTGTTTTCAACATAATAGTAATAAAAAATGTTTTTTGAGCAGCAAATCTGAATATTACAATGATTTCTGAAGGATCATGTGACACTGAGGACGGGAGTAATGGTGCTGAAAATTCAGCTTTGAAATCACAGGAATAAATTACATTACTTCCTTTTAAGATACATTCAAAGATATAAAAACTTATTTTAAATACTCTGTAAAGTCGTTTACTTACCAGTTTCAACTTAAAAACTTAAGTTCACTGTCTTAAAATTTTAAGTTGCCAAATTAACTTAAAACTACAACACTTCAACTCACTACAATAAAGTGCTTTAAGCTGAAATTACTGGGATTTAACTTAAAATTTTAAGGCAGCTATTTTGTAATTCTTAAGTAGTTGAAAGTGGTGAAAACCTTTACAGTGAAAATATTTGTATTGTTTTTACTGTACTTTTGATCAAATATATGTAGGCTTGGTGAGCAGAAGAGACCCCTTTAAAACATTAAGATCTTTTGACTCATAAGAAAATGAATCTCAAATTTTGGTTTCCATTGAATTCAATTTCATCATTGATGATAATGAAAATGTTTCTTGAGGCGTAAACCAGCATATTAGTGTCATATGACACAAATTCTGTTTCTTTGCATTACAGTAATAATTTTTTAAATATATTCAAATAAAAACAATTCTTTACATTTTTTAATTGTTCTACCTCTATTTGGATGTAATAAATAAAGGTGAGCAACTTTCCAAACATTAAAAAAATCATATTTTGAAATGTAGTATATCTAATTAAAAGTATTATATTATATTATATTACAATTGATTCAGTATTGGTGCATATTTCAGTTCACGTTTAATGCTATCAATTATTTTGACCACAACATCACACAGGTGGATTTTATTGATATTTTGTATATCTTCAGCAGAAGTGCAAGGCGCTTCCACAAGTGAATCAATAAATGGTTTGGTATTGAAGATGCCCATTTATATCAATCAATAATAACAATAATAAATAATAATAATAATAAATGTGGTAATGGACTTGCTGAGAGACTGTGAAAAGAATATCTGTTCCTAACTGGAAAAGGATAACAAATGGCTCTGTCATTCATGAGGTAATTGTTCCTAGACATGTGCCTCACATTTCTGGTATACTGGAGGACTCATTATTACACAGAGATATGAACAGACACAGGTTCCTCCGGCAAGACAGGGACAGATAACATCTTAAAGGGATAGTTCACCCTAAAATTGCAACTCTGTCATTATCTATTGGTCAGCTGTCATTTTTCATTTTCAACTCTGGGCTTCATTATTCAGCTGTCATTTTTCATTTTGGGTCAACTATCCCTTCAGGAACACTCTTTCCATTTGTTTCCTCTCTTTTCACATTTTTGTTATGTGTTTGATTCAAAACAAGTCCCTTATTTTACAGTTATAATAAGCAGGACAAAAGCCAGTTCTGCTGTAGACCAGATAGCATGCATGTTATTTCTGAATGCAGAGAGGGTTTTCTTTAGGATTTTTATGTCTGTGTAACTCTTTTCTTCAGAACCGGTCTGACTCACTCTCATTCAAAAATTCATGTGAAAGAAACAACAAATCATTCTCTGTCTTTTCTGTGTATAGGGCTATAATTGATAGAAAGAACATGAGCATCTTTCAGGACCGTGGTGACATGCTACTCAGAAAAATATTATATATTAAAAAAAGTGGGTTAGTTATAATTGAACTACTGTCATGGCCAAAAATACTGGCACCCTTGCAATTCTGTCAGAAAATGCAACCCTTCTCTCAGAAAATTGTTGCAGTTGCAGATGTTTATTTTTTTTTGTTTGTTTGCATTGGAACAACACAAAAAAACAGAGAAGAAAAGTCCAATCTGATACAATTCCACATAGAACCCAAAAAATGCACTGGACAAAATTATTGGCACCCTTAACTTAATATTTTGTAGCACCCCCTTTGGAAAAAATAACTGAAATCAATCGCTTTTATGTAACCATGAATGAGTTTCTTACACCTCTCTGCTGGAATTTCGGACCACTCTTCTTTTGCAAACTGCTCCAGGTCATTCAGATTTGAAGGATGTCTTCTCCCAGTTGTTGTTTTGAGATCTCTCCACAGGTGTTCTGTGGGATTCAGATCTGGACTCATTGTTTGTAACCATTTCCAGTGCTTTTTGAAGTGAGTTTCAGGTCATTGTCCTGTTGGAAGACCCATGACCTCTGGTGAAGACGCAGCTTTCTGACACTGGCCACTACGTTGCGCCCCAAAATTCTTTGGTACTCATCAGATTTCATGATACCGTTCACACAGTCAAGCCATCCAGTGCCAGAAGCTGCAAAGCAACCCCAAAACATCTTTGAACCTCCACCATGTTTGACTGTAGGGACTGTGTTCTTTTCTTTGAAGGCCTCATTTCTTTTTCTGTAAACAGTGCCATGATGCCCTTTACCAAAAAGCTCTACTTTTGTCTCATCTGAATATGTTCTCCCAGAAGGATTGTGGTTTTGTCACATAAGTTTTGGCAAACTCCAGTCTTGCTTTTTTATGCCTTTGTGTCAGCAGTGGTGTCCATAGCATCTCTTTTCATTCAGATGGCGACGGATAGTGCGAGCCAACACTGTTGTACCCTGTGTCTGCAGATCAGCTTAAATTTGATTGGAAGCTAATCGGGGTTCTTTATCCACCATTTGAACAATCCTTCGTTGTAGTTTTTCATTAATGTTGCTCTTCCATCCACTTCCAGGGAGGTTAGCTACAGTGCCATGGGCTGTAAACCTCTTGATGATATTGCGCACAGGACACAGCAACATTAAGATCTCTGGAGATGGACTTGTGGCCTTGAGATTGTCCATGTTTTTCCAAACCACCACTCTTTACGCTTCTTTCTTTTCTCCATGCTCAGTGTGACACACAACACAAAGGTTGAGTCAACTCCATTTTAACTGGTTGCAAGTGTGATTACTATATTGCCCACACCTGTTACTTGCCACAGGTATGTCTGGATACAAATTACAGGAGCATTACATGCTTGAAAAGCAATTATTTCTTACAGGTTTGATAAGGTGCCAATAATTTTGAGTTCTGTGTGAAATTTTATCAAGTTTGACTTTTCTTCTCTGTTTTCTTGTGTTGTTGCAGTGTAAACCAAAACAATAAGCACGTGAATACCAATTGGAACAATTTTCTGAGAGAAGTGTTGCATTTTTTGACTGAATTGCAAGGGTGCCGATATTTCTGGCCATGACTGTATAAAAAAGTGATGCAGGTTGCTAATTTGGTTTATACGAGCATAACTATTACAGTTGCATTTAATTTTATTTCAGTTAACATTTGTTTTAGTTTGTGTTTTTAGTTTTATTTTTATTTTACTATGGTAACCTTGAATCAGACATATGATTTTCTCTTGGTAGATGATAAAACAATCTAGAAAATCTAAGTCTGTATTTACATTACATGGGTCAAGTGACCCAATTCCAGTCAAATTTGACCCAGGAATAAAGCCCTTGGATTTCAATATTCTCCAGTCAGTTTTAGGCCTCATTCATATGTGGAAATAAATCTGATATGAATCTGCATGAATCAGTTACATGCATTTGCATCTGCTATGTAAGCAGACAGATCGGATGTTCTTCTATTAATGCTTTTGTCAGGACGCCTACCTTGGGCTGTTTTGCCTGGTGTATAGTGTAATGAATTTTGAATCCAGTGAAAAAATGAATGTGCATGACGGTAATCAGGGATCTGAGTAATCTGAATCTCTCACCCGTCTCCAACAGCACAGCATTAACAAATAGCAGGTCTTTGATCTTGCGTTACTGTATTAGTGTGGCAGTCACTGGCAGTTTTCCATTGGCTGAACATACCATTATCATCTTACTTATCCCAGGACGTGTTTCACTGAACAGAACACCATCTAGCCATTTCATCTCATTTAAAACCGCAGTGTCATTATTACAAGACAATTCATGGGCAGCCAGGCTGGAATTACCTTTAGAAATTGCTTCATTATAAAATATGGCTTAGTTGACATTTCATGGACTGGTCAATTGCCTGCCTATCGGAGCTGTTGAATGCTTTCTAAAACTGTTCAGTTCTGTTCATTCATTGCTGGTTGTAGCACACACTGCAGAAACTGTCAGCGTTTGTCCCTCGAGTCGGTTTCCCAAGAGATTATGGCCATTTCTCTGCTTAAAACCATGTGTCTGTGCTCGTTTTTAACAAGCACAATTTTTAAGGCAGAACAGCCATCTAATCTGAGATGTCAAAGGAACATTCAGGTTCATTCACTCTATTAGCAATATACCATTTACCATAGAAAATGATTTTAACTAATATTTCAATTCATGGAAAGAAACAAAAATGTTAAAGTCTGAGGAAAGTAATATTTTACAAACGGAAGTGCAAGTCAGCAATATTTTTTGTGATGATAAACCTCATTATTTACTATCGCTTATGTTTTTTACATACTCATTAACACAAACGCGAATAAACGTTTCTGACCAGAAAAAGAAAATTGAAAAAAGAAGTGTGAAGTGTGCTTAATGTATTGACTGTGCACTTGTAGTGTACTGCAGATCAGAAAAAATCATTTTATGTCATAAAATTGTATTTGCAGATAATATATTACTGAGATAAAAGATCACTGAAGTTTACTGTACCTAAAGAAAATTCACTTTCATGGCTTTTTGGCACTTAAAAGTAAAAAGTACACTTTGTAATAATGTAAAATGTAGTTTCACTACTAATTATATTTTAAATTAATGTTTAAATGAATTATCTTTTGTCATACTTTAAAGCAGTACTCTTATTTTGATGCATTAACATGCTAAAACACTTGTAAGGTACTTAATTATAATGTTAAAGACAATAGAATTATGAAAATGCATATAGATCTGTGCTTAAGTCATATTTAAGTGGGTCAAAATGCACTCTAAAATACTAATTTTAGTTTATATAAATACTAACTATTTTAAATTAAATTAATTATTAAGTGAAAAGAGTTTTAGAGTTTATTATTTCCATAATGAGTACACTTGCTGAAGTGTACTTCTCTTTTACAAGGGTTTCAAAATTGAGTCTGTTATTCTTTAAAACAAAACAAAAACTTTTGTCTGTTCTTCACACAAGGTTTTTAACTTTGAAAGACTTTTAAAAAAAATAGTGTGCACAAGTCACACAAACTACATAAAAAAGTAATGGTACAGAAACAGTTTTCCCGTTTTCATTCAAAAATTGTTAGTCAGTCTCACAAATAATTACGAAGAAACTGCGAACTGTGAAGTAACACATGGAATTAAATGTGAAATGTGAGAAAATGCATAAAATATTTTCCTGTAAAACATACTTCAATGATTTTTGCTTTATTTATCTTGAAACATATTTTTTACAGTATATAATGGTGTGATTTTGGTCATTTTGAAGCTTAACAGGATTTTTTTTACCTGTTTAAAACCTCTTTTTTTTTACCTTTTCCACCTCTTTTCTGGACCATTTAATGTAAAATATTCACAGTACTGCCTTTCCAAACTCATTACTGATAGTAAAGCATTCAATACTTAACTTCATTCCACAAACACACCCTGTCGAGTCAAAGAGTATGACCCAAACAGACATCTACTGACCTTACTGTCAAATCAATCAGTATCGATCAATAAATTAGCATGATTCATCACTTCAGTCGATGGCATCGGGGCAGCAATGATAATAAATAAAGGTGAGAAATGCTGAGCAGAGGGTTTGTGTTGTGAGTGATATGAAAGCGCTGGAGTCAGTCAGGCATAGTTATGAATTACATCCCACCAGAATTAGTGGTGTGAATGACTGTTGTGTCTGGGCAGGCAGGCAGCCGGAGGAGTTAGAGTCCCATAGGGGCGGCGAGTTTACATCAACCAGTCTGAGCTGAGCTTCCTCTGGTGATCTCTCCGTGATTAATAATGCCTCTCACCTCACTGGGCTTTCCTCAAGAGAAACGGAGATGCTTGCTGCAAAGAGAAGCATCAAGGTTCTTATTGCTCATATTCAGGGTGAAAGATCTAAACAGTTAACTTTGCCACAAAGCTTGTCTTCACCATCTGAGGGTACATTTACACAACACGACTGCAGGGTTGTGCCCACCACCATAGACATTGAGAGGGACAAGTCCCCTCTAATATTTAGAAATGGTCAAATTGAATATTTTTTTATTGCAGTGACCTACTGCACTCCATTATGCAATGCTCTGTTTCTTGTTTGGATGACAAAATGGTTTAAAAGTTACATATTAAGTTCATTTCCAGAACAAAAATTTACAGATAATGTACTCACCCCCTTTTCATCTAAGATGTTTGTGTCTTTCTTTCTTCAGTCGTACAAAAATTATGTTTCTTGAGGAAAACATTTCAGAAATGTTCTCCGTATAGTGGACTTCTACGGTGTCTGCGAGATTGATGTAGATTAAATGCAGCTTCAAAGGGCTCTAAACGATCCCACCTGAGGAAGAAGGGTCTTATCTAGCAAAGCGATCGGTTATTTATTTTCTTTTAATTACAATGTCTATACTTTTTAACCTCAAATGCTCGTCTTGTCTAGCTCTGCGATGTGCATGCGTACTCTGTGAACCTCTGGTTCAATACAGTTAGGGTACGTCGAAAAACTCCCATCTTATTTTCTCCTCCAACTTTAAAATCATCCTACATCAGCGTTTAACCTTCTTTGCACATTCACTTTGTAAACACTGGGTTGGTACTTCTGCAGCGATGTATGACGATTTTGAAATTGGAGGAGAAAATGAAATGGGAGTTTTTCGACATACCCTAACTGTATTGACCCGGATTACATAGAGCACGCATACGCGTCGCACAGCTAGACAAGACGGGCATTTGAGGTTAAAAAGTACATAAATTGTAATTTATTTTAGAAAATAACCAATCGTTTCGCTAGATAAGACCCATTTAAACTGCATTTTGGAAGTTCAAACTTGCAGGCACCATAGAAGTCCACTATATGGAGAACAATCCTGAAATGTTTTCCTCAAGAAACATAATTTCTTTACGACTGAAGAAAGAAAGACATGAACATCTTGAATGACAATTATCTGTAAATTTTTGTTTTGAAAGTGAACTTCTCCTTTAAGCCTGGACTGCCTCAGCGGTTTGACAACACTCATCAATGTCAATATGATTGATTTGGCAAATCAAAGTGGGTTCACAGAAGCAGACTGTGAATTCTAGTTTAAGTGTCAATTTTAATGTTGAAAGAGAGTGTGGTAAGAGAATTAGCGAAACATTTGTTATTTGACAACTGTTTTACTATACAAATGTTAAAAGAGTATTAAAATGTTAATCTCCAGTTTTTCTCAGATATGTTGTTTTGAATTGAAAATATGGTATCGTTCACATGATTCAGGTGTAATTCAGGTGTAATTCCTAACTCTGACAAGAAATGTTTTACATGTTTGACATAGGATTAGGCATACAAATGAAGATGCATGCAAATATTATTTGCAAATCATTGAAAATTATTAGTTACCAACTAGAATTAGACCGTAGAATTTTCTTAATTATTCCATTACTTTCCATTTATTTAAATTTTTTTGTGTTTTGGAAAATTTTCAAATAGAGGTGACATTGTTGAATGATCCCCATTCTCACAGATGAAAATGAAAATGACTAAAATGCTGTATTATGCATGCCTGGTCCAGTGTTGCCAAGTCTGCGGCTTTTCCGCGGAATGGGCTTGATAAGTGATGATGTAACGTGTCCATTGAATGCACCAACAAACGTTGTTTCCAGGTCCAAACCCCAACTCATTTCACTTAAAAATACTATCTCAGCAGCCGTTTATGTGCACTATTTATTCATATTAAACATTGAAGCTAAACGTTTTCAAATTTGCGGTGTGCACTACAGTCTCTGTTCATTTATTTATATTTATATTTTCATTGTATGGCTGTCTGGGATTTAGGTATAGAGTTAAAGAGTAGAATTATAATTTTTTGGTATTATTATGTCACATTGTGAGTGTATAATTAGTACCGTTTGTTGTTTTCTCATGTCACCTGATAGAGCATTTGGACCTGGAAGTCACGGAAGAGGTGATGCTTGATGTCAGACTTAACAAGCAAATTGGGCTACTTTAAAGTCAAAATGTACGTTTTTTTTTTGGCTTTTAGTATTAATATGTTAGCCTTAAAAGAGGTGTTCACTTCCAGAACAAAAATTTACAGATAATTTACTCAGCCTCTTGTCATCCAAGATGTTTATGTCTTTTTTTCTTAAGCCTATAAGAAATTATGTTTCTTGAGGAAAAGTCTAAGGAAAAAATTTCAGGAATGTTTTCCATATAGTGGACTTCAGTGGTGCCCCCAAGTCTGAACCTTTAAAACGCAGTTTAAATGCAGCTTCAAAGGGCTCTAAATGATCTCAGCCAAAAAAGAGGGGTCTTGTCTAGTGAAACGATCAGCCATTTTCAAAACAAACTGACAATTTATATACTTTTTAACCTCAAATGCTTGCCTTATCTCATCTCTGCGATGTGCCCAAAACACTGTTGTCGTGTAAATGAACAGCCAAAATGCATAAAAAGTTTTCCATTTTTAGTAGAAAACAATGTCGTGTAAGCACCCCTTTTCTTTTTATTGGACAACTTTGTTTCCAGCCCAATGACAAAATATATGTGAACCAATCCTGTAAATTTACATTGAAATGGGGCCTGAGCCATATCTAAGACTATCCTAGAGACTTCAGGGTGGGCTCTTAATTTTGTCCAATAAGCAACCAGACAGAACATCCTGTACAGCAATGGGTTGAAACCCAATTAATACACACTGGCTACCACTAATTGCATTCTGGCATTTCTTCCAGAGTGTACAATTCCATTTCTTTTCATGTGCAAGTGTCACTTAAGATGAGAACACACTACCTTTGAAATCATGCATCAGTTTTTTTGCCTTTATATCTTTTTTAATGAACGTTAATGGGCTTTGAACTATCTAAAGAGCAATTAGGCCAGCAATAATGTAACTAGCTGTAGTTAACAAACTCAGCAGTGTGCCACTGGACTCAAGAGGTGTTGCTTATATGAAACAAGTGGCAAGAAAATCAAGAAGTGATATATCAGACTAACCGAAGAACTAGAGGGTTTTGCAAACAACTTACATTTGACAATTAATGTTGTGCAGATATTGCACAAAAAAGTTTAACAATTGACATAGTGTCACACCCCTGTGGACTGTTTTTGTGTTTTTCCCCCATGTATGCCCTTATTTGGTCTTTCCTGTTCCGGCTTTAATTATTGCGTCACTGTTTAATCGATTACACCTGTCCTCGTCTGATTAGTCTGTGTATTTAAGTTTGGTTGTGTTCACCGTTTGGTTGTCGGTTCTTGTAAGTCATTTTGTATTGTCAGTTCTAGTTTCTAAGTCTTTTCGTGTAGTTTGCGTTGGATTCCCTGCTGTTCCTGTCCGTTCCTGTTCCTTGTGTGGATTGTTCTAATAAATGTGCATGTTCTGGACCTCCTCGTCACTACTCATCATTCCCCGCACACCACGACGTGACAGAAGAACCGACCTTAAACAATGATGTTCTGGGCTGAGGAATTCCTGTTCAACATTACCGGCTGCTAATATGGCAAGCCACATTAATATTAAGGACATTATGGACTCATGTGGATTATTTTCTCCTGTGTCTCCGCTGGTCACGTCCAGCTCTCCTTCGTCTCCGCTGGTCACGTCCAGCTCTCCTTTGTCTCCGCTGGTCCCGTCCATGCCTCCAGAGCGCCCTCCAGAGCCTGAGCTTCCTCCAGAGCGCCCTCCAGAGCCTGAGCTTCCTCCAGAGCGCCCTCTAGAGCCTGAGCTTCCTCCAGAGCGCCCTCCAGAGCCTGAGCGCCCTCCTGTGCCTGCGCCTCCCGAGCGCCCTCCTGTGTCAACGCCTCCTAAGCCTGGCCTAGACTGTGTGCTCGGCCGTGGCTTCCCGAGCTCCCTGACCCGCCATGGCATACTGGACTGTATGCTCTGCCATGGCTCCCTGAGCTCCCTGATCCCTGACAGGGCGCCCACCCTCCCTCCCGGTGTATTTGTTGCAGTGAGTGTATGGGGGTAATGTCACACCCCTGTGGACTGTTTTTGTGTTTTTTCCCCCATGTATGGCCTTATTTGGTCTTTCCTCTTCCGGCTTTAATTATTACGTCACTGTTTATTCGATTACACCTGTCCTCGTCTGATTAGTCTGTGTATCTAAGTTTGGTTGTGTTCACCGTTTGGTTGTCGGTTCTTGTAAGTCATTTTGTATTGTCAGTTCTAGTTTCTAAGTCTTTTCGTGTCGTTTGCGTTGGATTCCCTTCTGTTCCTGTCCGTTCCTGTTCCTTGTGTGGCTTGTTCTAATAAGTGTGCATGTTCTGGACCTCCTCGTCACTACTCCTCATTCCCCGCACACCACGACATGACACGTAGGAGTAGTTTTACCAATGATTTACTAAGTAACTCAATTCACTTAAGAATGATTTTAAGATTCGAACAGAAATTCAACAATTCATGTAAGAAATGCTTTTTGATTTAAACAAAAATTCAAATTTGCATTTAAAAAATTCTTATGATTTACATATAAATTCAAAAACTTGAAAATAAAATGGTTTTACGATTTACACAAAAATTCAACAATTCATATAAAAATGGTTTAAGATTTACACAGAAATTCAACATTTCACATAAGAATGGCTTTATGACAAAATTTCTATAATTATAATTTCGAGTGATTTATAAGTTTGAGACATTTTATGCAAAAATGGTTTTAAAACAAACAGTTAATTGTATATAGAAATAGTTTCAAACTGTTTACTCAGACATTCAACACTTTACGTAACAGTGGTTTTACGATCAATTTACCAAAAAAAAATCTACAATTTAATGGAACAGCATTACAATTAATATAGAAATTCAACAATTCGACAGTTTATGTAAGAAGTGTTTTTAAGAATGCGGTTTTTAATAAGTGAGGTTCCATGCATGAAAGTATCTGCCACTGTACTGAGTTCATGAATATTTAATGAGCCAAGCAAGTTTATGATTGGCTGTCGGCTGTGAAACAGTGCATGGTCATATTTTACTGCTGCATAATTTCTCATTTCATACCTTTGACTAGGGCTTCAGAACATGTTCCAAAGCTGTTCTAACCCCTTTCCACATCACAAGTGTGAAATGTTGAAACTCACCATTTAAAAAGATGTTAAACCAGATAAGCCTATAGTGTGAAAAGCTGTTTTGACATATTGCTGTTTTGGTAATGCATCACGAGAAATCAAATGTAGACATAATGCGCAAGATATCAGAGGTGTTAGGAAGATTTCATTAAGTTAATTCAAACGTTAAATAGTTCCACGTTAAATAAGTAAAATATAAAACGAGAGACTGAAAGGCAGCGTGGTGCCCATTTCTGCCAAGAAATTTGATCAGCTCAGCGTGCATATGTGTCTCTTCTGACGCTGAAGATGATGATGTTAGGTTGAAGCAGTATTCACATGGTCTACCCCACCCTCACTCTGCTGTCAGACAGGAAACAAGGGGGTTTGTCTTGGGGAACATCGCCTCTCTCTGTCACCCCTGCCGAAACACGAGCATCAGGAGGCTTGTGGACCATCGCGTGGATGATGCGCGCACCTTGGAGACGTCCAGCGCGTCCATGAGGAAAGGATGGAGAAATGGCAAGCGCAATTCTCCATATCTTGACGCCAATGAATTAAAACACTACTTATGTTTCGTTCTCAAGAGCTTTGAAGACAGCTGGATCCTTTCGTTAAGAGAAGCGCGGTGAGTGAAAATTGCTCAGTTTGATGCGCAATATAGAGACGCATTTGCGCTGGGGATATTTGCATTAGGGGAAAAATAACTATGACGCGTTTTGAACGCTGGTTGTGCTTTTTTTGCGCAACAGTGTTTAAAATTCTCAATAATTTAATTTTGTCGAGTAAAGTATTTTAAGCTGCTTGCAAAATTTGAAGTTAGTGTATTTGCACAAAAGTGCATGCAAATGAATGCAAAATAATAATAATACAAGCATGCTTGATAGATCGTTTGCGGGTGAAATAGTATCGCATTTTCTATTCATTTTCTAAATGTACATTTTCTACTCCAAATCTCATCTCTGCTTTATTTACTGTTATTTGTATTGATAACAGATGCACAATATCTAGCATTTTGGTAGGAGATTTATTAGAGAAACCAGAGACATCTCAGGTTCATGTTTGGTTCAAAGGCTGTGCCCTTTGCAAACCTCCAATAAATCATCCTTTCTTAAGCAAGATTTTTCACGTCTCCAGCCTCACGGTGTGCATTGAAGGCAATATGCCAATATGATTCAGAATGGCCGTATCATATAATATGACATTTTTACGAGTTATGAGGTTAGAGCATAATAGGTGGGCTTTCATCAAGAGGATATTGTTGATATTGTTGCCCCCTGGTGGGGCTTTTGGGTGTTGCCAATGTTATTTGCTTTCAATCGGGGAAAAAAAATCAGAACATATATATATTTTTTTGTTATGTGATGGACTTAAAAAATAGTCCATTAAACAGTATTTTCACTAGTATACAAAAATGGATCCATCATGATACATCTTGTTTTATGTTATATGCAAAAGCAGTTTATATTATGTAATAATGCTAAAATTTTAATTGGAGTTTGATAATTCAAACTCAACCATTTCTCCATTTCTTCCATCCCCGTTACATAATTTCTTCCCATCACACTGAATCAAATTCTGCTTATCTGAGCAGGCGCTACAGCACTTAAATATAGAAATTGCTTTACACATGGGGCGGCAGTAGAGAGAGACAGACAGGGAGAGCAGTGAGAAAGGAGAGCATTGATGCAGCGAGTTATGAATTATGTAAGATTTTCTTCTGCGTTTCTGTGAAACCACAGTGTAAGCTTGAATTGACAAAAAAAAAAAAAAATGCTTCTGATGTTTTCTGTTAAAAATAGACTCCTCACAACATGTCAAACTTAATCTGTTTAGTTTGCCCAAAAATGAAGATTCTGACATTATTTACTCATACTCATGTCGTTCCAAACCCATATGCGGTTATTTTTCCACAAAACACAAAAAAAGGAATTTTAACAAGTCTTTATGCAGATTCAATGGTGAATGACATTTAAGTTGTTATTCACTGATAGCCCTGTTGGGAAAAAAAACAGCATATGCTGGTTCGGTATGTTTTGAAGCATGGCAGCTGGTTTGGGCTGGTTTAAGCTGCTGAGGACAAAACAGCTAAAACCAGCCTTAGCTGTTTTGTCCTCAGCAGGAAAGGACCAGCTTAAACCAGCTCAAACCAGCTGTCATGCTTCAAAACATACCTAACCAGCATATGCTGTTTTTTGTTTGGTCATCCAGCCTGGTCTTAGCTGGTCAGCAGGCTGGTTTTAGAGGGGTTTTGGCCACTTCCTTAGCTGTTCAGACTGGTCTTAGCTGGTCAGGCTGGGAGACCAGCTGGAACAACCATCTAAAGCCAACTTGACCAGCTAAAACCAGCTACTTCCAGCTTAAACCAGCTAAGACCAGACAACCAGCTTAGGCTGGGTTAGTTGGTCATGAGCTGGTTCAAGCTGGTTGTGAGCAGGAGCTACTTGCTTAGGACCGTCTTAGGACCAGCTTAAACCAGCTCATGACCAACTACAGACTCAAACCAGCTGCCATGCTTCAAAACATACCTTTTTAACATGGGAATTCTGCCTTCTGCTGATTTGTTAACCTGTGAACTGCACTGAACAGATCAATGAGTCACTTAGTAGAGTTCAATCATCTTTTTTAATCAGCAGATCATGAGAATCAAGCTGAACCAGCTGATTCTGCCCTCACAAACTGAACTGAATTAACTGGACTGATCCAGTTCTCAAGTTGTTCTCAAGTTCTCACTGACTTGGTGCTTCATAGTGGCTCATAGCTCCCTGCAGGGGAAGATTTTAAGCAAACAATGACTAATTTTAGTCTATTATAATATCAGATGGCTTGGGAAAACTTGGAATAGAGTGTAGAAGTAATATAGACTATGAAACTTTTTTTTTCTTTTGAAGCTTGACAGATCCATCAAAAAAGTCAGTATGAAATGAAAATTCATCCTATTTTGTAAATGCATGTTATAGAGTTTGTGAACAATTCATCTAGTGCATGTACAGTATAATGGCATTTTTATTTAATTGTTTTGACCTTGTAATGTTTAACTAAAATGTCATATCTCTTCTTCTTTATGGTGACATATACCAGACTTCTGCAATCATTTAGTCTTAGCTTAAGCTCCACCTCTCCATTATAAACCGTAAATTGATTTTAAAAGGATAGTTCCCCAAAAAAAAGAAAATTCTGTCAATAATGACTCACCCTCATGTCGTTCCAAACCCTTAAGACTTTTGTTCATCTTTGAAACACAAATTTAGATATTTCTGATGAAATCCGAGAGATTTTTGACCTGGCATAGAAAGCAAAGCAACTGACACTTCAAGGCCCTTTAAAAAAAAAAAGTAGTAAAGGAGAAGTCCACTTCCAAAACAAAGATTCACATATAATGTACTCACCCTCTTGTCATTCAAGATGTTCATGTCTTTCTTTCCTCAGTCGTAAAGAAATTATGTTTTTAAGGAAAACATTTCAGCATTTTTCTCCATATAATGGACTGATATGGTGCCCCGATTTTGAACTTCCAAAATGCAGTTTAAATGCGGCTTCAAATGATTGCAATTTTTTTTTTTTATTTAATGTATTTTTTATGAAAATAACCGATCGTTTTGCTAGATAAGACCCTTCTTTCTCGGCTAGGATCTTTTACAACCGCATTTGGGATCGTTTGAAGCCGCATTTAAACTGCATTTTGGAAGTTCAAAATCGGGGCACCATATCAGTCCATTATATGGAGAAAAATGCTGAAATGGTTTCCTCAAAAAACATAATTTCTTTACGACTGAAGAAAGAAAGACATGAACATCTTGGATGACAAGGGGGTGAGTACATTATATGTGAATCTTTGTTTTAGAAGTGGACTTCTCCTTTAATTTTATGAGGATATGAGAGAAGTTACTTTTTATGCGAAAAGAAAACAATGTTTTATTAAAACATCTTAATTTATGTTCTGAAGATGAACAAAGTTCTTACGGGTTTGGAACGACAGGAGGGTGAGTAATTAATGACAGAATTTTCATTTTTGGGTGAACTATCCCTTGTGTAATGCCCACATCTTAAAACCCAATAAACAACCATCCCCACCATACATTTTTTCTTTCCAGTAATCCCTTACTCTTGGATGTACATCACAATATGGGGAAATAATTGACTTCTGTTCATTGCAAATTTACGACTGTTCATGTTTTACAGACAAAAAACAGCATCTGAGTTTGGAATGACATGGAAATGGATAAATAATAGGGGCTTTTGCACCAGAGGAAGGTTTCATAGTTCCTTTAGCTATTGGCGGAAGTACCCACTTTTTGGCACAGAAACTGGGAACAATTTTAATTATAGGGACACCTTTTCTGGTGACTAAATAAGCTCTTACTTTAGAATACGGTCTAACCCAGTACAATAGGAACTACCTGTGACATAAGTGTACACTGATTGGTCAAACCAGAAGTCCAGGCAGTCCTCCAGTTGTTGATATTGTTAAATGCCGTGCTTAAATGACACCGTTGTCAGCCGCGTACATCACTTTAGAGTTCCTACTAGTGGTGCGAATGCAATCAAGAAAATCGCTTTAGAGGAAAATGTAGTTTCTTGAGACCACCCTAGTGGCTAGATCATATAACTCAATTCCTACCCGGTGTGAAAGCCCCTAACTACATAATGTTCATTTTACAGTCGTGCTCCAGAATCATCATCTATTTTCACATATTGACGTGTTTACACCATCAGTTAATTCCATGATGTTTGTGTGTCTCACAGCTCTTCTGTAGCTGATCAAAATGGATCCGTCCCCCACGAGGCAGCAGTATGGCTCCAAAAAGCGGGTTAAAATCCACCCCAACACCGTCACGGTGAAGTACGCCACACATTTCCCCCAGCCGGGCGATGAGGGATATGATGATGCTCCGTCCTTTGAGGACTTCGGCTCATTCATGGACAACAACCCGAGCAAGAGACTGGTGTCAGAGAACAGCCAAGGCAGGACTTTATTCGGCACTATGGATACTCGTCCCAAGGCCGACCAGAAAGATAAAGGAGTGGGCGGTCAGCTGGCGAGCTTCGGCGAGGCCTCGGTCCTCGCTTCGCGGGTCACCTGGGGGGCCCTTTTTGGAGCGGCCATCGCGCACGGTTGCGTGGCCCTCATTACACGCCTAGCAGCCGACCGCTCCAAAGTGCCATCATTAGAGCTCATCTTCATCCGCTCGGTGATCCAAGTGTTGTCCATACTGGTGGTCCTTTACTACAAAGAAGCTCCCTTTGGGCCGAAAGGGTATCGACTGCGTTTGTT
This sequence comes from Labeo catla, assembly GCA_012976165.1. Lineage (NCBI taxonomy): Eukaryota > Metazoa > Chordata > Actinopteri > Cypriniformes > Cyprinidae > Labeo > Labeo catla. Next base: position 797,389 of record VONZ01000240.1, read on the forward strand.
CTTCTATGGGGTTTGCAATGTCATCTCTATCACGTGTGCATACACGTCCTTCGCAATCGTTCCACCTAGTAATGGCACCATCATGTGGCGGGCGACCACCACGGTTTTCAGCGCTGTTCTGGCTTTCTTGCTTCTAGATGAACGCCTCGGTTACACGGACGTAGTGACAGTCGTAGGTAGCCTCTTCGGCCTGTGTCTCGTCATGATCCCCAACATCGCCGACGAGGAAAAGTCTCCTTTGGGATTCTGGAAGGAAGCCTTCGGCTACACGATGACTGTAATGGCGGGTCTAACTGCCGCCCTGTCTATGATTGTGTACCGGGCCATCAAAGAGCGTGTCAGCATGTGGACGGCGCTCTTCACCTTTGGCTGGACGGGAACCGTGTGGGGGGCATCCACTATGTTCATCATGCAAGAGCCCATTATTCCCTTGGATGGTGAGACATGGGGCTATCTAATGGGAATCTGCATTTGCTCCACCGTGGCGTTCCTGGGCGTCTACTACGCCCTCAACAAGTTTCACCCGGCTCTGGTCAGCACCGTGCAGCATCTGGAGATCGTGGTGGCCATGTTTCTTCAGCTCATCGTGCTACGAATGATCCCATCCGTGTACGACGTCTTCGGAGCGCTGGTTATCATGGTCAGCGTGTTCGTCCTCACGGGGCTCAAGCTTTACTGGGTGGGCCGGGCCATCCGACAAGATTACCAAGAGATACTGGACTCGCCAATCAAATGAGAGCGTCGATGTGTGTGTACTCGAGCGCATGAGGGGGCATGTATATGTGCGTGTGTGTGCAGTGTTTCCCAGCCCCCTTCTCTTACAAATGTGCAATCACTGAATGTCTGGATCTTCTGCATTTGTTTTGAATTGTGTCGTTGGAAGAGTGCCATTGGTGTAATGTCTTTGCTAACTGTTGATGTGTGAAAATAAAAACAGTGATCCATAGTGCCCCCCTCTGATAGCATTGATTTTTTCTTGTGCCACTGAAGCGAAAGTAAGAAGCAGTAGACTAAATCTATAAACAGCAAGATCGGATACTCTTACAGATAAATCAGAATGCAGTATTGCAATTTCACACACTACACACTGTACACACACTCACACACACACACACACACACACACACACACACATATATATATATATATATATGTGTGTGTGTGTGTACAGTTGCAGTCAAAAGTTTACATACACCTTGCAGATTCGGCAAAATGTATTTACCAAAATAAGAGGGATCAAACAAAATGCATGTTATTTTTTATTTAGTACTGAACTAAATAAGATATTTCACATAAAATGTTTACATATAGTCCACAAGAAAAATTACCCTTTTCAAAAGTTCACATACACTTCATTATTAATACTGTGTTGTTACCTGAACGATCCACTGCGGGGTTTTTTTTTTAGTGATAGTTGTTCATGAGTCCCTTGTTCGTCATGGACAGTTAAACTCTTCTCCAGAAAAATCCTTTAGGTCCCACAAATTCTCTGTTTTTTTTTTCTGCATTTTTGTGTATTTGAACCCTTTCCAACAATGATTGTGTGATTTTGAGATCCATCTTTTCACACTAACGACAACTGAGTGATTCATATGCAACTATTACAGAAGGTTCAAACGCTCACTGATGCTCCAGAAGGAAACATAATGCTTTAAGAGCCGGAGGTATAAACTTTTGAACAGAATCAAGATTTTTTGCCTAAATATCATTTTTTTTTTCATTTAGTACTGCCTTTCAGAAGCTACCACAGATACTTACATGTTTCCCAGAAGAGAAAATAAGTTAAATTTACCCTGGTCTTTAAATTCAAAAAGTTTTCTCCACGGGGCTCTTAATTAATCGTTTTTCCTTCTGGAGCATCAGTGAGCGTTTGGACCTTGTGTAATAGTTGCATATGAGTCCCTCAGTTGTCCTCAGTGTGAAAAGATGGATCATACATTCATACATTAATTGCTGGAAAGGGTTCAAATACACAAAAATGCTGAAAAACCAAAGAATTTGTGGGACATGAAGGATTTTGAAGAACAGCAGGCAGTTCAGGACAAACAAGGGACTCATGAACAGCTATCACTAAACAAAAAAAAAACAAAAACAAAAAACCACAGCTGTGGACCATTTAGGTAACAACACAGTATTAAGAATCAACTGTATGTCAACTTTTGAACGGGGTCATTTTTATAAAGGTCATTACTAAATAAAAAATAACATGCATTTTGTATGATCTCTCTTATCTTGGTAAAATAATTACCATTTTGCAGATTCGCCAAGGTGTATGTAAACTTTTGACTCCAAATGTTTAAATTGTATAATACATTTATAATATTTTTAAGCCAATATTTCACTGTACAAAAATGTTCTAGCTTCAAACTAATTTGCACTAATATATTGTGTTTCACTGGAAGGAGGATCCTTTTCTCCTCTCTTTGAGATTCCCTACTTATTTTAATATCAAAATACACACAATCATATGCATTTTATTTAGCATTTAGCTTTTTTTTCCTGCCCATTTCCTACCTGCTCTTCAGGTCATGACCCACCTGTCAAGAACAACTAATCTCTAATCTAAGGTCGTAAGGTAAGGTTAGACTCATTCATATTTATGTGGGCTGTATATCTAAAGAGAACAAAAACCCTGTTGTAAAAATGTTGTAAATTAACTTGTATTGATTTTCTTCCATTCTGTCTCGGTATGCCAAGGCGATCGATACAATCCCTGCCTGAGCAATGGAAGGATTTGTGCTTGGAATCAGGCATCATTGAATTTTTTTTAAATCTCATCATACTTGAAAGAAAACCACCTTTGCATAAGATTACGCAACCACAAATACCACAGAAGAAGTGTCTTCCAATTCAGTTCTGAAAGTTTTCTGTGAACCTATTCAACTCACTCATCATTTATGTTGATAAATATCTGGTAAACCATGATCAGTCTAGTACATTGGTCATGCACACACTCTTGGGGATGGTGGTTCGAATCTGTTTGGATTCCCCATCTCTTGCTTCCTATATGAAGGAGTTAAAAAGTCTGTAAATAATATACATAATAGCCTATATATAAATGTCATTGTGCTGATGTGGTGGAATCTTACCCACTCTAAATAACCCCAGCCGCTCTGCTGTTTCCCAGCCTCATTTCAGTGGTATTTAATTCAATTCTCTTTTGTTTATACCCTGCCACAAAGGTTATATTTAAGATCAAAGTAATCATTGTTTCCCTCAGCATATGAAAGCTGTGGTCATGATGAATCGCTGCTCGGTTTGTTGGCAAGGCCTAGAGATATTTTTGTAATAAATCTTTTAAATGGCAGCGCATGAGATTTCCCCAGTGCTCCACAAGGTGGCACTTCGGAGTCTTTGGAGACATTTTTTTTTCATGTTCAATCAAGAATGATGTCATTGTTTAGTCAGCCTCACATTGTCACCCCCCCTCAACCCCCTCCCCGAACCGTGGAATACAAAAGGGTAATTTGATGAATAAAAATGAATGCGGCTCCAAAAAGGATAAAAAGGATACATAAAAATAGTGAGATTTGTGCACTATATTTACAGCTATTGTATATCTATTTAAAGGGATAGTTCACCCAAAAATGAAACTTTTATGTTTATCTGCTTACCCCCAGGACATCCAAGATGTAGGTGATTTTGTTTCTTCTGTAGAACACAAATGAAGATTTTTAACTTAAACCGTTGCAGCCTGTCAGTCATATAATTGCAGTCAATGGCTACCAAATCTTTGAAAGTAAAAAAAAAAACATACATAAACAAAACCAAATTAAACCCTGCGACTCGTGATGATACACTGATGTCCTAAGACACGAAACGATCGGTTTGTGCGAGAAACTGAACAGTATTTATATCGTTTTTTTCACCGCTATGTCACTGAGCGTAGTATACGCAATCGCCGGACGCAATCTCCGTGCAACATGTAAACAATGAGTGACGTGTAAGCGCCAGAGCGCGTACACATGTCACGCGCCAGATGCTGTGCATGCGCTCAGGACAGTAGGACATAGCGGTGAATCAGAGGTAAAAAAAAAAAAAAAATGATATAAATACTGTTCAGTTTCTCGCACAAACCGATCGTTTCAGGTCTTAGGACATAAGTGTATCGTCACGAGTCGCAGCGTTTAATTTGGTTTTGTTTGTGTATGTGTTATTTTTTTTACTCTCAAAGATTTGAGAGTAAAATCTTCGTTTGTGTTCTACTGAAGAAACAAAGTCACCTACATCTTGGATGTTCTGGTGGTAAGCAGATAAACATCACATTTTCATTTTTGGGTGAACTATCCCTTTAAGACCTGGAATATATTGCACAGTCACATGAACTACTTTTAGTGTGTTTTAGTTAATTTATGGACTGTTTTGCTGTATTAATTTTTTTTAAAGAATGTTGTGTTCCACAAAAACAAAAATATCAGTATATGGCTTTGGAACAACATGAGCATTTATAAAAGAAGAGAAATAACAGAAAGGCTATCCGTTAAAGGGATAGTTCAGCTAAAATGAAAATCTGCTGAAAATACTCACCCTCAGGCCATCCAAGATAAGTTTGTTTCTTCATCAGAGCAGATTTGGAGAAATTTAGCATCACTTGCTCACCAGTGGATCCTGTGCAGTGAATGGGTGCCGTCAGAATGAGAGTCTGAATAAAAACTTCACAATAATCATTTTACAATCATTTTACTACAATTAATATTTAAGGCATTTTCCGGCTAAAGTACATGTCCACTGTCCATAATAATGCTTTATTCAATGTAAAAGTGATCTCGTCTGAATTAGGAGAGAAATATGCTCAGATCAATCACTGTTTATAAGCTAAAACAGTACAAAACAGCTCTAAACAAATATTTTCACATCCATTGGTGAGTGATGGAATGCTACATTTCTCCAAATGTTCCCATGAAATATGAACATGTATACAGTTGCTATCCAATCAGTTAAAAAGTTCTATTTCTCCTCCAAGTGATATTTTAATCACATTCGTCATGAATTCATATGCTTGAATACACTAAGTAAAATAACATTATAATTTCATGTCTGAATCAGAGAACTCAAAGCACCAATTCCCTCTTAGTGTAGTGAGGGAAACTGAAAGTGTGGGGATGCTAGATTCTCAGGGTGTAGACCATGTTCATGAGGCTCTGGGATTAGAGACAGGAGAAGGCTGGGGTGGTACAGGACACGTACAGTAAAGTCCATCTGTTAGGACAGGAAACAGATTGCATCCTGCAGCGTGTTGTGCACCCATCTAATGGCTCTATCAGCCATGCGTGAGGGACTTTGAATACGGTCATATCAATGTAACTCATTCAGGTGTGTTAAGAGATAAGATAATAGTAAATTTAGAAGATTAGGCAAAATTCACACAGTGTGTTTTATCATCTTATGTTGTAGTCATTTGGTCCAGAAGTTTGAGATCACTGCTTTTGTTTTCCTAATTAAATGCAAACATTTAGATTATTTTACATTTTTGATAATGTTTAATTATATTGCCAATATAAAAAACTAAAGTCAAAAAATATGTCTCTCTTTTGTTTTAGTGACAGCAGCACTTAAACTGACATGAACTTAAATTTTTTAAACCCTGATGAAAACATGATCGGTGTGGCAAATTTGCTTATTTGATTCATCATGTAGAAATCTTAAAAATCTTAAAAGTCTTCAAAAATACATATTTTTCATAAAAGTAAAATATAAACAAACAAACAAATATCCATGTGATTTAGGACATTTGGACTACATTGTTTCATGGATAACAGAAATCTCCTACTGGTACTACTGGTAATACAATGCTATATAATAAAATGTAATATAAAAAATACAGATATTATTAACAATATTATGATTAACATATGATTATGTAAGAGAATATATAATATAATATAATATAAAAGATTATTATGAAAATTGTAAATTGCGGAACTGACCCACTGCCGAAACTCCACATTGCCCCGTGTAATATTTAGCTACTTTCGGGACGAGCCCAGCGTATACAGTTGATGGACGTGTGCACTGACCAATGAGCAGAGAAATCGTTCTTGGCTAACCAATGGGTAAACGAGTAAGCTGTAGTCAACCCCGCCTCCTTCAGCAGGTTAGATAGCGCAGCAGTTCTTTGAGTACAACCGCAGTTCTCACGCTGGATACATAGAAAACCATTCCCGTGAAACCAACAGAGAATATGTAGCTGAAAATCACGCCTGTGATCTAAATAGTGCTGATCATCGAGTGTGAGCTGGATACACGGGAGTCAGGGGTGCACATCGGATCACTGAAGGGTAAGACGACAGATATTTATGATAGTTTATGCTCTGATTGTAGCGTATAGAGCTAAAGCAATAAATCCGATGGCTGTTCAGGGTAGAAATAGTTATCTTCATAACGGAAGATATAAGAAGGAAACAATCATAGAGATGTGTTATAGTTAAATCAGTGTGATTGTAAAGGAATTGGGTAAAGGCTGTGGTCAGGCCTCAAATTGCTGTGATTTTAGGACTAATTGCATTGCATTACATTCATAACGTTAGATATATATATATATATATATATATATATATATAAATGTTGAAAAGTGGCTTGATAAATGATTCGTATTAAAACATGAATTGCACAAACAGCTAATGTTTGTGTTCAACAGGCCTTTAAGGCATTTGCATTGAAATCTCAGTGCACAATGCAGTGCTGTTAGCCTTACAGGGGTCTTTGTTAAAATAAAAGGCTGTTGTATTTGCTCTAAACTGCAGATATCGCTATTCCATCATTGTCCATGAGATATGATTATGATTTTTGATTGTGACATATGTGTAGATGGGATTTCCTCACTGGTATGTGATTAAAGATCATGTTGATGTATTATGCAACAGTTATCAAGACGAAATAGACAGAAACAACAACTTGATTTAGTTGCTGTACGCTTAGTTAATATCTAAATGTTGGTTCGTGATCTGATGGGTCATTTCAGGGTGGAATTGCTCTGTATAAATCAGCTGTTTTCTGTTGAATGTAATGGTACATTACTTAATGTATTTTCAATATTTTCACGTCGAACTGTGAGTTACCATCAAATTCGTGTGAGATTTCTCAGCAAACGCAGAAGTGTCATTAAGTTGAAAAGCCTAAATAGCACTTTCCACAAATAAAGTACATTTTAGTGTCTCATGTGGTTGATCTAACACTAAATTAATACTGAAAAGTAGAAATTAATACATTGAAATAAAAGTAGTTTCTTGTCAGTCCATTATTCTGCATAGAAAATGTACAAATTGTGTTATTAAGGTGGGACAGCCTGACCTCTTATATTATGAAAACATATTTTCCTTATTAATTTTTGTCTTTTTTTGAGAAGCAAAATGTTCTTGAAAGAGTTTATGCCTAAAACAAGAAAAAAATGTCTGCCAGTGCATTGAGAAAAATAAGTTTTTATTTATTTTTATTTATTTATTTTAGGCATGAACCTTTTTTTTTTTTTTCAGAAAGCAATAATAATAATCAAAATTAATAAGTAATTTAGCATCTCATGTAAATTGATCTTGATTTTTGTATATTTATATTGGAAAACAGGAAAGAAAATACTGTTTTGCAAGAGGCTGGCTTCTCCCACCTCATATTCCTTAAAATTATGAATGCTAAGAAATAAAAATTTGTCTTCCTAGTTTATTCAGGTGGACAATAACAAGTTTCATTCCAATGTCTAAATATTTTAGGACTCATTCAACTATTGATCGTAACTGTCAAGCTCAACCATTTCACCCCATTATCCAAGTTATTATAAGAATAAATTATAAAACTGCTGGTTATAATCATAATTTAGTCTCTACACAACCCTGTTATCCGTTCTGTTGTATTTAAAATGCGTTAGAAAAAACTTTAAACCAATTTTATTGCAAAATCTCGCAAGGCAGGGTTTTAAACTGTATTTATACATCACAAATATTGGTAAAATGGTTCTGTAAAAGTGTAAACAATAGAAAATTAGCCCTTTGTGACCCTGGATCACAAAACCAGTCTTAAGTAGCGAGGGTATGTTTGTAGCAGTAGCCAACAATATCCTGCTGTAAATATACAAAAACTTACAAAAATTTTGATTAGTAACAGAACTTCATTTGGGCAACTTTATAGGCGATTTTCTCACTGTTTTGATTTTTCACGCCCTCAGATTCCAGATTTTCAAATAGTCTTATCTCGGCCAAATACTGTCCTATCCTAACATCAATGCGTCATTGGAAAGTTGATCAATAAATTGTGACACATGAAATTGACTCTTATGACTGTTTTGGTGGTCCAGGGTCACATTTGTTAAAAACGAAAACAAAATAGTTGAATTTAACAGTTTCAGGGCTCATTTGTACCTTAAACTTGGCACTTTACATGGAATAATGCCACACTGTGTAGAATGTAGAATAGGAATGTGCTATTCTAAGAAATGATTTTTGCCTGACGATGATCAAAACAATGCATTGAAGTCATGTTTACAGATCAGAATATCCCAGAAACTTGAGCTTTGTTTTAGAAACCACCCATAACACCCTAGCAGCCACATTGCGACACGTTAAAAACCAGGACACCTTAGCAACCGCATAGAAACACCCTGACAAACACCCACAACCCCATAACTTTGCACATGCATTTCCAAATTTTCTTTGTAATTTGTGTCAGGATATGTTTTTTCCAGTCAATCACATGTGTTTCTGTGGCATGTTGGGTGTGGTGCATTGCCCTGCAGAAATCTGCACACACATCACCTCCTGTCAGAATACGTCCAGCTTTTTATTGTCTTATTTTCATTTTTCACACACGTATTCATACGCACCTGGTCCAGCCGGTGACTCAGCTGCCAATATGGCCCTTTCTGTGGTTTGGTGTTTATCTGGTGGCACTGAGTAAGGCCTGTATGACTGAGCTTGACATTATCTGAATTATAGGGATGAACAGTCATAACTACTGTTATTTGATTCTCTACTGTCGTCTTATTACAGTAACCCAGTATTCAGCGTCTGGGAGATGGCTGAGATACAGTAGCCTTGCTTTTTTTTTTTGCTTTTTCCATGACCTCACAGTTGTGTGTATGAATGTTTTGGGGCCCGGGGCCTGTTGCAGCTGGTGAGTTTCTGTAATTATTGTCACACTGACAGCTCTCTCCACAGCCTCTCATTAAGTTAAAAAGAGAGAGAGCGAGCTAGAGAGCAAACTCAAATGAATGAGCGAGAGACATTTTGTCTGGGGCCCCAGATCCCGCTGAGCAGAGGGGCCCGGGATCAAGGAGAAAGGGTTGGGAAAATGGTGAAAGCAGCTATTTATATTTTGCCATTTCCTCCATGAGGGGAGAGTCCCCCCGTGCGCGGGATTCACAGAAGTTGGACGGTGTATCTGCGGTCTGCGGGGACCCGTCTCTTTTCTTCACCCCACCGTCCCCGAACGTGCCTGTGGAAGCACAGCGGTCCCATTCAGTCCTCACGACCCCCCGCTCTCAGAGCAGCACCTGCTGTTCAGGCGCCTGCAGTGACGTGGCATTGATTTGCCGCACGCGTCTGTCTTTCACTGCTTTTGTCAGTGCAGTTGGCCAAAAGCTACTGCAGTATTACATTTCTGGGACTTTAAGTTTGCTGAGACTGTGCTCAGCTTGAGATATGGTTTTATTGTGATTCGTTTTTTCTTTTTTTCTATACAGAACATTTGCTGTTTGAATGCTAATGACTGTGTTTAAATGTATATACATTTTATATATACATATATATTTTTTAATAGATGTTATACATTATCTATATATTTTAATATCTTAAATTATTATATCTTAATGTTTTTTTTTTTTCTATTTTCTATGTTTTCTATTTTCTGAATGCATGATTTGATCTTGTGACTGATTCATCCTTCAATATCTTTTTTTTTCTTAAATATTTTAAACTAGGGCTGTTTAACCATGAATCGCGATTAATCGCATCCAAAATAAAAATGTTTGTTTACATGATGTATGTCTGTGTACTGTGCATATTTATTATGAATATGAAAGTACACACACATACATGTATATATTTAAGAAAAAATGTTATGTATCATAAATATGTATATATAATACAAATTGTATGAATGTACATATAAATACATGTAAATATTTTTCAATTTTTTTTTTTAGTATACATAATAAATATACACAGTATACACATGTATTATGTAAACAAAAACTTTTACTTCGGATCCGATTAATCGTGATTAATCATTTAACAGTACTTTAATAACAGTAATAAACAGGATTTTTTCCCCAACCTTTTTAAAAATGTCAAAATTAATATATTAAAATTAATGTAATTAAAAAAAATATATATAAATATAAATATATACATATATAGTCTTTCCACCATTTCTGTTTTTCTTTCTTACTTCTGGACTCTGTTTTAATGGTCAAATTAAATATTAGCAATCAAAAAACATGTCTACTTAATTGAATTATGAAAATGCAACAATTTATTACAATTTTAACAAAAATGACACATTTAGGACACTATGAAATATTTTTTTATTTTCCCCAAATAAAAAAATATTGTTTTATGTTTTGATTTGTCTGGTCCATTTTAATGGTTTCATTAAATTTTAATAATCACAAAGCATGTCCTAATCAGTTTAATTGACACTATGCACGATCACTTCCGAGTTGGGTCTCAGCCCGCTCAGTTACATCCGGTGCAGCACCAGAAGCCGTTTTCGCTGTTGGCGATACCTGTGTGAAAATGCCGCAGGAGAAGATGACATGCTTCACTTGCTGTTTACAAGAGCTTCCCTGGATAACTGTGAATGACGTTAATCGTATCGTGAGGCAATCAGCTCAACAGTAAGAAAGAGAAGGGCTTCAAATTATATATTTAGAGTTACATCGACAATTTTGAGGGCAAGTATTCTCATGCTATAATGTTATCCGAATATCGATTCTAGCCATCTCCGTTTCTCACAGTTTATATATGTCTTTGCATTATTTGTATTTATTTATTTATTTATTTACTTATCTATCTATCTATCTGTGTAGTTACATTTTATGTACATTGTTTGCATCTTATATGTGATTTTTTTTTTAAATTAATATACATATTGGATTTTACTTTATGAACGTTACTAACTATAAGTAATATCTTAGTTTCTAGTAAGGATCAGCAGGTGACAGGAGAGATCTGCGTGAGGGCGACATGTTTCAGGTCGATGACGAAGTCAGAGAAGCCGCATAGTTTGGGAGTAGGAGGACTTCAGTCAAGACAATCAAGTCTTTAGCTAAGCACAGTTAACGTTTTAAATAGAGATGCACCGATCGACCTGTTTTGTGTCTGCGTGCAACACAGCGGTGTTTCGTTATTGAATAAATCCACGCTTTTTAACGAATCAAGTGAGTCAGTGATTCAGTAATCCATTTATAAACGCAGTTGCTTGCCTCGTTTCTGAATGAATCAGCTGTTTAAACGAATCTGTTGAACTCAAACAGCCATTTGCTGCCACCTACTGGTTTGATTTCAGTTTATTTTCATTTCATTGCCTACAGGTGTAGAACACACACAAACAAACTAACAAAAACAGTAGACAAATAATAATTTATATATTGTATTTACACAACATCACTGTACAGGAAATGTTTAACACTGTATCAGAGTTATTTATATTTACATATTTACATTTCTGCATTATAAATGTTCAGTTATATGTATATGTTTACTGCAGTACAAATGTTCAAAGTTATGTATACATTTACATGTTTACAGTACTGCAGTGCAAAAATTCAACGTTATGTATATTTACGTTTACAGGAAACATTGTATAAAATATACATGTTTATATTATTTATTACGAAAATAAATATAAAATCATCAATCTCCAACAAATGTAATCTTGCCTTTAATCCTTGGCCCAAGCTTTCACTAACGGGCCATTCTGGTAATTACTAATGTATAAGTATATAATACTATATTGTAATACTTAAATTATGAATCGCTGTCAAATTAATCTTATGAAAGAGTTTTGCTGCTAGTATACTTCGCTATAGAATGCGCTATGCGGAAGTAAATAGGCTGACCGAGATTCTACCGGAAATACGTCAGCAGCGTTCGTGCATAGAGTCTATTCATATTAAAAACTTAATAACTTTCTGTATTCCATTCCATGTTATATTACATTCTGTATTACGGTAAATTTCATTTTTTTTTGACTAGATTCGGCAGATAATGCAGAAATCATAGGGGCCCTAAATTGTTGAAATACATCAATTCATAACCCATGTTTGTTGCATTTGGAGCAATACATTTGTGGCAAACAGCTGCCATCTTTGGTTTAACTTACAGTAACTACTGTCATGGCAAAGCCACATTATGAACAGAATCTTGCTTGACATGTTTATTAACAGGTTAAATAATGCATTGGTTTAATGACACAGACATTTGAAGGTAACTCTATCGCCCCCTGAGATTTATTACAGTCACAGTAACACAAAAGCGTGTTAAGTTTGTACTATGGCACTGCAGGCTTGTGTTGCATTGGCTGTTATGTATCTTAACTTGTATTTCTAGCCTTTTAGTGTCTTAAAAAAAGTGTAAGACACTAAAAAGGTGGAAGTATTGTGTATCAGGAAACTGCTGCAATACCCAGATCTGTCCTTATTCACCAAACACGTGTTTCTGTTCTCTATTTCACAGTAATGCTGTGTGCTTGAGTAAGTCCATATAGTTAAACCTACTCAAGCAAACAAAATGAGGCCACAAGGGAGAAAATCTTATGTGTGGCCACTTTTATATCCTAGAGATTTTTTTTTTAATTAAAACAAACAAATTGCTACTTTTTTGTTGTAAGAAAGTTACGTTTTTTACAAATACTTTTGAAATGCATTTTATATATGGATTATTAACTTTATTTTACGCTTGTCTTCAAATGTTACATTTTAAAGAATCCATCAAATCTATAGTTAAAAATAACAAAACAATGTTGATCTGCCCAGACAAATAGTAAAATATTCATTTATTCTATTTATTTCAAAAAATGTCGCCACAAATTTGAAATTGCAAATGATATGAAAGGGAAGCTCCGTCGGAACCGTTGAGTTTTGTGACCTATATGGTTTTAACAGACAATTTTAAGAACGTCTGATCATCATTTTTTTTTTCTTAATAATCATAGTATGTTTTAAAGAAGAAATAAAGGAGAACAAAGTGGTAATAGAAAATGCGTTTATGGTTATCATGCAATTTTCAGTTCTGTATTCAGAGACTGATTTGGTAAGCATCTGTTTATTATGGTTTGTTTTAAACCATGATAGAGGGGACCGTTGTGGCATTTCCTCTGTGTATTTCAATGTTTCATGGCCTTATAGGGCCTGAAAATCAGCCACAGACTCTTGAGTTCACCTTGTTAGATGACTTGAAGATGATAAAATCAAAATCGTCCCTGTTTACTTTCATTGTTACGTTTTTCGTTGTTCCACAGAAAAATCATGAAATCATTTTCATAATCTTTCAGAATGTAGTAACGTCAGCTAGGTTGCATAAATTTTAATTACACCACAATCAATTCCTGATAGATGAAATTAAGTTCTTCTTAACATTTTTGTTTTCTTAACATCTTGTTTTAATTGGAAATGCGTCTCATTTACAGTTAGAGTTTTAAGCTGATATAAGTTTGTGTGTTGGGTTTATAGGCTTTGCACTTGAAATGGTGTGTCACCTGTGTGTTTGAGCAGGAAAAACGGAGAAACTGAAATATTTAAGCATTTGACCTTGATCTGTAAAATAGGCCAAGAGAAAAACAGGTGTTCGGTGTGTGAAATGACTGTTTTCCACTTAGCCTGTTCACAGGCCTTCTGTGCTGCAGGATTTAGTGCACTAATGTGTTTGTTTGCCATTGTGGCGGGTCTGATGGGATGCTATCTGTTAGAAATACAATGGAAGATAAAGCCCCTGTATCTACTTCACCTTTTGAAAGCTTCGGCTTTCCGGACATGATATCTGTGTGGTTTACAAATCGGCAGATATTTTGATTGCAGCAGTGAATTCATCCTCATGATGGAGCTGAGAGGAAACTGCTGTTAAACTGCCTTATTGAATTGCTTTATTCCATGGTGCATCAGTAATGCAGTGCATGCAAATGTGAACACGTCTTAAGCTGCTTTTTTACTTTTAAACATCCTAAATGACAACAACTGGGTCCTTTTTTCACTTCGTTCTTTCTGTTGAGTCAACCGAAAGTCTGAGTTTGGTTTATTTAGAGACTCAGACTACAGTTTTGCACTTACTGTCGAACATGTGCACATGCACGCTAAATAGTTAGAGAAGTAAAACTGGGCATCGTACACTAAAAGACAAAGAATTGCACACCATTTTTAAATCATTTTGAACAAACTCTCACAGAAACATGTGCCTTGTTGCTAGGACATGCATGATGAGCAAACAGTTGCTGCATCCGAAGCAATATTATTTAGTACAGGGGTGCTCAACCCTGTTCCTGGAGATCTACCTTCCTGCAGAGCTCAGCTCCAACCATGATCAAACACGCCTGAACCAAATAATTATGATCTGAGAGAGCACTTGTTAATTACAGACAGGTGTGTTTGATCAGGGTTGGACCTAAACTCTGCAGGAAGGTAGATCTCCAGGAACAGGGTTGGGCACCCCTGATTTAGTAGGTGAAAAACATTATGTGGAGTTGTGTGTCCAAATTCATAGTATTCAAAAAACAGTAGGCTGAAGATTCTGAAGTGTGCATTTCATGGACATTTTACTATCCCATGAGGCTACAGGAGAGGATGAGAGAGGATATGAATGGTAGAGAAGCAATGCAACTGATGCTAATAGGTCACATGAAAGTAAAAACTTGGCTGATGTATAGTACATCTGAATTGTATTCATAATACCCATGTACCCATTACATTATATAGAAGGAAGTGCAGTACATTTCAAATCTGTTGTCGTACATACTAGGGCTCAATTCATCATTCCTCAATTCGAGTACTCAATTTAAAAAACAAAACAAAAAAACAAAACAAAAAAACAAAAAAAATCGCCTATTGCATTTTGCCCATGTCCACTAACCGGCAAAATACCGGAAGTGGTGCATTCGATGGACGAGAATTCTGTTTTCCAAGGCTGCAAACCCATTTTCACATTAATTCGCAAATGCTACGATTTAATTAAATAAATAAATGCGATGCAGGTTATATATATACGCTTTTAAATATTTACATGGGTGTAGGTTACGTATATGCGACTGCGGTATGAGTAAATGCTGCTCCACACAAACTGTTATCATCTCTGAATATTGTTATGAGTTTGAGTTTATTATAACGTTCATCTGGGAATGCAACATGCGCCACTTCATCAGATTTGTAAGGTTGATCATTTATAAACCTACGCAAACACAGGAGAATACATTAGTATCTTTCTCAGTATGCTAACTGTTCATCGCGATTTCACAATAAAAGTTTAAACCCTCACTCTTAGTTTACATGTTTTGATGTGCACATATTTACAGAAATTATATACATATTTAAGAAATTGTAGTGGCTGTAGCATTTCTGTCATAAATAAATTCCCAAATATCAAAGATTAAGTGGACCTTAGGGCTGTCACTAACAATTATGTTGATAATTGTGTAATCTGTTAAATATTTTGTTGATTAATCGAGTAATCGGATAACTATAATTAAGGGTTTTTTTGGGTTTTTTTTTTGTAGTAATAAAATAGACCTAAGTGAACAATAGCCTTTAAAATGGCATGGAATACATATAATAGCAATAGTAGGCAATAATAATTAGTTTCAAATAAAGCATTAAAAATAAGTAATCATATAGATTTATTGAACAAAACTGTTAAAATGCATAATGTATTATAAACAATCAAGCTAATGTACATTACATATTATAACAAATGACTGCAGAGGGTGCCAACGGCCTGACGATTGTTTTTACACTTTACTGCACGATCTAATCCTTGTTTAATATCGACTCATATTTCATTCAAATGTCCACTTAATCTTTAATATTTGGCCATTTCTTTATATTAGAAAAGCTACAGCCACTGTAATGTCTCAAATATGTGGACATCAAAACGTGTAAACTCAGAGTGATGGTTTTAACTTATTTTGAAATTGCGATGAATAGTTAGCATATTGAGAAAGATAATGTCGTATTCTCTTGTGTTCGGTAGATTTATAGATTATTTACCTGACAAATCTGATGAAATAACACAAGTTGCGTTCCCAGATGAACGTTATAATAAACCCGAACTCACAACAACATGCAGAGATGGAGTTTGAGACTCTCCACACATGTACATGCATGATAACAGTTTGTGTAGCAGCATTTGCTGTGAACGGAGCCGCACTGAGATGTACAAACGTGACCTATACATGCATGTAAATAATTAAAGCACATATATATATATAACACACATATATTAAACCTGCATTGCAAATATTTGTTTAATTGAATCATAGCCTTTGTGAATTCATTATAGCATTATGCTTTATTATGATTATTAAATGGGTTTAATATGTGGAATGTGCCATTTCCATTTTTTTCCCCGATTACTCAACACTGGCAAAATGCAGTAAAGTGGACATTTGATTTAAATGTTCTTTAATCAATATTGAACAAGAATTAGATTGCGCAGTAAAATGTAAAAACACAATTGTCATGCCACTGGCGCTCTCTACAGTCATTTGTTATAAAGCATAGTGTACGTTAGCTCTGTTTATAATACAGTATGTATTTTAGCAGTTTTGTTTAAAAAGCATGATTGCTTGCTTTTGATAATTTATTTGAACTAATTATTATTGACTCATTGCTATTATATATAGGGGTGTAGCTATCGATTAATTTAGTAATCGAGTATTCTACCGATTATTCCATCGATTAATTGAGTAATAGTATAAGAAGTAATTTTCTTTATTAAAGAGCAATACTAAATATACAAGAGAAAATAAGATGGGTCTTATTTGTACTTGCAGTTACAAATGCTCCAGTAATATTTTGTTATTTTAAACAAAACATTGAATACTGATATTTACATGTATTTTTAAAATGAAGATACTGAATCATTTAACGGGTGATTCATTCAAGAACGAAAGACTGTCATGTTGCTCAAAGATGCAAAACAGTGCTGTGGCTGTGTTTGGAATGGTTATTTGTTAGCGAAATAGAGCAAAAACAGGCAATATGCTATCTAAAAAGTAAGTCTCTTAATAATGACTTCTTTTTTTATTGATGAACTGTTGCATAAAATCAGTATTTGATATTCACTAACTTTCTAACTTTCTGTGTGTCACAGAGAGAATGAGACAATCAGTATAAATGACACTTAGTCCTTCACAAAACATAGCTAACTTAGGGACATCATAACTAACCACCAATAATTTACAGTCTTAAATATGTCCAGCATTTATCGGGTTGTGCATCAGTAATAATGCTCAGTGGGGAAACACAGTGTTCCGTGTATAGTTACAGTAAATGGACTAAACGAAGCCTCGTGGCAAATAATTTGCCTCTGATTTTTTTGTATTTGAGTTACTAAAGGAATCGTTTCAGGCCTAATTATATATGCATTTTAAGTAATTTTAAACTGCGTATTATTTAAACAAATTTCTATTGTTTACGTAGGTCTGTTTTTATTACTACAAATAAATGTAATTAGCCAATTAATCGACAGATTACTCAATTACTAAAATAATTATTAGTGACAGCCCTAGTACATACTAGACAGTATATTATTTGGACGCAGCTGATGTTCCAAAATCGCCTCAGAATATCAATATCTGCTGACTCTTAAAACTTTTAAAACAGAGTATTCCTGCCTTTTAGCCATTAAGTCTGCAAAGATGTTGCCCAATGTTTTAAAATGTGTTCAGATTTTAAAAGTTGTTTGAAGTTGTTAAAAAGTTGTTACAAGTTGCTGCCTAAAGGCTGATTCTTGGCTGATTTAAGTTACAAAGTGGACCAGACTTTGTGCCTATAAGCAAAAATCTGGCTCTGCAGGAAAGGCAGTGGTTTTTTTTGTTTTGTTTTTTTTTTAATGCACTAAATGGGTTCTGTGGTTAAACAGCTATAGGGTTAATTCATTTTATTGTGCCTTGTGAGGAAATGCATGGTTAAATTATGATCATGCTGTTACCACATGATATAATGCATTTGGTCTAATTCTTCTGTAATGGCAACCAGATGACTCCAGATTTATGTGTACTGCCAAGACTTTATTTTGACTCTTCATTTATTAGTGCTTTTATTGGCAATTGACTCCTGAATATAAATTTGGTTATGAATGCTACTAGATTTTTACATTTTGTGAAGAAAATATGTGTACAGTACTTTGAGTGGAATTTAGCTTTTTAATGCAAAATCATCAGTGGGATTAGCACATCTGGCCTCAAGAAGATGCATGATTTGAGCTATCATTCATGTCTGTAGTACAAATAGCGCGGGACGGGTTACACGCTAAAGGTTAATACTTCGAATTTGGGGTTTGTTGAAATATGAATTGCAATAACTATCCAAAGACACTGAAAGTCTGTTAACATGATTATAAGCCTGATCATGAGTGGTTTTATTATGGAAAATGTCAAAGGAAGCCCTCAGGGAGTTTTCAGGCCGAAGATATTAAGGTCTTTTGTGAACAGAGCCGTTTCCTTGTATGACTTTTGCTCTAGTCCATCTCAAGTGGTCGTCCCATGTCGGAGCCCTATATAAGGCCTAATAAACTGAATCTGTGTCCTTCAGGGGCCTGTGTGGCCATCCTGTTTAACACACTTACGTAAGCGGCGCTCATTCCACGTACTCTGCCTGAATCAACAGGCCTGGATTTCTCGTCTAAACCTCACGTCAATATTAGCACCACATTAATGACTATTGCATGATCATGTTTTGTGTGTTCAGCTGCTCTGATATTATATGGCCTTCCTCATCGACAGGGGGCAGGGGGTATCTGAACCTTGGCCTAGATAAAGCACACAGAGAGAGTTTTTCTTTAAGATGATGAATTGTTTTTTAAACTTGAGCTTTTCAGTGACTTTTGAATTAATGGGATAGTTCTCCCAAAAATGTAAGATGTCATTTACTCAGTCTCATGTTGTTCTAACCCATATGATGTTCTTTCTTCTGTAGAGCACAAAAGGAGATATTTAGAAGTTTGCTAATGATGCTCTTTTCCAATGATCACGATTAAAATGTGATTTATTGTGCATGATGCTGTTAGAAACAACAAGGTCATGTACTTAAATCCCCAGGAAAAGCAACTGATAAAATGTGTTTGAATTAGGGCTGTAATGGTACACAAATATGACAGTTCGGTACGTACCTCGTTATTTTATTTTATTTTTTTAAATAAACAGTGGTTTTCTGGACAAGTTGCTTTCTTTCAACACATTCAGTTATATTTAAAATTTTCTTAGTGATAAAAATCTACCTCAGCTGCTTTAAACTATAAGGAGCCCTTTTACATTGTAAGGTTACAATTACCAACTTAAAGGAGAAGTCCACTTCCAAAACAAAGATTCACATATAATGTACTCACCCCCTTGTTATCCAGATGTTCATGTCTTTCTTTCTTCAGTCGTAAAGAAATTGTTTTTCGAGGAAAACATTTCAGCATTTTCCTCCATATAATGGACTGATATGGTGCCCCGATTTTTAAGCTTTCAAAATGCAGTTTAAATGCGGCTTCAGACGATCCCAAATGCGGTTGTAAACGATCCAAGCCGAGAAAGAAGGGTCTTATCTAGCGTAACGATCAGTAATTTTAATACAAATAACACAATTTATATACTTTTTAATGCCAAACGCTCATCTTGTCTTACTCTGCCTGGACTGTTTTTGTTCTGGTTCGTGACAGTTAGGGTATGTCGAAAAACTCCCATCTCATGTTCTCCCTCAACTTCGAAATCGCCTTTTATCGCTGTTTTACCTTTTTTGTTGAGGGTGTTTAATCTCCTTTGCATGTTCACTTTGCAAAGACTGGGTCGGTACTTCTGCAGCAATGTAGGATGATTTTGAAATGATTTTTGAAGTTGAAGGAGAAAATACGATCAGCATTTTTCGACATACCCTAACTGTCTTGAACCAGAATACACAGAGCTCAGGGAGAGAAAGGCAAGACGAGTGTTTGAGATTAAAAAGAATTTAAATTGTATTTTTTTAATGAAAATAACTGATCGTTTCACTAGATATGATTCTTCCTCGGCTGGGATCGTTTGAAGCTGCATTTAAACTGCATTTTGGAAGTTCAAAATCGGGGCACCATATCAGTCCATTATATGGAGAAAAATGCTGAAATGTTTTCCTCAAAACCCATAATTTCTTTACGACTGAAGAAAGAAAGACATGAACATCTTGGATGACAAGGGGGTGAGTACATTATATGTGAATCTTTTTGGAAGTGGACTTGTCCTTTAACCCAAGCTTAAATTTACTTACTATTTATTTTTAAATGTAATAATTAACACTTAACTTTAAAAAAAATTGTATGCAAACATGTAAATTGCACATAATGCAGTTTTTAAATTAACTTGATGTACTTGTTCGGTACACATGTGACCCGTACCGAAAATTTTTCTAACACGTGTACCGTTACACCCCTAGTTTAAATGTTTGCCCAGCAAACAAGTGTGTTTATGATTTTAATAAATGAAAGTACAATATGATACCAGTTTGCAGTGTCAAACAGCAAACACCTCAGTTTAAGATCTTCTGGTTTAGGTTCTGCTCCTCTGCTGCTAGTCCATCATTGTGTGTGTGATGTGTCAGAGGAAGTGAGGCAGTGCTGGAGGGGGAAAACACACAGATTGCATTCCAGCAGGCACCAGAGCCTGTGATTTGAGCTCCCTGTCAGAGGCATTAGGTTACAGCGTCTGGGAGCTTGTGCTGGCCGACAGCTACTGCTAGTCCACCAGAACGGCCAATTCTACCTCATAAACTAGCAGTTCCGATCTACTGGGTCAGTATTTAGTCATGGAATTTGACGTTTTATGACGTAATCTGGATTTGAATTGGTGGAATTGTATGTTGATACAGAGAGTGTTTGTACCATCAGTCAAATCTTCCGCGCACTTGAGGATCATAATACTCCCGGTTCTTGACTCATTTTGAGTCTGACGTGACCAATTCAGCCGAGAACTGATCACTTAATCTGAGCTGTGAACTGGAGAATAGCTGTGATCAGGGCAGCTGCATGTTTGTGAATGAGTTGTTCAGGAAAATGAGTGATTAAATTTATAATAATCGGCCCAGTTGAATGATTCATTTGGAATTGTCATATTTTGGAGCATGTCTGGGGATTTTTGTAGTTTAGAATACCAAGGAACAGTATGATTTAATGACATGTAATGAAGTATAGTAGTAAAGTTTTCTAAAATACAAATACTCTAAAGTATGAATGTACAGAAGTAGAGTAACCAATCTTGTTATTGTTACCTTAACACTATTTATTATCATTATTTATAATATTTATTTCATTAGCTGAAATAAACTAAAATATAGACTGCCGGCCAAAAGTTTGTAATATATCTGCTTTCTGATACTCACCAAGCCTGAGTACAATGGTAAAATTGTGAAATGTTATTATATTTTAGAATATTAGAATGATTTATGAATGATCATGTGACATTGAAGACTGGAGTAATGATGCTGAAAATTAAGCTCTGTCATCACAAGAACAAATTACAATTTAAAACATATTTGCATAGAAAACAGTTCAATTAAATTGTAATAATATTTCACAATTGTACCATCAATTCTTATAGGTTTTTATAATTATTCCAAACTTTTGGCTGGCAGTGTAAATTCAAAGGCTTGCTCTTAAAAGATGGATCAGTGACCAGTTTATTTGGACCGGCTTGCTCCTCTGAACCTCTACCTGTAAGTGTGATTTAATAATTGATGGTAGTATTTTCTTTCTTATTTTCTAATTGATGATTGTTCAAAGACGTAGTTGTGTGTTATGTGGTCTAATATTATGTCGTGTATGACACTGGGGTAAGTAAATTATCAGGACATTTTTATTCTGAAAGTGGAGTAATCCTTTAAAACTTGTTGCTCTCATGTAACGTTACTCTAACCGGCTGACAGCTTTATCTGTTCACTCGCTATTGTCTAGAAATGTGTTGATGAATAGTGAATGTTTGTCGTTGTTATTACTTAGTTCTGATAAAGAATAGAACAGTACGTTGGTGTGTAAGCTGCAGTGCTTTATTAATACGTTTCTGCGTTGGGTTGACCCATACACTATGGTTGTTTGGGTGTTGTTGTTTACCACCGAGGTGTGGGCTAGAGTAATGGGCGTTCCATGTTTGAAATTCGCTGCACGTTAAACCAATCACAAAAGACTGGGTCATCGGACCGATCACTGTAGATTAGTGTCAGCAAAGGAGTGGTTTGGACAAATGATTCATTTTAACGAACCGTTTGGGAGTCGTTGAACAAATAAGGTAAAAATATGCATATTATAAGACAATAAAAGTGTTCTTGCATGCATGTCAGCTTCTTGTTAGGGACTCCCAAAACCAAAATATGAACCTTTTTTAATCCATAATAGGGGCCACTTTAATATCACCCCTACAATATTTTTTGTGTAAGTTTTTTAAAGTAGAATGTTTGACTAAACACCTTGAGACGTTCAGTGTGATTCATACTGATGGATGGATATACTTTACTGATCCTTAGGTGAAATGTATACCCATAACACACATAATGATGCAAAGACTCACTTAAAAAACCCATACATACCACAGTATAGAAAGTGGCATTACTCTGTAATTTAACCCTCATTAATTCTGCCATTCATCATTACCCATCACTCCCCTGTCGCCCCCTCTCTCGGCATCCCTGCTGTCTGCGATGGCACATGAAAGCGTCTCCCAGCCCGTCAGATCTCCAGGGTGGGCGCCTTCGGCTGTCCGTCACTCATCACGCGCCCGCCGTACGCTCATCAGGCCCTTGTGGTGGGCTGAGACGTTACAGAAGAACTAAAGGAAGCGGTGAGCGACGCCATCACCCTCTCACCTCAGCGAGACACAATAGAGAGAGGAAGTTGTGCACTCTTAAAGTGCAGCAGAATGTGTTAAGTGTGGTCTAGCTCCATTGCCGCAATGGTTGCAGCATTGCTAAGCCAGCTGTAGACCTCGTTTGTTTCAGTTTGCAGTGCACATGCTCGCCTTCTTGAATGTGCAGGTTAGTAGTAACAGGTTTCAGGGGAGTGGTGAACCTTGCTGTAGGTTACAAGAACACAGCAGGATTACCTGTTAACCAGTGAGCACTTCAGATTCTTAGCAGGAATATGAACATGAAGATACAATGTCACAAAGATGTTATTAATGTCAAGACTGGAAAGTGTCAGTAATGAATCTGCGGGTTTCAGATAAGGTGGGATCCTTTTAGTTTTTGTGCATTTTTAGTGTTTATCCTCCAGGAAATTTTTTATTAGCAGTTTGTGTAAAGTGGAATTGGAGGCACTCTAGATGTAGTCGTTAGCCTGAAAAGCGTTGTATATAGTATGTTTGTGAAACATGGGGCCTATTAAAAAGCTGACAACGTAGACTGCTACCTTCTAAGATGCATTCTAACTAAGAAGGAACCTTGTAAGTGACTGATTTGGAACTTTTTATATAGGCAGCGCCTTTACGAAACACACAAATAAAGCTCTGAACTGGAGACTTGACTCGCTTTTGATTCCAGTAGCGTTTGATGTTAGCATGTCGCTGAGCTAACAGTTCAGTATTCTAATTATCATTAAAAGAATACTAAAAATAGTTGCAACCAGAGTGGCTCAGATTGCAGTTGCATTGCTCAGTGTGATTTCTAAACTGATTCAACAGGTTAATTGAAAAGAATTAGTTCAAAAGAATCATTTTTAACAAATCAAACATTGTGTTTCGGAGTCGGTCTAGCTTTCTTTCATTTCGATATAACACAGAATAGTATGCTTTAATGAAATGTAGTGATAAAGTCACACTCAACTTGCTTTTGATTCCAGTAGCGTTTGATGTTAGCATGTCGCTAGTGTGCATGAGTCGTTCAATGTGACCTGATTCAACAGGTTAATTGAAAAGAATTTGGTTTAAAAGAATGATTTGTTAGTAAATCACACATTGTGGAGCCGGTCTAGCTTTCTTTCAGTTTAATATAATAAAGAACAGTATGTTAATATGAAATGTAGTGAAGTAAAACTTGTCTTTTGATGGCGTTTGATGTTAGCATGTTGTTAAGCTAACAGCTCAGTATTCAAATTAACATAAAAAATGCTAAAAATAGTTTGAGAGAGTTCGGTTCCAAAATGAGTTGTTCAGTGTGATTGAACTGATTCAGCAAAGAATTGGTCCAAAAGAATGATTTTATTAACGAGTTCAGATGCTTGCATTTCATAGCCAGTCTGTTTTTTTTTTTTTCAGTTTGAGATGAGAAGCAACAGTGATGGAAAGCTGCGATCAGAGTAGTCCAGTTTTAAACACGAGTCGTTCATTGTTTTTTTTTTTAAACTGATTCAACAGGTTCACTGAAAAAGAATTGTTCAAAAGAGTGATTTGGTAAGAAATTGGACATTGCTTTTGTTTTTGGATTTGGTCTTGATTTCTTTCAGTTTCATTTAACAAGGAACAGTATGTTTTCATGAATTGTAGTGAAGTGAGACTTAGCTTGCTTTTGATTCCAGTAGCGTTTGATGTTAGCATGTCGCTAGTTTGCGTATGAGTGATTTGTGACCTAATTCAACAGGTTAATTGAAAAGAATTTGGTTTAAAAGAATGATTTGTTGGTAAATCACACATTGTGGAGCCGGTCTAGTTTTCTTTCAGTTCAATATAATAAGGAACAGTATGTTAATATGAAATGTAGTGAAGTAAAACCTGACTGTCCTTTGATTCTAGTAGCGTTTGATGTTAGCATGTTGCTAAGGTAACAGCTCAGTATTTAAATAAACATAAAAAGTGCTAAAAATAGTTAATAGATTCCAAAATGAGTTGTTCAGTGTGATTGAACTGATTCAATAGGATCACTGAAAGTAATTGGTCCAAAAGAATGAATGGCCAGTCTATTTTTTTTTTTTTCTGTTTGAGATAATAAGCAACAGCAATCGGAAGCTGCGATCGGAGCAGTCCAGTTTTAAAAACAGTCGTTCACTGTGACTTTTAACTGATCTAACAGGTTCACTGAATTGTTCAAAAGAGTGATTTGGTAAGAAATTGGACATTGCTTTTGTTTTTGGATTTGGTCTAGATTTCTTTCAGTTTCATTTAACAAGGAACAGTATGTTTTCATGAAATGTAGTGAAGTGAGACTCGGCTTGCTTTTGATTCCAGTAGCGTTTGATGTTAGCATGTCGCTAGTTTGCATATGAGTTATTTGAAAGGAAAGGAAAGAACGTGACGTGTGGCCAAGTATGGTGACCCACACTCAGAATTTGTGCTCTGCATTTAACCCATCCAGGTGCACACACACAGCAGTGAGTAGTGAACAAACACGCGCACACACCGTGAACACACACCCGGAGCAATGGGCAGCTATATTGCTATCACTGCGGCGCCCAGGGAGCAGTTGGGGGTTCGGTGCCTTGCTCAAGGGACTCACCTCAGTCATGGTATTGAGGGTGGAGAGAGTGCTGGTTATTCGTTCCCCCCACCTTCAATCCCTGCTGGACCTGGGACTCGAACCCGCAACCTTTCAGTTACAAGCCCGACTCCCTGACCATTTAGCAGGTTGATTGAAAAGAATTGGATTTGCAAATAAAGATTTGTTTATAAGTAGTGAAGTAAAACTTGACTGTCTTTTGATTCCACTAGCCTTTGATGTTAGCATGTTGCTAAGCTAACAGCTCAGT
Source organism: Labeo catla (assembly GCA_012976165.1). NCBI lineage: Eukaryota > Metazoa > Chordata > Actinopteri > Cypriniformes > Cyprinidae > Labeo > Labeo catla. The sequence goes on from VONZ01000240.1 coordinate 823,197, forward strand.
ATTCAAATGAACATAAAAAGTGCTAAAGTAGTTGTTATCGAAGAGTTCACTAATCACTAATCACAGTGTGATTGGTGAACTGATTCAACGGGTTCATTGAAAATAATTGATTCAAATGAATTATTTAATTAACAAATGAGACTCTTGCATTTCATAGCCAGTCTATTATTTTTTTTTTATCAGTTTAAGATAATAAAGAGCAGTGTTCGGAAGCTGCGATCAGAGCAGTGCAATTTTAAAAAGGAGTTGTTCGTTGTGATTTATGAACTGATTCAACAGAAAAAGAATTGGTTCAAAAGAGTGATTTGGTAAGAATTTCAACATTGTTCTATTGTTTCGAAGCCGGTCTAAGCTTCTTTTAGTGTCATATAATAAAAAACAGTATGTTTTCATTAAATGCTTAAGATTCCAGCAGTGCTCTGTGTGTTAGCATTTTGCCAAGCTAACAGCTCAGTATTCAAATTAGCATAAAAAGCATTAAAAATAGCTGTTATCAGAACAGTTCAGTTCACAGATGAGTTGTTCAGTGTGATTGGTGAACTGATTTAATAGGATCATTAAAAAAATTGGTCTTAAAGAATTGTTTTATTAACAAATCAGACTCTTGCATTTCATAGCCAGTATAGCTTTTTTCAGTTTGAGATATCAAGCGACAGTGATTGGAAGCAGCAATCAAAGCAGTCTAGTTTTAAAAAAAAGTTGTTAATTGTGATATCTGAACTGATTGAACAGATTCACTGAAAAACAACTGGTTCAAAAGAGTGATTTGTTAACAATTTGGACACTATTGTTTGGAGCTGGTCTAGGTTTCTTTAAGTTTCATATAATAAGGAACCGTGTGCTTTAATGAAATGTAGTGAAGTGCACACATACATCTGCAAAATGTCTGTTAAAGATCACTTGATCTGCTGTGTACAAACATCTGAGAGACGTCTGTAAGATGTCAGTTTTTCATACATTCTAAATCATAAACACCTTAAAGACATCTAATAGACGTCTATTTGATATCTGACAGGAAACGTCCTATATATTGCAGATGAGCGAACAACAGTTCAGTTCACAAATTAGTTGTTCAGTGTGATTGATGAACTAATTCAACGGGTTCATTGAAAACAATTGGTCCAAATGAGTGATTTTATAAGTGAATCAGATTCTTGCATTTCATAGCCAGTCTGGGTTTTTTCATTTTGGGATAATAAGCAACAGCGATCAGAAGCTGCGATCGGAGCAGTCCAGTTTTAAAAAAGGAGTCGTTCAATGTGATTCATAAAATGATTCAAGAGGTTAATTAAAAAAGAAAAAGAGTGTTTTGGTAAGAAATTGGACATTGCTCTTGTGTTTCGGAGCCAGTTTCTTTCAGTTCATAAAATATAGTAAAGTGCTTTTGATTCCAGCAGCGTTTGATGTTAGCATGTTGCTAGTTTGCATGAGTCATTCAGTATGATCTGTGACCAAATTCTTCAGAGAGAAAAAGAAAAAGTCCAAAAGAGTGATTTTATTAACAAATCAGACTGTTGCATTTCATAACTAGTCTGTTTTTTTTCAGTTTGAGAGAAGGAACAGCAATCAGAAGCTGTGATCGAAGGAGTGCGGTTTTAAAAAGGAGTCGTTCATTGTGATTTATGAACTGATTCAACAGGTTCACTGAAAAAGAATTGGTTCAAAAGAGTGATTTGATAATGGAGCTGGAGCTGGTCTAGGTTTCTTTCAGTTTCATATAATACAGAGCAGTATGTTTTCATGAAATGTAGTGAAAAGTAACTTTCGATTTCAGCAGCGTTTGATGTGTTAACATTTTGCTAATCAGTATTCTAATTAACATAAAAATACACAAACATTTGCTGTAACAGTACGTTGTATTTGGAACAAATGTGTACCTTATTTTAATTGTTTTTCAGTGTTGAATGACATAATCCACATTTCTCTGTCCGCCATCTTAGATAATTTTTTTCAGTGAGCTTCGTGCAGTACATCATGCATCTGACTTTTCTGTGAATGATTCATGTGATACTGCCTTAGAACTTGACCATGAAGGTTTCTTATATTTAGAGTAGACTGTCAGTTCTTTATATAGCCATTGCAAAGTAGAGCTACTTTGTGCTTTTTGGTCTGTTAACAGCATTCGCATGCAAATTTCTCCTTTCACCCATGTCAGCTGTAGTTAGCTTTCACTAGACGCATGTCGTGAGGAAAGCGAGATGGTCCAGATCGCCTCTGCAGTTCCTCTTGATCTTATCGGGGTTATTGAACGTGTTGATGGATGTTGAGAAGATGTCCTCAGATTGGCTCTAAACGGGAATTAATGGGGAACACACTTCTTCAGGTTGGTTTATGCATTGCTTTAGCTTTCAATTTATTATGACTGATTATTACAGTGAGTTACACACAGATATATATATTCAGAAAGTTTGTGCACAGTTACTACAGTAGTGTCTTTATAGCTCTGGTTACGAACATCGAACATTTGTGAGTGTATGAAAGTAATTTTGCTTCATGTTAACCATTTTCATTGAAAAAAGTGTTTATTTTAAATAATTGAAGTAAATCTCACTTCTAGGGCCCTGTGAAATCCGTTTTATTTTTTCCCAAATTCCGTATTTTTTGTTTCCAAACTCCTTTTAAATGGTAAATTAAATTTTATTAATCAAAGAGCATGTCTAATTAATTAAAATCATGAAACTTATACAATTTCACATCAGTTTAATAAAGGTGTAACAAAAATGACATGTTTAGAGCCCTGTGAAATGTTTATTTTTTCTCACTATATGTTTTATTGTTATCAAATTCTGTGTTTTAGCATGTCTAATTATTTGAATGCGTACTTAATTTATTCATGTTTATTCTTAAAATAGCCTTATGAAAGGTTTTTTTTTTTACCCTCAGAAATTCTGTGTTGTGTATTTAAAATGTTCTGGTTATCAAATGAAAGCATAAAACATTAATTGCATTTATCTTTTAATTATTGAAAATTAAGCAAACTTTTTTTTTTTTTTTTGGCAAACAAAGGGGAATTTACTATTAAAATTAAAACAGGGAAGAAATGTTGTGTGATTATACCCTAAAAAAATAATGTTTGTTTCATTTTAGTAGTAGTAGTAATAGTAGTAATATATTTCTGGCACAATGTCTTCAAGTTAAACCAGACTTTTATTTTGACGGGTTGACATGTCTACCTTTACATTTCTGTGTGTATGTGATATAACGCTAGTTTTCCTTAAATGGAATGGTCAAATGCTCATGAAGTGACTCTCAGCAGATATTGTTCATGTATTTATGTCCTCATTTAGTGAGTGGACAGATGCTGAAATCACTGCGAGCGTCACGCGTGCTTCAGTGTGTGTAGTAAACAAATCCGCTCGTCTGCTCCATTCATTAAAACAGAGACACACAGAACATGCAGGATTCACATTTAAATGGTATTTTTGCAGCTTAGTGTTTACAGATACTAGTCCATATTGCGGTTTGATTTAAGGATAATGACCTACTTTTGATAAATTCATTCAAACTTTGGCAAATTCCGTGACATTCTGCATTATTCAGTCAATTCTGTTTTTATGACTGGATTCTGCGATTTTTCTGCATTGCAGAAATCATAGCGCCCTATATCATAAATCACACACATACATTTAGCACATGTATGCAGTGGCCATTCAGAGGTGTTTAGATTAGTCCTCGGTGAGAATGAAATCCGCAAAAAGATACAATTTGTTTTCCGATCATGCGCTCACTGAATGCATTCTGCACTCTCTCGACTACTGTCAACAACAGTGCAGATACGATGTAAACAAGAAATTCATTTTGGAGTTTAGACAGCGAGATTCAGGGAGCTCATGCTAGGCATTTTCATTTCAATAAAATTTTAATTTGGGGGGTGGCTAAATTGAGGTCCCCGTGGGTACAAAAGCTTCTAAATCATACAGAATGAGTTTTTTTTTTTTAATTCAAAAATGCAGAAAGTTTCCTGTGTACTGCAAAAATGCTTACTTGCTCAATTTTTTGTCTTGTTTCCTGCCAAAATATCTAAAAATTGTTAAATCAAGAAGGATTTTTTTTTTTTAGACAAGCAAAAATTATTAATTAAAAAAAAAACCATCAAATTTAAGTGAGTTTTTGCTTAGAACAAGCAAAATAATCTGCCAATGGGGGAAGCAAAAAAATCTTATTTCAAGCAGAAAACAAGATTATTTTGCTTACCTCATTGGCAGATTAATTTGCCACTTAATTTTGACTTGTTTTTCTGAAAATGGACAATAATTTTCCTTCTTGATTTTAAATTTTTTAGATATTTTGGCTGGAAACAAGACAAAAAAAAAAGTAAGAAGAGCATTTTTTGCAGTGTGATAATTAGATTTAGGGGTTGGTGTAGGGCAATAGAAAATATATGTGTGTGTGTGTGTGTGTGTGTGTGTATGTGTAAAATTAAGATAATACTTTATAGCTACTTTTGACTAATCCCTTTTCTTTAAAATAGTTTAAAAGGCTGAAATGTGAGGTTTATCACTATATACATTTTTTTGCATTTGTGTAAAACCTGTTTTTGAAACTTATAATTTCAGTTTAGTGTTTTTGTTTTGTTTTAGTCATTTTGTACCAGTCATTAATATGTTACCATAGACATTGCCCTACCCCACTCATACAGTATTTATTTTATTTGTGCAGGTCTTAAAAAGCCTTAAATTTTATTTTAAAATAGTGGAGATACCCTGTGAATTCTTTAATTTGAAAAATTAAACTATGTTGGCTATTTATATTAGGCATATACAGTATACAATATATATTGTATCCTCTTGAATTGTATATATAATATATATACAATTCAGATAAGCAGTTTTTAATGGCACAATAAGATCTATTGTAAATACAAGTTATATTTATTAAAACGAGTCCCAGTAGACAATAGAACCACTGTACTTCAGTGCTTCTTATCGCTCACATCTGTAACTCCGAAATGAAGGCTTTTTTTCATACTCTATCTCATGACTAGTCAGCTTATCGTTTGTAAAATAATTTGCACACATCATTTGGCGAGGTCGTAAATGTCAAACACGTGAACCTGTGTGGGACAAACCAAACACATCTGTGCTGTTCCACCCCAACTCTAATGAGCGAAAAGGTTTCTGGGACGGCTGAGAGACAGATGGAGAGGGAGGATAGCGGCTCATTTCAGCTCTCGTGCCCTCAATAGTATGACTGTAGCGCAGATGTTTTGTTTTGTTCTCTTCTGTGAAGTGCGTCTCTCTTTTTCCTCCTCGAGTCCTAAAAGCTCAAAGAGCGCAGATGCACACGGCTGGAGGTTTCTTGAAGCTAACGTGTTTATCAGACAGCGGCATAAAGGAGCTGAAACAGGCGCGCTTCTGAGAAGAGGTGCCCTCTGTGCTTTTTGTGATGATAAACGCAGACAGCGTTTGTTTATAATGTGCAAAGAGCTGCAGAGAGCTGTTGTGTAGCTTTGAGATTCAATTCACATGTTTGCTGTGTCTTCAATGAGTGAAAATCAGAACTAGAGCTTTTGAAGTCTCTCTGAGGACGAGCATCATTTCCTCCCTCCACTTTTCTTCACTTTTAAATCATATTTGCATCCTTTGCAATGGGAGTGTTTCTAAGTACATTTGGTCTGATACTTAATTTTTTAAGGTTGTGAACAGACAAGTAGTCATGGAGAAAAAGCTATAAGGAGATTGTGTTAGTCAGATTAGCACGTGGCGTACGATTGGCCTTCGTTTTGCGTTCTCTGGCTGTGAACTCTCCAGCTATGCGGTGGGAGTCGATGGGCTGCAGGCTTTGTCTGCCAGAGTTAGGGAGTGTCTCTGACTGTCTCTGCACTCTGTTGTTAACTTTGCCTCCCAGCATTCATTAATCTAATTAGTGAAACTGCTAGAGGTTGGATGTTCTCGTAATAGAACTCGTAAAATAGATCTGGTTTACCGTGCAGGGGAGTTCATCAACAGACGTGTGTGAGAACTTCAGTCGCCAAAAAAAAAGCTATCGCGTCAAATCATTCGACGCAGAAACCACTATCTGTCAAAACGCCTCGGGTTTTGCATGTTTGGGGTGTTCGGTAGCAAGATTTTGGTTTGCAAAAAATTTGGTCTCGCACAGAGTGGTGTCAATCTATTACAAAACCTAGCAAGCTGCTTAGCTGTGCACCATTTCATAAGCAGTCAGAAACGTAATAGTGCTGTCGAAGATTCTTTGTTCTGGTGAAAATCTGAAGCAGCATTGCAGTGCATGCATCCATGTCCTAAATTGCACACTTGATGTAGACATGCAGTCATGGCATCTTCACTTCCACTTGTAGGGCCCTATCAAATCATTTTTTTTTTTATTTTGTTTTAATGGTTAATGAATTTTTAGTAATCAGAAAGTGTGTCCATTTAATGAAAGTCATAAAATGTGTACAATTTACCTTTTACCAAAAAAGTTTACCAAAAAATAAATTTCAAGGACCCTTTGAAATATAATTAGTTTTTTACATTCAGTTTTAATTACATTCAGTAAATTTTCTGGATTCCATTTTAATTTTAACAATCAAAAAAGCATATGTAATCAATTAAATTCATAGAATTGTGAAAGCTTATTAATAATTTATTACTTTCTAACAATAATTATGCCCTGTTTTTTTTTTTGTTTGTTTATTTTCAGAAATTCTGTTGTTAAAAATTTTCTGGATTTATGATTTAATACAGTTTTATCAAAAACAGTGGTAATCAACAATTAACACAGTTGAGGTCAAAAGTTTACATCCACCTTGCAGAATCTGCAAAATTTAAATTATTTTACCAAAATAAGAGGGATCATACAAAATGCATGTTTCGTTTTTTAATTTAGTACTGACCTGTGTAAGATATTTCACATAAGATGTTTACATAGAGTCCACAAGAGAAAATAATAGTTGAATTTATAAAAAAGGATCATATTAAAGTTTACATACGCTTGATTCTTAATACTGTGTTGTTGCCTGAATGATCCACAGCTGTTTTTTTTTTTTTTTTAGTGATAATTATTTATGAGTCCCTTGTTTGTCCTGAACAGTTAAACTGCCCACCATTCTTCAGAAAGATCCTTTAGGTCCCACAAATTCTTTGTTCTATCAGCATTTTTGTGTATTTGAACTCTTTCTAACAATGACTGTATTATTTTGAGATCCATCTTTTCACATTGAGGACAACTGAGGGACTCATATGCAACTATTGCATGAACAGAAGGTTCAAACACTCACTGATGCTCCAGAAGGAAAAACCATGCGTTAAGAGCCGGGGGTGAAAACTTTTGAGCGGAATTTCAATTCAGTTCATTTCAATTCAAATTTATTTGTATAGCGCTTTTCACGATACATATTGTTGCAAAGCAACTTTACACCAGTGAATGAAGATGTGTAAATTTTTCTTATTTTGCTTAAATACCTTTTTTCCATTAAGTACTGCCCTTCAGAAGCTACAGAAGATAGTTACATGTTTCTCACAAGACAAAATAATTTAAATTTAGCCTGATCTTCAAATTCAAAAAGTTTTCAAAAAGCTCTTAATGCATCGTGTTTCCTTCCGTATACACACCGTATTAAGAATCAGGTGCATGAAAAATTTCGAACAGGGTCATATTTATAATTTCAACTATTATTTTCTCTTTTGGAAGTATATGTAAACATCTTTCATGTGAAATATCTTATTCAGGTCAGTACTAAATAAATAATAACATGCATTTTGTATGATCCCTCTTATTGTGGTAAAATAATTATGTAAACTTCTGACTTCAACTGTATTTTAAAACATTTAATCTTTTTAAAATCAAGTCAAATCAAAATTAAATACTTTATTTTTTACTTTTATTATTTATTTATTGCTAGTGCTGCATAACATACTGTTAAAACATGGAAAATTGTGTGATTCTTAAAAAGCTTAAAATAAAAAGGTATGATTATTATTTTGTACATTCTACTGTACAAGAGTAAATGTATGATTATTATTACTTAGGACATTCTACTGTATAGCAGTTGTTCTTGTTTTTGGTGCATTTCCGATCCTTTTACTGAAATCTGCTTTCAGTTTGTCAGGCCACGTTCGCCCATTTTTATGTTTTTCTGCCCACATGCTCATTATCCTGTATGATGGATTTGAAATGAAACGGCATATCCTGCTTTCGCTGTTTGCGCCCTACTTAATAATCTGCCTTTTCCCATCTTCCTGACTCATGTTTGGACAATAGACAATCGCTGGCCATCATTCTAGAGGAAGTGATCTCTCGCTTTGACTGTACGGACATCATTTGACTATAAACTGTCTTCTGGCAGTCGCTGCGTCGAGGTCTTAAAACAATGGTCATCTTCATCAGTTATTTATTTAGCCAAATGGCACACAATCGCTGGCAAGATGCTTGTCTTCGGCGAGCAAACAGTGGCACATTCCCCACGTACCCTGCTGAGGGTGTGTCCAAAAACGCAGTCGCCAGCGTTCGTGCCAGACGCTTTGGATGAGAGATGTTCATTGATTTCTTTCCAAAGTCATTGCAGCCTATTTCCATTAGTTGTTATTCTTTTTTGTGTTTGTTGAACTTCGATTTTCTTTCTTTTCCAGGTCTGCCATAGAGCATCTCTACTAAGATATCCACAGCTTTGATGCAGCACTGGTAAGCATTTATACTGCCGTTTGCTAATGTTTTGTGGGTGGGTGCTCAATGTAATATATTGAGAAAATATATGTTGATAACGATATTTTTACTTGGTGTGGATTAATCTAACAGCCAATCATACAGCAGGAATAAACACAACAGTGAACAGAGAATGTGGTGAACAAGTCTGGATGTTTTGCGTTTCTGTGTGAATGAATGGCACAGATTCGTCTACACCAGGGGTGTCCAAACTTTTTTTTTAAAGGGGGCCAGATTTGATGACCTGGACACACCGGGGGGCCTGATGCTTCTCCAGAGATGGTATTTAGTCGGTTAACACATTTATTATTTATAAATAGAAATGCACAAAACTGCATAGTAAAAATATCTTTGGCCTATATTGTCTTAATCCCTTACATTTACATTCAATTGTCCTATACACTACCAATCGAAAGTTTTTGAACAGTAGTCTCTTCTGCTCACCAAGCCTGCATTTATTTGATCCAAAGTACAGCAAAAACAACACAATTTTGAAATATTTTTTACTATTTAAAATAACAGTTTTCTATTTGAATATATTTTAAAATGTAATTTATTCCTGTGATTTCAATGCTGAATTTTTATCATTATTACTTCAGTCACATGATGCTTCACAAATACTTGTAATATTTTGATTTGCAGCTCAAAAAACATTTATTACTATCATTATGTTGAAAACATCTGAGTATAATTTTTTCAGGTTTCTTTGATAAATAGAAAGTTTAGAGGAACAGCATTTATCTGAAATAGAAATCTTTTGTAACATTATAAAAAATGTACTGAACTGTTTTAAATATTCATAATATTAATAATAATAAACATGTTTTTGAGCAGCAAATCAGCATATTAGAATGATTTCTGAAAGATCATGTGACACTGAAGACTAATGATGTTGAAAATTATATTTTACCCCTTTAAAAAAATACAAATAAAAATCTGACTGTTCAAAATTTAGGTAGTGTATATGTCCACATTAATAATATAATAAAATTCGATATGAACATCCCACATTTCTGCCACAATACCATAGTTACTTTTACTACAGTAAATCCATTGTAAATGTAGGTGATTTGTGGACTGAAAAGAAAAACTTAAATTCTGAATTAAATTCTAACAATCCAAATCAGTGTTGTTGCAGCGTTGTTTTTTCTTCTTTTTTTTAAACTATTTTAAATCATCTGTTTTTTATATTGGATACCTCTGCTCCAAACTTGAATGTTTCTCATGGAATCTCACAACGCTGTTTAGTGGTCGCGTGATCGACATCAGTCAAAAAGTAAACGCATTTGTTCTGAGCTCACGCTTCGCTGTCTTTAGGCGGAGCTAATAATGGTCCGTGCAGTGCCGGCACATTCATAATTTGCGCTCTCCCGCTTTTGGTGCATTTAGAAATTCTTGTGCAAAGAAACGGTCAGCGCAAATTGTTATCGCTACACTTTACTGCTGCATCTGGTTAAAAATCTAGTGCTGTCACCTTGCGTGACATTGTGAAACTGCGTATTTTGAAAATTATGTTTGGTGGGCCACATGTAATACATTACAGTAGACAGGTTGCGGGCCATTTGAAATTCATCCATGGGCTGCATTTGGCCCACAGGCTGGACTTTGGACACCCCTGGTGTACACAAACTCAAACGAGAATTACACTCATAGGACACTGCACTTAGACTAACAGTCAATTTAAAAAAGTCTCTTCTGCCTACCAAGCCTGCATGTATTTGATCCATAATAAAGCAATAGCAGTAATATTGTGAAATATTTTTACTGTTTAAAATAACTACTTTCTATTTGAATATATGTGACCCTGGACCACAAAACCAGTCTTAAGTCGCTGGGGTATGTTTGTAGCAATAGCCAACACTACATAGTATGGGTCAAAATTATTGATTTTTCTTTTATGGCGAAAATCATTAGGAAATTAAGTAAAGATCATGTTCCATGAAGATATTTTGTAAAATTACTGCTCTATATATATAAAAAACTTACATTTTGATTAGTAATATACATTAAGAACTTTATTTGGACAGCTTTAAAGGTGATTTTTCTCAATATTTAGATTTTTTGCACACTCAGATTCCAGTTTTCAAATAGCTGTACCTCGACCAAATATTGTCCTATCCTAACAAACCATACATCAATTGAAAGCTTTTATTCTTTTCTTTCATTCTTTATTCTTTCAGATGATATATAAATTGACCCTTATGACTGTTTTTGTGATCCAGGGTCACATATGGTAACACTTTCTATGAAGCCCATATTTATAATACATTATAAGGGTATTCTTAAAAGGGTCATCAGATGCTAAGTTCACTTTTACATGTTGTTTGAACATTAATGTGTGTTGGCAGTATATGTACAAATCTACCCTATAATGTTAAAAAAACATGCAGTGGTTTTTAATTAATCTGTAAAAATAATATCCCCTTTTTCAAATCGAGCTATTCTCAGACAGAGGCCGCTCCCACCGTAGTTGATTGACATGAGCGTTTTACCTCAGATCAGCTGTAACAGTCCGACCTCTATTGTTTCGATGCCGGAGCAGGGAGGTAAATTAGACAAGAATATCTCTGATTGAGTGATTGAGGTGTTGTGTTGCTGGATGTAATAATGAACATAGTGCTCGTCATTTACTCCCGACATCTGAGCCGCTGAAGATGCAGTGGATTACGTTTGTTTGTGAAGGGAATCCACCTCCCAATCTACATATATCCGTCTATGTTCGCGCAAATCATTCGTGTTCCAGCTTAACTTACAGCAGAAGTGAGTATAAGGGTTTTTTTAATGATTCTCTGCAATCACCTTTCCTAATAACGTGCTAGTTAGCAAGTTTAGCGGCTAAATGTGGCTAAAGTAAACAGGCTCGTCACTCCACAGAGCGAAGAGAGGGGCGGGGCGAGCAGAGCTCATTGGCATTTAAAGCAGCCTCGACCAGATCAGGACGATTTTTGCAGAGCTAATTTTGGCAAGGTGAAAAGGGTGTTGTTTTACACAACCATTGAGAATTTTTAACCGAAGCATGTTATAGACTTTTCATTAAGACCCTAAAGAATTATATCAACTGGAAAATGGGCATCCGATGACCCCTTTACATTACAATGAATTATATTTCTCATAGATCAAATGTATTATAAGTCTCATATCTTGCCATTTTTCGTACGCTACTTTACTTAAAGCAATCAAGGACCACTTATAAGTACAGTTGTAATAATACTAATTTTTTTTTTCTCAAACAGCCATAAGATCAGATCAGATGAATGTGTAATATGACACCTTTGCTTTGAACTATTTTTGCTGCGATATCAAATTGATTATTTTTATGGTACCTATTAGTGAGCTGTTGATTAGTAACTCTGCAACTAAATGTGAACTAGCAGTCTTTGGAGTATTTGTAGTATGTCTGCTAAATATTAGGGCTGCACGATTAATCAAAAAAAAATCTTGATTCATACATAAATGCGATCACTATTAATTCACCAATCAATCATAAATCTCGATCACGTCTCTCCTCTCCCTCATTGGCCACGTTCCGCTGTCACTCACGTGAGGTGTAACAAGGCGGCAGACCTAAACGGAGTCAGTTTGCTTCGTGGATTTGTATCGGTAAGAGGGGAAAAAAATTAACCCCTGTGCAGAAAATCCTGGTGGCGACTGTAAGAGTGAGCATGTACTGTAACAATATTGGTACAGAAAAAACACGCGCCACACGGACCATTTATCCGCTCGGACCAAAGTTCAACCTGCTGCGCTGCGCGAGCTCACTAGAGAAGATGCATTTATTTTCTTGATGTGGCGCAGACGCGCCTGGAAAACCCGAGCGCGTCGCACCACATGTGCGTCGCTTCCGTTATTATGAGCGCAGCTGCCGCGCACCTACATTTGAAATAACCAGCTTGAGCGCACAAAAGTCGCGATATGTGAACGGCTCCGTCACGCGAGCACTAAACAGCACTGTGAGATCCAGTGTGAAACACTTGTGGTATATAATGTTATATAATTATATTTGTGATTAAGCTATAGCATGTGTGCAGTTATACTGAATGTTTTTAGACTACCTTTTTTCGTACAAATAGGCTACCTATAAAACCATTTAGTTATATTTTTACCATGGTATTGAGGTACCATTATGTGTGGTTTATCATGATTTAAAATGTATGCTTGCTACTATGGGAGACCAATGCTTAATTTAAAATAATAATAATACATTTAACCATAAAAAACTGAGGTTGCTACAATTTTTACAGATGTTGCTGATTGATAATAAACAAATCTACCTCTGCATCCTCAAGCTACTATCAAATGTGTATTTCTAAGAGACAAAAAAAGTGATATTATTATTATTATTATTATTATTAATATTAATATTAATATTATCATCATTATTATCATTATCAGACAACCCAAACCTGTTTCTTGATTTGAAACAATACAAACCTATGGTCTGCTTTATTTTATTATTGGTTTATTTATTATTATTGGTTATTTTATTATTGGTTTATATATTATTTAACGTTCTTGTATGTTCAAAAACTTTTAAATTACTTTTATTCACTTTAAGGGGTCTAAAATAAAGAAAAGAGACTATTTTTTGTTATTCCAGCACTTTATTGTACTACTGTGTTTTCTTTTTTTGGTACTTGAGTGCAGTAAATTTTGGTTGAAAAATGAGAATCGTGATCTCAATTTCCATGGGGAAAAATCGTGATCCACATTTTAGCAAGAACCGTGCAGCCCTACTAAATATATGCTAACACTTTATTTTGATAGCTCCCCAAAAGACAAACTTACTATAAGTAACTTTGCAAGTGCGTCAACATTCTACCTACCCTAATTTTAACATAAGCCTATTAATACTCAGTTAATTGACATGTAGTTGCAAAGTTGCTTGTAGTCGACTAGAGTCAGTAGACTAAGGGGAGCATCAACATAAAATGTAACCTAACATATAAACAATGCAATTTTTTCAGTTGAAATTATTAACTAGCTCACATCAAAATTAATATTAGCCTCACAGGGAACACTCAGATAACACTCCACACCTAACCGCTTAAAAGATTTAGTAAGATACTGTGCAGATCTTAAATAAACAATGTCAAGATATATAGTCCGTTATAAATGTAAAATAGGATTTAATATGGTGTTCATTGTATGTTGTAAATAATCTTAATCTGTTGTTATACCTGCAAATGTGTAAGCATTATAATTGTACCAAGTTTTTTTGTAATGCATTTTGCATTCATTATAATGTCTTAAGAATATCCTTATAATGTATTATAAATATGGGCTTCATAGAAAGTGTTACCAAATATATTTTGGAATTTAATTTATTTCTGTGATCAAAGCTAAATTTCCAGCATCATTACTCCAGTCTTCAGTGTCACATGATCTTTCAGAAATCATTCTAATATGATGATTTGCTGTTCAAGAAACATTTATTTTTATTATCAATGTTTAAAACAGTTGAGTATATTTTGAATAGAAAGATCCAAAGATCAGCATTTATTTATCTGAAATAAAAGATTTGTAACAAAGATTTGTTACATTTTATTTATCAAGGATGCTTTAAATTAATTAAAAGAGATTGTAAAGATATTTATGTTACACAAGATTTCTACTTCAGATAAAGGCTGTTCTTTAGAACTTTCATCACAGGAATAAATTACATTTAAAACAAAAATAGAAAACAGTTATTTTAAATGGTAAAATGTTTTACTGTTTTGTTGTTTTTGCTGTTTTGCTGTAGAGAAAAAAACTCTTAAATTGAACTTTAATGCAGTTGCTTTCATAAGAATTAATTTATAATTTATACGTTGAAGTGTATATAGTGTTTAGTGTCCATTTAATTTCTTGAACGCTACTGTTAAATACACCTACTGTACCTGAAAAATACAGCACTGTTTGTTTTATTTGTATATTATGTGTTTTTGGTCGTGCGGCCCACCCTTATTCACCAGCACTGTACAGTTGTTTTTTTTTTTTTTCCAGATTTAACCTGAAACTCTTCACAACCTAGCTGAAAATGTTTTCAAACAAACTGTTAAAATAAAAGTTTGGTTTAGCTTGAAGATATTATGAAAGAAATATATTAATATATTACTAAAATGTAATGTAATGATAATATTATTTTTAAGAAGCATCATGCTTCCAGTATATTTTTTAAAACCGTTTTCTCAACGTTTTTGACAAAAACAAATGCAGTGTTTTGTTATATTTTCATTTGATTCAGCTGTTAGAGTTTTATTAATTCATTCCTTTAGAAATTATAAATTTCTTTAAATCGTGAAACACACAATCAAGAAAAAATAAAATGGAAAACACAGATTTTAGGGGAAAATATACTGGATTTTATGGGACCCTAAATATAAATGTAGCTAACTGGGAACAAACAAGTTCTGTGGAAAGCATTTCCTTCCCCATTAGTGGTGAATTAATATTGTTATAACTACGAATATTGTATGGGGTGTTGCATTGCTAAGCGGTTTCTAAAGGGCTTTGGATTACCAGAATTAGTAAAAACATAGATGAATAGTTACCAAGGTATTGTTTCATTAAGTCATTTCAGTAGGTATTCATACAGATAGGAATTTAGTGTGAGTGTGAATGATTTCCCCACATAAATTTTGCAATGGGTTCATGTTAGTCACACAAATTTGCCATACTGACCAACAGAAAGCTGCTTGGTTTAAAAGTGATTTGTGTGTAAGTTGCATCTTTAGATTTGGAAATTACAGCAGTTTTCATACTTTTACAATGTATAACCAGTCACATTATGTGGCCATTGTGTTTACAATTTTCTCAAATCTGCATATCAGTTACAACAAATGCTTTTTTGGGTATTTAATGTATGTATTCATTTATATTCCTTTGAGTCCAGCCACTCCCCGTGTCTTAGATGAGCGCGATATTTCAACGTTTTTGTTGCTGGATGGGCTTTGTTTAATGTAACTAATGAAAATGAGTCCAAAGACCTTTAGAAAGTAGGTCACCTATGTTTTGGCCTGGAGATGCTCATGAGAAGGTGAACAAAGATGTAAATCCATTCTGACAGCCAGGGTTGCTGTCCTGAGCTCTGTAGGCCAATCAGCGCCGCTCTGTTCTTGAGAACGCTACCTGGACGTGTCCTTTAGGCTCAAAGGTCTGCAGTGCCTGATTGTTCTCCAGCTCGCTGTTGTAATACAAAATTGTCATTTTAGATCCATCATGTCAAGCTTAGTCATCCAACTGAACATCAGGATCTCCACAACTAACATTTTAGCTCTGGATTGTTCCTGGCAAATGTCAGTTGTTGTTTACGGAGTTCCTTTAAAGATTTTTGTTCCAAAAAGCAATTTGACCTTGGAACACTGGATGAGATTTTTCTCTCTTCTCCTTTTCATTATTGTTTTGACTTGTTAAAGAAACTCAGGTTCCACTATGTAACCTCAATTTAATTATCTTCCTCAGTGTTGAGATAAATCCAAGATGACGGAAGAGGTGATTGTCATCGCCAAGTTTGATTACATGGCCCAGCAGGACCAGGAGCTGGACATTAAGAAGAACGAGCGCCTCTGGCTCCTGGACGACTCCAAGTCCTGGTGGCGAGTACGAAACGCTACCAACAAGACAGGCTTTGTGCCATCTAACTATGTTGAACGGAAGAACAGTGCCAGGAAAGCATCAATCGTCAAGAACCTCAAAGACACTTTAGGTAAGGCTGCAACTTCTGCTTTACTCAAGAACATCCTCCCATCCTCTCAAGATTTAGAGGCTCATGTTGCTTCAAACCCAAATGAAAGTCAAAATTTCACCGGAAATTTTGCAAAATGTCCAGGCTGATCTTTTTCATTCTACAAATGTGAGAAAGAATGTTGCAAAATTCCAGATATGGTAAAAAAAAAAAACACCCAAACATAGCCCATGTGATTTCTGAATCCCTATGATACATTGAGAAATTTGCAGTTATTCTGCAATAACCTGCAACAGCTTTGGTTGCAGAAAGAAGGAAGGGTCAAAATAACATGACTATTTTCATTTTCACTGTTGTGTGGGCAACAAAACTTCCGCTTTAAAGAGGTCCAGATATATTTGTTTCTAATTGGGTAATGTGCGGTTTAGTATGTAGGGCATGTTCTTGTTGTCATTTCCTGGGGGAGTCTTGTTTTTGACCACGACGATGCTTGCTGCTTAGGTACACAGGAAGATACAGTACTGAACAGTTAGAAGCTTTCATTTGAAAAACCTCCTGCGTTCAACTGCTCGCTATCTCCCAAAATCAGATACCTTCAGTGAATGATTTTTCAGGTACCGTAAATGTCTCATAATTTTCTAAAGATGTTTTGAGCTCCGAGTCAAGACTGTGTGTGAATTGATTATCATAAAAGACAGTAAGAACCAATTTTCTCTTCAATGTGCTTGTTTGCGTTGAATCTAAACATTTTGAGCATCAACAGTTTGCAGTGCATGCTCCACGTTTGCTTTATTGTCAAAAAAAGAATTATATTAATGCAGTGA
This sequence comes from Labeo catla, assembly GCA_012976165.1. NCBI lineage: Eukaryota > Metazoa > Chordata > Actinopteri > Cypriniformes > Cyprinidae > Labeo > Labeo catla. The sequence goes on from VONZ01000240.1 coordinate 840,327, forward strand.
ATCTCATTAAAACTTGTTCCAGTTATTTTGGGGCTAAGATTAAGGCTGATTTAGGGCTAAGAATTTCTGTATGTTTTATTTTCCACTACACACGCGTGTCTAAAACTCTATATTTGTTGATTTTGGTAATATATTATTTAAATTCTAAAATATTTACATATGGCTGCTTGTTTTTGTTTAATTTTAGTAAGCAGTTTTCATTAGTTTCTTATTACTAACAGTAAACTTTTTTTTTTAAATTTGCAAAATTAATGCTAATCAGAAAACAACTATGCAAAATGTCATGGTGTGTTTTAGTTGTAACGTGAAAGGGGTGAACGTTTGCTTAGCACGACAATAATGCAAACAAAAAGTAATACTCTTGCAATTGGCTTCAATATTTTTATACAGTATTTTCTTTTTAAAACTGGTGTAAAATGAGTCTCTAGATCTAATGTGAAATATTCAGCGATGCAGGCATTACGCTTGACAGTGTTTATACTTTTGAAGTTATCGGAAGTGGCAACAGATCTTTTCTTCTGTGTTGTGACGTACGTCTGTTAAACAGACTGATGAAAAAGAAATCTGTGGGGTGGTGACATGATTCTGTGCATCAGTTGTTCATTGGAAGAAGGCAGATCTAAATGCAAGGTTTAAACAGATTAAATGATTGTAAAAGAGCCGCATGTTGCCAGAGAGAGCTCTACCCATACCTCAGAAGATCATGAATTTTTAATTAAAAATGTTGGTTAAAAATGCATTGTATGCATTGATGAATCGTTCACAATATGATCAATAGCATGCGTGCAAAAAATAGAAAGGGTGACTTTTCATTCCTTGCTGAATTCTTAGACCATTTGAGATGTTGATGAGGGAAGTGTTTGTGACACTGGAATGTGAGGTGTATTTTTAGGAGATAAGCAACACAAAGAGAAACGGAGGAGATTGAAAGATTAGCTCATTTAGTTCCTGTCTGGACTAGACCACATGTTTACCACACCTGAAGACCTCCTGGACCCCTCAGCCAGCGGCTTCAGTAGAATCACCAGACTGGAAATTCTGCTCTGAGCCTCTGGCTTGAGTGTAGTCGGAGCTGTCCGTAGGAAATCAATGCGTCCTAATGTAATGTTATCCCAAGGGTTTTTAGCCTCTCTTTAGTTTTTTTTTAACAGAACATCATGGTTTTCAAACCTCCTATTTGATGCAAAGGCATATGGGTACTGAGAAACAGCCGTGTGACAACTTGTCTCCACTATATCTTAGGATACATTTACACAACGATTTTATTAAAAACAGAAACGTTTTTCTTTTGCGTTCCTGAAAAGTTTCACGTACAGATGACAATGTTGTCAAAACGATCCCTGTTCACACAGATCCACGGAAACGACTAAAAACAGTGTTATGCATACCAGGTCAGTAGTTGGCGTTATAACTAGAGCTGGGTATGGAGTTCGATACTTTTTTTTAGGGACTGACCGAATTGCCTCAATACCAAAATGTCTTGTCATTTGGTACCAAATTTTCATACCTAAGTGGTTGATTACGTCAACCTCAGTGAGCCAATAAGCATGCAGCATGATTGATGTCTAAATAAATTGCGGGTGATTGTCTCAAGGAAAAATACTAGTTTACTCCTATACATCTAGAGATGTTGCTTACAAGTGAAGCTGTAGCGCCCCAAACCCCATAGATGTAAGGCTGTGTTTACACTAGTGCGTTTTTGTTTTTTTTGTTTTTTTTTTAAAGGCATTTTAAAATGAAAACAATCCTCGCCCATACTGCTGTTTCCACTGCATTTTAGGAAAGATTTTTGTGCACATTACATGACCGAAAACGCATGTTAGGTGAACATTCATGCACACTGTAGCATCATGCTACATAAGACAATTTGGTATCGAACAAGTATTGTTCAGGAATTGGTATCGAAGTCAAGGTATCGGTTTTGAGAATTTTTGAACAATACCCATAGGACTGTCAACGATTATTTTGGTATTCGAGTAATTGGTTGATTATTCTGACCATTAATCGAGTAATCGGATAATTATAATTAATAATTATATAATAATTATAATACTTTTTGACGTAATAAAATTAGACCTAAGCAAACAATAGCCTTTTAAAATTACTTAAAATATAATAGCAATGAGGCAGTAACAATAAGTTCAAAAGTATCAAAAGCAAGTAATCATGGTTTTATTGGACAAAAAAAATACAAAAAAGCACTAAGGTACATTATGCATTATATCAAATGCCTGCAGAGGGCAGCAATGACCTTGCATTCATTTTTACACTTTTTTACAGGGCCGTCACTAATGATTATTTTGGTAATCGAATAATCTGTTGATTATTCTGACGATTAATTGAGTAATCGGATAATTATAACTATTTTTTGTAGTAAAATAGAAAAGTGAAAAATAGCCACTGAGGCTGGCACTACTGAGCCAAACTGTTAAAATACACATGTATTATAAGCAATAGAGCTAATGTATGTTACGCATTACAACAAATGCCTGCAGAGGGCGCCAACGGCCTGACAATTGTTTTTACACTTTACAGTGCAATCTAATCCTTGATTAATATTGGCTTAGCAGCATTTAATTCAAATGTTAACTTAATCTTTAATATTTGGCCATTTCTTTTTGATAGAAAAGCTACAGCCACTGTATGAATATGTGGACATCAAAATGTATAAACTCAGAGTGAGGGTTTCAGCTTTTATTTTGAAATCATGTTGAACATGATGATAGATGATGTATTCTCCTGTGTTAGCTTATGTTTATAAATTATTTACCTTACAAATCTGATGTAATAGCGAATGTTACATTTTTAGATGAGCATTATATAAACACCATTATATTGACTAAACAACATTTAATTTAAATGTCTATTTAATCTTATATCTAATAATCTTATATCTAATCTACTATTTAGCCATTTCGTTATGACAGAAATGCTACAGCCACTGTAATTTCTTGAATATGTGCATTCTTCTCCGTGGAATGCGCCACTTCTGGTATTTTGCCGGTTACTTGACATGGGCAAAATGCAATCGAGAAATTTTTTTTCTTTTTTTTTTTTTTAATATATAATCGAGAACTCAAATTGAATTAGGGAATCGGGACAGCCCTAGATACCCGGCTCCAGATATAACTTTGTAAAGAAACACTACATGCCTGTGCACATATGCATTCTTATAGACTGAACACATAATACGCATGTGCATGACATCACTGTTTCTACAAATTTGTGTTTTTGTAGTTTACACTGAGACAATAACAGCATGGTTTGAAAAACTTCCACTTTGAAACCTGTTTTCAGGCCCCTAAAATGCCATAGTTGTGTAAATGAATGGCGAAAATGCATACGTTTTCCGTTTTAAGTTGAAAATGTGGTAAACTAATAAACTAGTTTGTGCCCTACAACTAATTAAATGCATGCGTATGTCTACGTTTTGAACATTTTCTATAATCCTCCTTTTAAAGCGACACTCTCTGCTGGTGTATATTTGATGTGACGTTTCCTTGGAACTACAGGCTGCCGTCTGTGAGACGCGTGTTTGCTCTTTAATCTAATCTTGACATCGGTGTACTCTTAAAGCATTTCTGTGGTGGTTTGCTGGAGGTGGGGTCTGTGCTGTTGGTACACAGGAACAGGAACGGGTGCTTGCGTTTAGCCTGGAGCTGTACAATGAGAGTTGTGTGCGCGCTGATGGCTATCTCTCTATCGCTGTCTTTGCGGCTGTTTTGAAAATGGCTTGCTCACACAGCCTCTCTGTTCTTGAGGGTTTCTCTTATATGTCTGTTGTTGTGTTTTATGTTTGTGTGAGTGTGTATGCATACGTGTTCACCTTTAGGTGCCCCTCCTGACCTGCCGTGTGTGGGTCACAGATTTTCTGCCATACTGCAACTGCTCGGACCCAATGAAGGACTCCTGAAATTACTGTAGAAATCCTAAAATCTAGCTAACCAGCAAAATGTTACTCGAGTTTCTGATCCACAAGTGACTCCAAACGAAATTACAAATATGTATATGAGGGATTTATTTTTGTTTGTTTAAAATCCGGCCATCATTTTTAATGTTATTTTAATGTGTATGCAAACAAAAGCTGTTATTTGTTGTTTTTCATCATAAACTTGACAAAATGATTTTAATGTGTTTATGAGTACTTTTGAGCATCTTTTAATAAAAACATGAAAAATATTGATAACCTGTATTGATAACTCAGTATAATCGTAATTAGGGCTGTCACTAATGATTATTTTGGTAATCGAGTAATCTGGCAATTATTCTGGTGATTAATCGAGAATCGAGATATCGGATAATCATCTTCTTTTTTTTTTTGTAATAATAAAAATAGACCTAAGTGAACAATAGCTTTTAAAATGAGGCAATAATAATTTGTTCAAATAAAGTATAAAAGTCGAGTGCGTCAACGGCCTGACGATTGTTATCTAATCCTATTTAATATTGACTCAAAAATGTAATTCAAATGTCAACTTAATCTTTACTATTTGCCCATTTCTTTATGATAGAAAAGCTCATTTCTGATGTGGACATCAACACGTGTAAACTCAGAGTGAGGGTTTAAACTTTTATTATGAAATCACGATGAACAGTTAACATATTGAGAATATTAATGTATTCTTCTGTGTTTGGTTTATAAATGATTTACCTTACAAATCTGATAAAGTAGTGCACGTTGCGTTCCCAGATAAACGTTATAATAAACCCAAACTCATAACAACATGCAGAGATGGAGTTTGAGACTCTCCACATGTTAACGATAACAGTTTGTGTAGCAGCGTTTACTTTGAATGGCACCGCTCTGAGACGCACATATGTGACCTACACGCATGTAAATAAAGCGCATATATTAAATCTGCATTGCAAATATTTCATTAATTGAATTAGTGCTGTTAAACGATTAAGCATCCAAAATAAAAAATTTTGTGTACACTAAACGTGTGTATTTTTATTATGTACATATAAAATCGCACAGTATATATTTTGGAAATATTTACATGTACTGTATTTACATGTATGTATTTATATTCATATAATTGGTATTATATATAAATATTTTTTAATATATAAACATAACATATTTTTCTTAAATATATATATACATGTATGTGTGTGTATTTATATTTACAAAATAAATATAGACAGTACACATTCATATATATTATGTAAACAAAAGCTATTATTTTGGAAGCGATTCGCGATTAATCGTTAAACAGCTTTAAATGGAATCATCAGAGTTTGTGAATTCTTGATAGCTTTATGCTTTATTATGATTTTTAAATGGGTTTAATATGTGGAATGTGCCACTTTTAGTTTTTTTTTTGTAATTACTCGAATCGGGCAAAATGCAAACGAGGATTTTTTTTTTTTTTTTTTTTTTTTCAAAAAAAAAAACCACTCGAATAGAATCGAAGAATCGTTGCAGCCCTAATCGTAATATTCCATTTTCAGTAACACTTTACAGTACGGTGTCATTTGTTAACATTAATGTATTAACTAACATGAACGAACAATGAACAATACATTTATTACATTTTTTTAATCTTTGTTAATGTTAGTTAATAAAAATACAGTTGTTCAATGTTAGTTAATATTAGTTCACAGTGCATTAACTAACACAACCTGTGATTTTTAATAATGCCTTAGTAAATGCTGAACATTAACTAAGATTAATAAATGCTGTAGAAGTATTGTTATTCTTCGTTCATGTTAACTAATGAACCTTATTGTAAAGTGTTACCAAATTTTCATACCGTTTCATCTTTATGAGGGTGAGTAAATGATGACATTATTTATTTATTTATATTTTTAACAATGTAATGTCCTAGTATCGTCTTGATATCATCGGTAATCTTAATCATATTTGTGGTGTTGACTGCATGGTTTATTATAAGAAAATATTATCAAACAAAGTAATTCTGTCAATAACTATAAAAATGTACGCATTAGCTAATCCCTATGAGGTGACTGTTAAATTGAGGCTACAGCCTACAAATGACACAAATTACCTATTTAATTTGAATGATTATATAGTATTTCAACTATTAAGTTTGATTTTAGATTCTGATATCAAATGCTAATCGCATTTTAGTGTACTGCAGTACTTTGTACATTAGTATGGTAATCATCATGGTATTTTCATGGTACTTTAAAGAATACCACATTAATAACATGTCCTAACATGTTACATATTCTAGTTTTGATGTGAACAGACTGGTTGTTCATGGCTGGTTCTGTGCAAACTTACTGCTGTCAATGAATATCAATGATTTGAGGCTTCAAAAATGTAAAAATTGAATAAAAAGCTGTTTTTTTTTGTTAAAGCAGACTCACATTGGCAGTCAATGTTGCCTACTAGTCACCATAGACACCATGAGTTTGCTATGTGTTTATGGGGGGCAGACTAGTCTTACTAAAGGAGGGATTGATTCCGATTGGTCCACGGTGGTCACATGGTCAGGCAGACCGATTGTTGTGCAGGCAGTGAGCGGTTCACTCGCGGGAGGGTGTTTCACATGGAATAGTTGCACAGCTGCAGAGGGAAGTGCCGAGTCGCTGGGATAGCCCAAAATGGATATGGCTAACCTCTTCAAACACTTCTTCCGTGAGTTTTGCCACATTTCTCTGCTTTTTATTCTTCAAGTTTAGAAAGTCAACAGTGCTGAAAGTTAAAGCTTGGATTGACTTTGCATTGAGACATTCTTGCTAGTAGGATTAGGGAAGTTTGAAAGGCTTTTCTTTTTCTGAGCTGAGTGGGAGTTTGTCAGAAACCCCCACCACACACACACATACACAAATGGTTTTTACTCCTTCTTTTTTTTTTAAATCTGTCATTTAGACACATTTTACTTTGTCTTAACTTCTTTGGAAACCAAATATGAGTGAACAGACGAGTTGGCTAGGAAAGTCTCCTTTTTTTCCCTCGTTCTCTGTCGAGCAGCTGGGCGGGCAGTGCTCTGAAAAGCCTGTAATTGCACTTCACACACACATATATATACACACACACACACACACACACACACTGCAATCAACACAGTGTAAAGAACTTCCAGTCTTCTTTGTGCACTTAAACTCTCCTGTTACACTCAACCGGAATTTTCTTTCTCAGCCCGAGCCTTCTTTAATCAAGTTTCGTTTTGAATCCTACCGGTCCTTCTTGATCTGACACGGTGCTGTTTTTCTGTAGTTTGGGTGTTGAGGGTCTGCTGTGTCGTGGTCTTTCCTCGTGTCAGTGGGCCGATGTCAGCTCTCCAGTGAAACACTGAAAGCATTGTGTCATCCGTACCCCTGGAGCTGATTGATGAAGCTTGTATCTCTTCTGGGAGAGCTGGAATATATTATTAGTTTCTACAGCCGCTGGATCCTTTACTGACAGGACTGATGAGTGTCTTTCTGTAGCTGTACAGTAATGACAGTTTAGTGTCTTGCTGATATGGATTAAAAGATGCTGAAGGACTGTAGGACCTGATGTGGTTGTGTTTGAAGTGTATCAGTATGTAATTGTGCTTGAGAAATGAGGATCTTACAGGGATAGGTCACCCACATATATATATATATATATATATATATATATATATATATAGTTTTTTTGGTTTGTTTTAGAACTAATTCTACTATTATTTATTAAGGCTTGTTTATTAAGGCTACATTTTATTTGATAAATAAAGTAATATTGTGATATATAACAATTTTAACTGTTCTATTTTAATATTTTAATACGTTTATTAATGCTAATTGTTTAGCCTCATTACTCCAGTGTCACATGATCCTTAATAAATCATTCTAATATATTAATATAGTAAGAAAGATTTCTTATTATTATCAGTGTTGCGAAAAAGTATATATTTTTGTGGAAACTGTTATACATTTTTACAGGATTCTTTGAATTTGACTTTAATTTTACATTATACATGTCTTTTACTGTCACTTTTCATCAATTTGAAGGGTCCTTTGGAAAAAAAAAAAAACTTAAATACTGTTTTTTTTTTTTTTTTTAGTATTTAGTTTTTTAATTTTTAATTGCTAATTTTCTCAATTTCACATTTAGACTATCTTCACAACTGCTCACTTAAAGTTGATCTTGAATTACAGCAATAGTTTAATAATGTTATTAAATGTAATCTTTAGCAGATTTCACATTTTTGATGCATAGATTCATTTGAAGCATTTTAAATGTTAAGTTTTAGAGTTATATTTCCAGTTTATTTCATTTAGAAATTTATAATAAAGCATTTATCAATTATGAGCCGTAGCATGAAAACAATGATTGGTTTAGCAGTTTCAGCCAGATTATTAACATTGGTGTCTATTTCACACTCATATGTGATATTGGACCACAAAAAAAAGGTCATAAAAGTCATTTTTTTTTAAATTGAGATGTATACATCATCTAAAAGCCGAATAAATAAACTTTCATCGATGTATGGTTCATGATATCACAATATTTAGATACAACTATTTTAAAATCTGGAATCTGAGGGTGCAAAAAAAATCTAAATATTGCGAAAGTCACCTTTAAAGTTGTCCAAATGAAGGTCTTAGCAATGCATATTATGAATCAAAAATTAGTTTGATATATTTACGGTAGGAAATTTACAGAATATCTTTATGGCTATTGCTGCAAATACACCTGTGTTATTTAAAATGGTTTTCTGGTGCAAGGTCACATATTAAATGCTAATAGTTTTCTCCACTGTTGTGGCTCTTAATTTTCATTCGCCCATGCGCTTAGTCACATGATATGCGACCATCAATGATGTTCGACATTGATGTTAAACCTGACGTAAACCTAAACGTGCCAAATTTATATCAACGCAATGTTTCTGTAAAGGAATATTTCCTTTTGTGTTCTAAGTTGGAATAACAGTTGGCTACAAAATGAGAATTTTTGTTTTTGCGTTAACTCTTGCTTGATTTCGTTAACTCATTAACTCATCATTGAAACATGTCCTGAGAGGTGGTCTTGGCTTTTGGCATCCTCTTTCTCCCAGTTTTTCTACTCCATCTCACCCTTTCTCTCTTTTCCTGTCGCTCAGCCTCCGCTCGTAGCGGAAGTGCTCTAATTTGAGACAGATTTCTCCTCAGATCTTTGGAGCCTGTGCGGGAGGAAGTGAGGAAACCGGATTGTTGATTCACTGCAGCGTCAGCCCATCCGTCTGTTTTTCTCGACTTCCCACTCCGCCACTTATAAAGCTGATGGAAAACACCACCAGATAATGTCGCTTTGTGAGAGGCACAAACGCGCAAGCTTTCGCTAGCGTCCTCTCACACAAGACAAGTACGGGAAGCGCTGATGGCTTTCTGGAGTGTTCCTGACTAAAACACACAAGCAGGCTGATGGTGTTGCATACGTGGATGGGCTGTGACCCCCGTTTGACTCCCAGAGGAGCTCTCGACGGACCTGCGCTAGCCAAACAAGCACAGATGTGAGATGGAGGCTATTTATACCAGCATGTAGTCAAGAGTACCTGTGCCAGAAATGAGCGTCTGTGCTTGTGAGAGCGATTCGCACTAAATGTTTCATCTCAAAATCAAAAGAAATAGGCCTAATTATGAAATTACACTACCAGTCAAAAGTTTTTGAACAGTAAGATTTTCAGTGTTTTTAAAGAAGTCTCTTCTGCTCAGCAAGCCTGCATTTATTTGATCCAAAGTACAACAAAAACAGTAAAATTTTGAAATATTTTTACTATTTAAAATAACCGTTTTCTATTGAATATATTTTAAAATGTAATTTATTCCTGTGATTTTTTTTTTTTTTTTTTTTTTTTTTCTTTAAAGCTGAATTTTTGGCATCATTACTCCAGTCTTATGACCCTTAATAAATCATTGTAATTTCTTTTTTGAAGAAATGCTGACTCCAAACTTTTGAATGGTATAGTGTAAAACGTTACGTTACCTTTTATTTTAGATGAATGCTGATCTTTGGATCTTTCTGTTCACCAAAGAATTCTGAATTTTAAATATTGATAATAATATGTTTCATGAGCAGCAAATCAGCATATTAGAATGATTTCTTAAGGATCATGTGACACTGAAGACTGAAGTAATGATGCTGAAAGTTTAGCTTTGATCACAGGAATAAATTACATTTTAAAATATATTTAAATAGAAAATGGTTATTTTAAATGGTAAAAATATTTCACAATTTTACTGTTTTGCTGTGCTTTGGATCAAATAAATGCAGGCTTGGTGAGCAGAACAGACGTCTTTAAAAAATATTAAAAATCTGACTGTCCAAAAACTTTAAATTATATTTTATCATTTGTGTATATTCATCAGTACTGTAATACAGTGTTGAAAATCATTTGAAATATATGACCCTGGACCACAAAACGTAAGTCGTAAGTAGCACGGGTATATTTGTAGCAATAGCCAACAATACATTCATTGTATGGGTCAAAATTATCGATTTTCCTTTTATGCCAAAAGTCATTAGGATTTTAAGTAAAGATATTTTGTAAATTTCTTACCATAAATATATCAAAACTTAATTTTAATTAGTAATATGCATTGCTAATAACCTCATTTGGACAACTTTAAAAGCAATATTTTTATTTTATGTTTTTTTTTTTACCCTCAGATTCCAATGGTTATATATCAGCCAAATTTTGTCCTATCCTAGCAAACCAATGGAAAGCTTATTTAATCAGTTTTCAATTAAATATTATTCAGTATTTTTTTATTATTATTATTAAAAAAGTTCAGTTTGTGTGTTTCATTTAGGGAAGTTAAATGATTTTCATGGTCTGTTCATGCAGTTTTTAATTCATTTGTGCATCGAGCAAGCATGTGATGTGCAGAGTTTTGAGCAGTTGAAGACGGCTCTGTGGTTTACAGTCACTGTCATTGGAGGCCTTTTGATGTCTCGTCTTTTTTTAGTTGAAAGAATGTCTTGTTTTCCGCTCGGCCTTGAGCCCAGCTTTGTACGTTAGAAGTGCAAGTGACTTTTCTTTCCTGTTTTTACAGTTTTGCTTGTATCTCTTTCATTCATACATGTAGGTTAATTTTGCACAATCGAAAAAAAAAAGAAAAAAAAAATCAGATCTCTAAGTTTTCTCGTTTTTGTAGGCAGCTGTACACCAGCTGTCATGCGGACATGTACTATACCATGACAGACATTCTTCAAAGTACCTTCAAACAATTTGTAAACACCATGGTGTATGAATATGGTTTAAATATTTATCTGGAACAATACATTTTCCATGGCACTACCACAATACTTTTTTTCTTTAAGACTTGTTTATTTTTGGTTACGATGTTCTTGTGTAGTTTATTTGCATAAACATAACATAAAATCCACCTTTTCATAACCGTAGGTTGCTTTTAAATGGAACACAGCCTTATACTGGAGAACAATAGGATGAACTCACCATAGGAAACAACTAATCTAAGTTACACTCAGAGGAAAGACTTTAAAATGGAAGGGAAGTGGATGTAGTCTGTTGGGCGGGTGGATTTAGCTTTAAATGAATCAAAACAAAAGTTGGATTGGCTACCAGTTAGTTGGAAAACTTGATCATAAAACAGCATTGAAGAGGATAATAAAAACAGCCGTTGATGTATGCAAGCTGAGTTATGGCCATGCTAAGTGTGCAGCTTCCTTCCTGAGCGTGCTTCATAGGAATTTAGGAAAATTCCTAATTTTGTATTCAGGAAGCACACCATGGGTCAATACAATGTGTTTTGTTCTATCAGCAGCACATCCATAGACTCATAGAGACCAGAATATCATAGACTTGGGGTGGGACAAAACCTCCTAGCATTATGATTACAAGCGTCATTAACATTTTCTCCAAGAAATGTGCAGTGTTAAAAAAAGCATATACTTAAGTGGGATACACCCGCCTTGTGTGATCCAACCTGTTTGCGAAATTGTGTGTTTGTGTTGATGCGGTTGGTTACTGTCTGAAAGTGTTAGTTAAGAGAATTGAAAATAAACTGGTGTAAACTGTCCGTGTCAGCTCTCTAGAGACCATGTAGACTGACTAATCCAGTGACTGAGTGGGTGGATTACCTTCCCTGTCTCGTGAAACACCATCAGTCATATCACGCTCAAGAAAACCACTGCCACTGGTCTAAACATTCACACACCCAAGATTAGTTGGCTCTTTTAACAAGTGACAACTTGAAATTTGCCTTCGTAATCCTTGTGTATTTTAACCTGCATTTAAGTCCAGATTTGCGTTTATTTTCACTTCTTCATTCAGATTTCCTTATTATGAATTAGATCACTCAACTGAACATTTTGTCATGTACTCACCGTTATGTCTTTCCAAACCTGTTTGGTAGTTACACACTGAAGCTTTCAAGTTTCAAAAAGGACACAAATGCAGTAAAGTATTATAAAAACAATCCAAATAGCTATATTCCAAGTCTGATGACGAGACTTAAGTATTAGATGTGTTTTTTTTTTTTTTTGTTTTTTTTGTTTTTTTTTATATATTGTTTCACATTTCATTTCGATCTATTTAATGAATCGATTGATTCTGACATGACTCATACTGATCTTGTTCTCATCAACTTACTGACCTAATGATTCGGCTCATAGGAAGAGAATGTTTTGGAAGTGAATAAACTGTCATTTTTAAGTGAACTATCCCTTTAAGAAAAGTCTTTTGAATTTGTAGATGAGTTGAACTCGTGCTGTCAGAAGATTCACACACCCACGGTTACATGCACCAACAAGTCCACGCATGGGGCGCTAAATGCTCCAGTTGCTATCGCTCGTACACTTCACGTTCGCTTCCTGCTCACATTGACCATGCAAATGTCAATCCTCTTTAATCGGACATAGCTTTGGAGCCAGAGGCAAATATATCTTGGTTTGGGATTTCATACATTTGTCATGCAAATCAGGCAGTAGAGGTATCCGCAAGCACAGAGTAAATTCTTCTGGCCTCTAGTTTTGATAAGCATCTCGCTCAAAGCAGAAAGAGCCACTGGAAAAGCTTTGTACTCACTCTGTTAACCTTTAACCCCTGAGTAAGCATGAAGTAAATTGGGTGATTTCCTTTTAGATTAGGTAAGAGCGGTTCCAAGGTTTCACCTGCTTCTCGGTTGTCAAGTTTTGTCAAGTATTATTCTTGAATAATGCTTACAGCTATATGAAGTTAAAATGTAAAGGCTGAGTTCGCCTACTTCCCAGATAGCTGTTTGGACAGATCCATGTTGAAAACAGGGTAAACTAGCCTAAAGTAGTTTGGTGTGGTTTTAGAGGGGGTTGGCTTACTTTGAGCAAACCATCTTAGACCAGCAAACAACTGTGGGATAGTTTAAGCTGTTGTTCAGCAGATATACTATGGTAGTACCATGGTATTCTTTGAAGTGCCATGCATTTTTGTATAATTTTTATAAATTACCATGGTATCATCCAATATCATCATTTTGTTGCTGCAGTACATTTTTGTAAGGTATGTAGAGAAAGAGTGTTTATCTGTCCTTGGGCCTTTGGTTTGGGCTGGGACAAACTTCACTGCCAAGTGGACATTCCTGCACGGTAACACTATTCACAAACCTTTGCCAAACCCGCCAACATGGTCAAAAGGCCTCGGGTTCAGATATTCTCCATTAATCCTCCAGACCAGCCCACTTGGCTTGACCTAATGTGGTCAGACAAGCCAGAGTCCTCGACAGTATCCATGAACCTAACCCAACACTCCCTCGCTCATTCCTTCCCCATTGAGGAGGACGATGGGTGTGGAGATCATTCCAGTGTCTCTTTGCAGTTAATTGTACTTTTCTCTGACTAACAGAACTAGACCACACAGCTGTGCAAGACAGGTGGCAGAACTTTTCTGAGGATAAACTTGCACCCTTGTATCATGGTGGCAATTTGTTCACATGGGAATATTTGAATCGTCTCCATGATCAAGGAAGAAGGCAAGCACACAACTTGTCATATGATCTATGAGTGGTGAATAGTGGTGAGAACATGATTAGTTGGTTGTAATTGGGTGGTTTTGAAACTGGACCAGTGCCCGTGTTTACTAGGAGAGGACACATTGCTCAAGCAGGCGGGAGCTGATAGCTACTGTGTACCCCTGTCAGTGTGAAAACACAAGCTTGACTGCACTGTAACATGTGTTTGGACAAGTTCTCCTTTCACTCATGCCCTGCCTGTTGGTGCCTGTATCAAAATACAATGCTCTTTGGTTTCACAGATAATTTCAACAAGAATGGAATGAGTGCAGGGTGCGGGGTGATGAAATTACCCCCTGAAGAGACTGTCTCAACACATTTTTCATTTCTGATCAAGGCTTGCATTGACGGATGCCTTTAGTTAAATGTAGTTATTTTGAAGTGGACAGTTGTGTAGTCAGTGTCATAAAGCTAGGCCTATTGCATGAGTTTTTTCTCACTAAGAAAGAGCTGATGCCAAACCTAGTCAGTTTGCCTACTTAGTCCACATTTGAAGGTGTCAGGGATATGCTTCTGAAATGAAGGCCCTCGAGGTCCACTTTAGTAGAGTTTAGCTCCAACCTTGATCAAACTCTCCTGCCAGTAACTTTCTAGTAATCCCAAAGACCTTGATTAGCTTCTTCAGGTGTATTTGATTAGGGTTGGAGCTAAACCTCAAGGGCCAGAGTTGAGAACTCCTATTCTTAAACAGTATCTTACATATTCATGTAGAACAGGGTTGGGCAACTTGGGTCCTGGAGGGCCACTGTCCTGCAGAGTTTAGCTTCAACCCTAATCAAACACACACACAAACAAGCTAATCAATGTCTTCAAGATCACTAGAAAGCTCTAAGCAGGTGTGTTTGATTCGGGTTCAAGCTAAACTCTGCAGGACAGTGGCCCTCCGGGACCGAAGATGCCCATTCCTGATGTAGAAGGCAATCCCAGAATGCAGCAACAAGGTGATTTGTTAGTTTGCTTCACATTAGTTTCAATGAACTCTGCTCAACTTTGCCAGTTTTCTTGGACATCCACATTGACTGCAGTTTTCATCTGCAATGCCACAAGGACAAGTAGTCGAGTACAAAACACAGACACTAATTGTATTTTTGGGAAATCCTTAATGGTTTTTCTTTCTGTATGTATACAGGGATCGGCAAGGTGAAACGGAAGACAGGCATGCGTGAAACAGCCTCCAACGCGGACTCTGACTTCTACCCGGATAATGGCGAACGTCTGTATGACCTAAACCTTCCTGCGCTTGTCAAATTCAGCTACACGGCCGAGCGAGAAGATGAGTTATCGTTGGTTAAAGGCACAAGGGTCATTGTCATGGAAAAGTGCAGTGATGGCTGGTGGAGGGGGAGCTACAATGGCCGTTCGGGATGGTTCCCATCCAACTATGTGACGGAGGATGCAGATGGATCGGCGAGCAACGATTCCGCCGGCTTGTCCGAGAAATTGGCTGCTGTTGTTCACAGTGCGAATGGCAACAGAGTGCTACACACAGTACAGGCACTCTACCCGTTCAGCTCGGGCAACGATGAAGAGCTGAACTTTGAGAAAGGGGAGGTTATGGATGTTGTGGAGAAGCCAGAAAACGACCCAGAGTGGTGGAAGTGCCGCAAAGCCGACGGGCAGATGGGACTTGTGCCGAAGAACTACGTAACTGTTCTGCAGGAGTCGCACAACTCTGCCAGCATGGCTGGGCCGCCCACACCTGACTGTGACTACATTGAGCCTTCATCCAGTGGACGCTTTGCTGGCAAGCAGTGGTACTACGGGAAGGTGACGCGTCATCAAGCAGAAGTGGCGCTCAACCAGAGGGGCACAGAGGGAGACTTTCTTATCCGGGACAGTGAGTCCTCTGTAAGTACACAGAAATGTTCCTCCTTATATTCCGATAAATATGCTGAGATTCCTGCTTTGAACGGTTAACCATTTTTTCCTTTTCTTTTTCTAGCCCAATGACTTTTCAATATCGTTGAAAGCTCAGTCCAAAAACAAGCATTTCAAAGTCCAACTGAAGGACAACCTGTACTGCATCGGACAACGCAAGTTTAACACAATGGAGGAGTTGGTGGAACACTACAAAAAGGCGCCCATCTTTACCAGCGAACAGGGCGACAAACTCTACCTGGTCAAGGCTCTGGCTGCCTCCTGATCCAAGTAGAAAGAATATCCAGTTACCAATGACTACACTTTCAGACAGACTGGGAATATCAAGCATTCCAAGAAAGGGAGGTACAGGGAGAGATGGACAATGGACTCCCGTTCATTCGCTTCATTCGGAAACTTGCTCGAATTTCATTGAGGGACACGCCCAGTGTATCAAAATACAGTATGTTTAGACCATAGGAGATGCAGTGTATTTTGATGTCAACATGTATTAGAATTACAACCTAGGTCTTCTTTTGTTAATATATATATATATATACTTTTCATTGAATTTGACAATGTATTTTTCATTTGTTCTGTAACTTCCCTGCCAATTTTTTTTTAAACTGTCCTTTAAAGCTTCTGCTGTTTAAGTCCTAACTGCAGAAGAACTTGTTTCAAAGGTCTCACATACTGTCTGTTAATGCCTGCATTGCCTGAACCACACAGAACTGTTGAAATTGACGTAATCTGCTATATTTATTAGGAATCAACATTTCTGCAAAATGCTCCAACAATAAAAGTGAGTGACCAAAACCAATATTCACAATTAGGCACAATCATTTTGGGATTAATCTTGAACTATAGTCTTGCAACTGCATGTTTCCAACATTACATCATGCTTGAAAAGGATGACATCTATATTTATAAGGGGGAAAGTTACAGAAGTTCTGCTTCTCTGACAATCAAGGTGCCGATTATTCTGGTTTGTCAGCTAGCTTTGACAAGAGTCCAACTAAATTTAACCAGAATCCATGCTATGCCATAAATATGATATGTCTCTGCTTTGTCAAAGGGCTTAGCTGTGATTCATGTCTTCTACTAGACATTTATTTGAATGAATATGGGAGTTTGTGCAAGATTTGCAGACCTTTATTGGAGCCTGAATTGCAATGCCATGACTGGAGATTAAAGAAGATTAAACCACACTGGTGCACACAATAGGTCTTTTATGATTCAGTGTTTTACTAATAAAAGCTGTCTTTCATGATCAAGGCTGCAATCGCATTACAACTGATTTAATGGGTATGGTTTTTGTTATCGTGGTGGTGGCGGATTGATTTAAAGTTTCATCAGGTGTTTGCTTTTGCTTTCCTTGCCTCTAATTTGGTTGCTTACTTTCTCAAGTGAGCATATGTATTGTAGTCTGGAGGATGAATGAAAGTGTGTCAGCATGAAGGTAGCATTGTGAGCTCAGGTTTCAAGGAAGGATCCACTTTGCTTGTTGATAAAGATCCACAGTGCTGCTTCCTTTTAGTTTTCAACAGTTTATGATAAACGGTGAGGGATGTTCCATTGAGGATCAGATGTTTATATGTAAAACTTCATAGATAAGTATGTTTGGTGGACCAGGCAATGGGAAAGACACTTCCCTGGACACGTCTCTGTTTCAAGTTGGAAAAACATGGAAGTTCCTTTTCTCAAGACTTACCAGTAGGGTGATGATCTGGGCTCTTCTCCAGGGGACCATCACTATGACCGTGATTACTTCTCCAGCTGTTTGGAGCTGGACTGGGGCAAGAGTTGAGGAATGGGGATTTTTGGGGGGAGTGTGTGGGAAAAAAAGAAAATCACTGAGACATGCAGAGTTTACTTGAGTGATTTACTCTTGAAGTGTAAATGTCAGATTTCTATCAATGTGACCAGTTTAGATCAATGTCATATCAAGTGGTTCTCAACTGGTTTTGCTTCAGGACCAAGTGGCGACTCAACAGAACTAAGCATTATGCACTTTTCTACTACCTTGAGTAGTTTTGATCATGGTTTTTAAAAACAAGGCAATGCCAAGCAACCAGACCTTGGATAATGTCCCAGTTTTGGGTTTTGACTAACCAGTTGAGATCCACTTGTTTTGGATGAGGGATTTCTGAGAAGTGTAGTCTTATCACATAGTTTGTGCTTTAAAATGTGCCTTCATCTCATTTGTTGGAACCAAAGTGTTGGTGTTCCTCTACGCTGTTATAAAGGTGCACACGTTGATATTTGAGTATTGCTTTGCATATGCGTAATACACCCGTGATAAATGACTGATATGCACAGACCATGTCCTGATTATACAAACATCCCTGTTGGGAAATGATCATGATTTGTGATCTAAAGTGACCTTACCGCATAGACCAGGGGTGTCTGATCCTACTCCTGGTGGGCCAACGTCCTGCAGAATTTAGCTTTAACCAGTTTGAACACTCTTGTCTGGAAGATTCTAGTCAGTCGGTGTGGTGTGTTTAATTAAGGCTGGAACTAAACCCTGCGAGACAGTCGTCCTTCAGGAATAGGTTTGGACACCACTGATTTAGACCTTAGTCAGGGTAAAAGCCATATTTAAATTTAGTGGATTATACCAGGGGCGTTCAGTCCTGATCCTGAAGGGTCCACTTTCATACAGGGTTTAGCTCAGGGGTGTCCAAACCTATTCCTGAAAGGCTACTGTTTTGCAGGGTATAGCTCCAGCCCTAATCAAATATCCTTTAAAGTCTTCAGATTCACTAGAACAGGGGTGCCCAAACTTGGTCCTGGAGAGTCAAGCTCTTACTAGGAATACTAGAAAATTCCTGGCAAGTTGGGGCTGAACTCTGCGGGACACAGGCTCTTCAGGATCGTTTGGAAACCCCTGCACTAGAACATAAGTCTTCAACCCTGCTTCTAGAGACCCACTTTCCTGCAGAGTTCAGCTCCAACCCCAATGAAACTCACCTGAACCAGCTAATCAAGGTCTTTGGATCACTTGAAAATTCACAGGCCATGTGTGCTGAAGGAGATCGGAAAGAAACTTTGCAGGACAGTGGGTCCCAAGGAGTTGAAGACCTATGCCAGGGATAGGCAGTGTCAGTCCTGGAGTGTCAATGTCCTGCAAAGTTTAGCTCCAACCTCAATCCAACACACCTGAACAAGCTAATCAAGGTCTTCAGGATTACTAGGGCTACAAGCAGGTGAGGTTTTTTTTTCAGGGCTGGAGCTAAACTCTGCAGGACGTCGGCATGCCAGGACAGATGTTGCCTATCCCTGATCTATGCACTGGGACAGGGGTGCCCAAACTTGGTCCTGGAGGGCCGGAGTCCTGCAGAGTTTAGCTCCAACCCCAATTAGACACACCTGAACCAGCTAATCAAATTCTTACTAGACATGCAAGAAAGTTCCTAGCAGGCATGTTGAGGCAAGTTGGATCTAAACTTTACACGACACCGACCCCCAGGACCAAGTTTGGGTGCCCCTGCACTAGAAACTTACTAGCAAAAGTTTTGAAGGTGGTTGGAGCTAAATTTTGCAGGATGTTGGCCCTCCAGGAGCAGGATTAGACGTCCCACTTTAGCTCTAACACACCTGTCTGAAAGTCCTTACCAGTCCTGAAGACCTTGATTTCAGGTGTGTTTAATTAGGCTTGGAAGTAAATTCTGCAAGAAGTTTGCCACCTAAGACAGTGGTTCCCAAATCCTTGTTCTGGAGAGCCTTCAACACTCAACATTCTTGACATCTCTCTTGTATGACACGCATTTGAATGTTTTGTCTTGGAGTCTTTACTAATGAGCTGATGAATTGCATCAGGTGTGTTTGATTAGGGAGACATCTAAAATGTGCAATGTTGGGGGGTATCCAGAAACCAGGATTGTGAAACACTGATCCAAGGGTGGGACACCCTTCACTTGGCAACAAAACTAAATCTTTGCTTCACAGTTTTAATTTGTCAAATATTGCATCTACTCTTGACTAAGGTATGTAGGCCCAACAAACATGGTTCCCTATTAGAATCTGTGCTGGATGTAAGAGTATACCAGTGCTGTAGACTGGTAGATATACCTTTCAGCTTACGAGGTAACCGAGGATTGAAAGTAGTAGTGCTGTTGTCAATCATGTACACTCAATTAGCATTTTTATTCTTACAAGTTGTGACCTTTTCTGTCTTTTCTTTTTGGAACACGGTGGTGTTCAGTGGTTTTTGAACTGTTTACATGAAACCTTTTTGGGCCAGGATGATCCTTCCAAGCTTGGACGATGCTTTGAATTACGTAGCTCTGTACTATATTTTGGCTAATTTGTCTAAAATTCTATGTTTAAAAGTTATTGAATGTTAGGATGTAAAAATTCTCCATCTACCCTTTGGATTTTCACATAAGTTATCTGAGAAAAGAATAAAGCGAGAATGCCCTCATCAACTTAATTTTGTTACAAAAAATTTTTAAATTCATACCCCTGGATCTTCTATTGAAAAGCAAGCATAGTTGATGTTGTTGGCTGAATGGACCAGTTTTACTGCGTAACCTCATTTTGGTGCTGTGAAAATCAAATGTAGTTGTATGCTCACTGTCTCCATCAAGATGAAACACTTCCTCGCATGTAAGAGGAGTTTATTAGACTGTACAAAGGAAGAAATAAACGACATAAATCAACGTTGACATCTCTTTAATGTCATTCAGAGCATAAATGTGGTGTCACAGAATTTCAGAAGTTAAAACGATAAAGGCTTAATAATCAGCAAATGTCATTTGAAATAAGTTGTCCTGCATGATTCTGTGTTCCACTGCCATGGAAATTACATTGCTGGCATTTAATGAAGACCTGCTAGGAATCAATGACTTAACACATGCGGTGCATGAGACAATGAAAACAAGAAACAGGCAATATTCATGCTGAAACAAAATGAAACGTATATAGGAAAAGAAAGGACTTCATAGAGAAATGTAGAGGTGCCGTGTGACCATTACGAGCGAAATTGTCATCATAGTTCCCTAAATACAGAAATGTACTCTCCATGATTACGCAACCAACAGCAGTGAAAATCCCTAAAATATTACATGTGAATTCTGTACTATTATGTCGCAACATAACTTGTATTAAATATAAGGCAAACTGTAGTGAACATTTCTAAGCTAGTCTTACAGAAGGTCCAGAAACTCAAACACTTCACTGGTTTTCACATTCACAGCAAATCAAAGAAAGCCATGCATAAAACTTGATTCTTACTAGGCAATTATATCATGTAAAAGAGCTAAAGACAACTCAGTACAATACTTCATAATACTGTTAGTGTTCTTTTGAAAAAGAGGCTGATGGCTACAGACGCCAGCTCATCTGCTCCCTCTGGTGGCCATTACAAACATGCCAGTATGTCTTTGCTGTTCCCATTCAATCCATCCTACTGTATATAGTTTGTAAAATCAGCATTAGTGAATCCCAAATTCTAGTGTTTCCAAATGGCACACTACATCTGAGGTGTTTAGACTAATATTGCCCATAAGCCCTATGGAAGTTTGTTTAAAAAACAAGTAATGCAAGGCCAAAACTGCCAAAGCAGTTATTAAATGTATAATCCTTAATATTTAAAATAAAAAAGTTGTAATAAAATTGAAGTACTACATTTAAGTATATATAATTTTCATAAGCATTTCAGAATTTTATAAAATGGTCATTAACATTTGGGCTGTGTTCAAAATTGAATACTATACTGTATATCTTACTAGTTTGCAGTATACATTGTATACTATGTACTTTTACAGAGAGTATGTAAAACAGTAGGTTTTATTCTGCACATTTTTACTAGAATATGAAATGATCAAGTGCTTAAAGGTTTAATGCAGTCAAGCGCATTGAATTGTGGGATACACAAGTCTACGTGCTAAGTTCACACTGATTAATACAAGTTTGGGGTCATGCCTTTTTTTTTCAGCAAGAACACATTAAAATGACCAAACTCAACAAAAATATGAACCGTTTTCAACACTGATGATATCTTGACCAGCAAATCAGCGTATTGTGATGGTTTCATTATTCTGCATTGCATCACTGGAATAAAATGCATTTTAAATTTTATTCACATAGAAACAAAATATAATATGTATTATTATTTTTAATATTACTCTACTTTTGATCAAATAAATTCAGCCTTCGTAAGCATAAGAGGATTTTCAAAAACAAAAACACCGACCCCAAACTTTTGAATGCCAGTACATGTATATTACACACTGCAGCAACAGCAAGAATAGTATGCTGGTGTGCTATTTTGAACACAGCCGGTCTTAGTACATACAATCATTTTATTGCATACAAATATGCAAATTATGGTGTTGCATATGTATACAATGCTAATTTCAACATTCAGAATGTTTCAGTGGATGGCGAGTGATCCACATAGTACCTCAAGACTGAATCATCGAGATTCTTGGAAGAAACATTAATAAAGGGAATGCTCATAAGGGAATATGTGTTGATCCTATAACCCTTTTGGCCCATCACTCTTTTTGTTTCTCCTAAGAAAACAGAACCACAGGCGTCCCCTATTGTTCATCTGTGGTCTCATCCTTTCAATGAAAAGAGCCTCACTAAGACATCTGCCACATCAGCAGCCAGCCGGGACGCGCTGTATAATGCTGCTTTTCAGTGCTTCTGGCTTCAGGCCTCTGGTGATTCGTGATGGCTCTATGGAAATGTCTGCGTGACCGAATCAAAATACTGAAAAGTGTTCAAATTTCCAAAATACTTAACCGTTAAGAGGCCTAAAATACGATGAAGTGCATCAAAGTGCATACATTTGAAGGGACAATGGAAAATTAGCTGTTTCTTTACTCATCCTCAGGCCATCCAAGACGTATGTGACTTTTTTTTTCTCTTCAGTAGAGCAATAAATAAGATTTTTACCTGAAATCGTGGTCCTTGGTGATTCATAAAATGCAAGTAAGCAGCTGGCCATTTTTGGGATTAAAAAATAGCATATTAAGGACCACAAAATTAAAACCTGTGGCTCCTGACGATATATTGATGTATTATGAAGCAAAACAATCTGTCTGTCCAAGAAACAAAACATTATCAGGGTTCGTACAGATACTATAAAATGAAATGTAAGGACTTTCAAGGACTTTAAGCACTACTTTTTTGATTTTCAAGGACTTCAAACAGATATCTCGCATATGTCTTCTATTTCAAATTCTATAAAAGATAAATAAAAATATACTACTAATAATGGCAAAAATAAAGTGAAGCACACACATGCGAAGTATTACAAAGTATACAGCACTTTTACTAGTAAAACCACAGTTAATTTTCTTAAGGAATTTGTATGTTTGTACTAACTTGCTTTTTTTCTTTGTTTTGTTTTTATTACTGTACTGCCTTAAAGTCCCCCTGTAGTGAAAATCAAGATTTTTAGTGTTGTTTATTTGTCTATGTGGTATTTTTAATATGGTTTTAGACAAACCATGTGCCAGTCCATTAATCAACACCATTGCTGTGTATTTTCTTCTTAAAACTGTAGTTTCCCAAAGGTTGTCCCAGAAATGCAGTTTGAAACAGCCCTTTTTTGCTACGTCACAAACTTCAATCACGTCAAAGGATAGATTCCTATCATTAGCACGCAAAATATACCAATAGGATTATCAGCACAAAACCACATATTAAATAGAGCATATCAACCATTAAATAGAGGACAACAGCTAGGTGCTAACCGCTAACTTGAAAAATAAGTCACAAACTAGGCTGCATTCAAGCCTTCAAGGCATTTTGAGTAACAAATGTTACAGTATCCACTGTAGTTGTCCGCTAGTAAAAACACAGTTTTATCAGTCATTATCCGTGTTTCGCCATTATATTGCGTTTACTGCAGTTCAGTTAGTGGATCAGATGGCTCTGGCTGGTGTGACTGCGTGGGGGTGGGGCTAATTTGCATATTCATAGATTCACGTATCGTAAATGAGGCAAGCTGGGTAGAGTTACATTATAAGGCATGAGAATATTTTCACATGAAAAAAAAAACATTTAAAGATGTCATTTTGATGATCAAAGATCAGTTTTAAGGGATAAAAATTTTGACTACAGGGACTTTAATGATTTGATGTTTTCTGCTGTTTAAGAAAAAAAAAAAACGTTCATGTTCTGAAGTCTCAATCTGAATAACGATTTGCGAACCATCACTTCAAATCACGTATCGTGAATCTTTTGATTTAAATCACTCCATCTGAATCATTCAATTCATGAAATGATTCACAAACCTGTTCCGAACTAAATCAAATGTTTCGCCATACGCGAACTGAAGTTCCGATCTAAGTCAAATGTTTCACAATACGTGAAGTTCCAATCTAAATCAGTCAATCATTTTCTGATGTAATGGTTTAACTGATTTGGCGTTTCGAAAAGTGAATGGCTCTTTTAATTTGATCTGGTTTTTACTAGCGAATTGCTTGAAATTAATGATCAAAGTCACGAGTTTAAATCAATCGGAGCAGTGTAAATGACTTCTTCAGCTTCTTCAGCCATGTTTACACGACTCTCAGTACTACTACTTTCTTAGCTTGATTGTTTTCTGACATTACTTGAAATAAGCAAAAAGTTAATTTATAAGTGTTTTAATTAAGTGAATTTTCTATGAAAAAATATGTCCTTATTGACAAAATTAAACACTTATTTCATAGATACATTCTTTTAATAATTCAAGCACTTTTCAAGCACCTCTTCAGGAATATTACTAATTTACCGGCCTTAAATTTCAAAAAAGTCAAATATAAGTACTTTAAGTACCTCGTAGAACCCTGCATTATTTGCCACATTATTACCTGTGTTAAAAGGAAAGTCAGATTTTAATTTTTTTTTTCTTGTATGAACTGGTTCTTTATAATGATGTGAAAAGTGGATGGTTTACACGTCTAAAGCATATGAAGTAAACAAACTAGTCTTCATAAGCTCACCTGTTTACATAATCAATAAGAAACCATAAATATGTTTATGTGGCTCCTTCATTGAAGTGTTCGTTGCACACATGCGCATATCAGCAGCTAATCTCTCTTTGGTCCAAGTCGAACTGTTTCCTCAGTTCAGTGACTGATGGAGGAATCAATTACGCTGGTATTTTGGCTCATTTTAAATCGTAATAACTGTCAGGTGAGTTAAGATTAAGTAACTTGAAATATATGTGCGGCTTGAGTTGTGAATTTTTTCAGATGGTTCAGTTAAATTTTGTAAACTGTTTCAAGTAAATTGCCAAAAAGAACCGGTTCAAAAAAAAAAATTTGTTTGTGAACCAGACATCACTTGTTTACCTGAAGCTCTGGGTTACAGGTAATAATGTTTGGTTTCTTACACAGACTGACTGTTTTGCTTAAGACCTTAATATATCATCAGGAACCACAGGTATTCATTTTGTCTTGCCTTATGCTTCGTTTTGCATTCACTCAAAGTGACGGTAGCCATTGGCTTGCATTTTATAAATCACCAAGAATCAGTTTCAGCTAAAAATCTTCTGAAGAAAGTCACCCACATCTTGAATGGTCTGAGGGTGAATACATTGTCATTTTCCTTTTTGGCTGAACTATCCCTTTAAAAAAATATTCTGGATAAAATAATGTTGACTTGTCTTGTATTGACCACACATACTTGTATTTTACCTAAAGTATTTCTTTGAGATTTGTGTGATTCTTTTTTCAAATGTAAGGGTGCTTTCACACCTGGCACTTTGTTTCGGAACCTGGCACGTTTCCCCCCTTAGCTCAGTTCGTTTGGGCATATGTGAACACGGCAATCATGCTCGGATCCGCGCCAAAACAATCGGTCCGAGATCGCCTGAACGAGGTGTTCTCGGCTCGATTGAAAACGAACTCTGGAGCGGTTTGGTTGTAGTGAGAAAGCAATCCGATCCAACGGACCAACAAACCAGGCTGTATCACATATCAGTGGGTAATTACAGTTCCGTGAACTGCAGTAGCTTTGTTGTTTTGTTAATACCGCTTATAATGAACCTGTGAACGTCTATGCGTGGGCATGTCTTTGCCATTCAAAATCAAAGGGCGCCTTTTCATTTCATAATGCCGTCTTATTGCTTTCTTTGTAGTAGGTGTATTTTAAAAATGTTTTCCCGATGAATCCTGTTTAAAATTATAAATTAATATAGTCACAGAATCCCGGGAAATAAACCGTGGAACTTTGACCAATGAGAGGGCAGTTTACTCGCGCGTGACTTGTATCAACACATTTGGTCCGTTTACAAAATTTGCTGTGTGAAAGCGAACCGCACCATAAAAAGCAACATTGTAATCATTTTTATCCGTTTCGGAACAAAGCAATCGATCTACAGGTGTGAAACCACCCTAAGATTGTATACTAATTCTTTTTTTTTGGAACTTTTATATAAAAGATTGTATGCCAATTTTATTTACGTTCAATATGACATAATTGATGCACCCTGTAACTACCATATTGGATGTTGTCATCTCATTAAAAGTAGAGTCTATCTGAGATGACTGCAGGAAGGTGGGTCATTATCTGCATGCGAATCCACCAGTGCGGCTCCATGGGGCTGTAGCGCGTGTACGGGCGCTTGGACATGATGGCATCCGCGACGTCGTCTAAAACCGGATCGATCTCTCGCTGGCCGCTGCCGCAGTAGGAGCGCATGAGAGCCATGTACTGCTCAAAATGAGCTTTCCCATAATCCTCCTGGACACCAGGGGGCGCCTCCTTCCAGAGCTTCTCTGCTGTTGTGGTGACTATGTCACGTGTCAGGATGCCCGTGGCCACGATAAAGTTTCCGGGCTCAATGACGGAAACTTTAACGCCCCAAGCCTTCATTTCATACCTCAGACAGTCAGAAAAAGCCTCCACTCCGTATTTGGATACGCAGTAAGGGGATCGGAGGGCGTTTCCCATTCTGCCGTACATGCTGGCGATGTTCACTACACGACCTGTGACCAAAAGACAAAAAAAGTTCAATATTTTTACTATTTAAAATAAATGTTTTCTATATGAATTTATTTCATATAGATTAGCTGATTGGCATGTCAACATATTCTAATTTGTTGAGATAGTGAATTGGTGGGTTTTTGTTAAATGTGAGCCAAAATCAAAACAATTAAAAGAACCAAAGACTTAAACTACTTCAGTCTGTGTGCACTGAATTTATTTAGTACACAAGTTTCACAATTTGAGTTGAATTACTGAAACAAATGAACTTTTCCACGACATTCTAATTTACTGAGACGCACCTGTATATATAATAAATAAATAAAAATTCATATAATAAATGAATAAAAATTCAAAAATCAATTTCACACTTGTTTAGAAAAAGGTAAACATTACAACCTAAAACGAAGGCACAAATCAAGAAACGAGGCATTTAGATGTAGGCCTATTTACCCACTATTAATTCAGCTCAGAGGGAAATTAATGCATTTAACTTGCAGTTACAAATGCATAAGTAATATTTTGTTATTTCAAACAAAACATTGAATACTGATATTTACATGTATTTTTAAAATGAAGACACTTTACATGTAAAATCAATACCGCCAGTAGGCGGCAGTAAGTCACTGTTAAGTAAGTGAATCATTGCGATTGAACCGAATCATTTAACGGGTGATTCATTGAAGAACGAAACACCGTCATGTTGCTCAAAGACGCAAAACAGTGCCGTGGCTGTGTTTGGAATGGTTATTTGTTGGCGAAACAGAGCAAAAACAGGCTGTTATACTTACAATATGTAAGTCTCTTAATATTTACTTCTTGTTTATTGATGAACTGTTACATAAAATCAGTATCACATTTGTGATCACGCTGAGGCACTCTTCGGTTGATACTGATTAACTTTATAACTTTCTGTGTGTCACAGAGAGGGAATGAGACAATCAACATAAATAGCACTTAGTCTTTCACAAAACATAGCTAACTTAGGGACATCATAACTAACCACCATTAATTTACGGTCTTAAATATGTCCAGCGTTTATCGGTTTGTGCGTCAGTAATAATGCTCAGTGGGGAAACACAGTGTTCCGTGCACAGTAAATAGACTAAATTATGTTTTTTGTATTGAAGTTACTCGAGGAATCGCTTTCAGCCCTATTCACAAGTTTCGGGCGCTTACTGTGTAAAAAAAAAAAAATTAACGTGGGTACAACTTACCGTGATGCATCCATCATAAAAGGAACGGAGCAAGAACACATCCGGGGATTTGAATTGTAGTTGGCCATAGATATATATACTGACTAGATGTCGCCTCTGACGCTGCTGTCCATAGGAACGATGCGTCAGCGCGGCCGCCATCTTGGGTCGGGGGAAGCCGCGTCTACTCTGTATTAGTTAACATTGGCAGAGAACTATCAACGATTAAAATCACCTTAATTTGCTTAATTTTCAACCGATTTTCAAGCCGTTTGGTTTATTATAAATGTCAGACATATATTTGTGATAGAACATAGATAAATTAATTATTTTACTTATATGATATAAGTAAAATAATTAATTAATCTATGTTCTATCATAAATATGTGATATATCATATACAATACAATACTTGGACACACGTACATAACTAATTAATTTGTTCTACAATGCACAAAACAATTACAAGGATGCTGATAGTGATATGAAAAAAAACATGAATAATATAAAATAAAGTATATATAAAATATAAATAAATAGATAAATAATAGAGCAAAATTTAAATTAATAAAGGCATGAGTTAAACAAACAAAGCGGAAAAAAAAAAAAATAATTATGGACTTCCTGACCAACAGACCTGTTAGGATGGGGAACCTAACATCTGCATCTAGGCAGAAATTAAATCATCATAAATCGTCCAAATCTCAAATGATTTTTTTTAGTTTTTTGGTTTGTTCCAACTGACAGACATGTATTTATGATCGAGTCCAGAGAAAATTGAAGCTTTTGATATTAATCTACTTCAAAACTAGGTGTAAGTTTATTATTCTTCCACTTCAGTGAACTTAAAATTAACTATTGTTACTTATACTTACCTTAGCCTAGTCTACTGCACACAAAATGGCTACACAGGGTTGCTGCAGGATTTTTAAGCTCAAATTTAAGACTTTTTAAGACCTTTTTTAAGACCTGCACAAATAAAATTAATACCATATGAGCAGGGTAAGGCAATGTCTATGGTTAAATATTAAACTGTAAAATGACTGTAAACTACTGTAAAAAACGATTTACAGTTCAGATTTTTCACAAAAACAAAAGGTTTTATAAAGTGATACATTTCACATTTCTTTAAAGTGTCAATTTTTAAGTAAATAGAAAAAAGTATTCCTTTTATTAATTGAAACAATTATTATCAATAAATTATTATATTAATTTAAAAAACACAAATACATGTTAGTGTTTAGATTTTTATGATGAATTATCTTCTAACTGATCCACCAGTTCACATTTACAGCTCTGCATGTTTGCAGGGTAAAAACATGGGTCACTTTTCGCTTTGGTCTGAACAAAAACAACCTCAATACTATGTTCCTGCAAAACCACATTTCTGGGACCCTATTTTTTGAGACAGCGCCATCTAGCAATTCCATTTCAACAAAGAAATATCAAACAGACGCAAAGACTAGATCCATTGAAACTATTTTTTTTTTTTAATCTTTCCATCTTATTTTTAATGTAAAAGCTGACATAAACTTGAGTGTTCAAAGGGGTGTCAGCAATCTCCATTTAGCCCATTAAACTGTCCAAAACAGTTCATTGTGCTGCTGGATGTTGTAAATTAGTATTTGTATTCAAATTATTTTAAATTTATTAAAGTACTAATAAACACACTAATTTGTACAGCAATTGTTTTACTGTTTACTTCACTTTGTTAAGTGGGTCACACGTCAGACATGAAGCGCAGCAGCTTATGAACTGAAGTCTAGAATATATTGAAATAAATTAGGCTAAATATTTCAGGGGTAAGTTTAGGATTAGAAGTTGGTTAGGACAATAAGTAAGTGTATACAATTAAACAACTAAATTCAGTATTTCCTTAAAAATAATAATATACAGAATTGAATAGCTACTGCTATAAATAGTATGAGCTGTTAATGCATACATAATACAAATAAATAAATACAATAAAATAAAATAAAAATAAATAATTTAAAAAAAAATTACAGGGTCCTAAAAATGCGGTTCTGAAACTACAGCCTCCTGTACTGTAAGAATACCCTACTCAAAACAACAGGCATATTGAAAATGCACATTCAATCTCTGCCAGCAGATGGCACATTCGGAACTGCAGACATGTGTTTCCCCGGTAACCGCAGTACACAAAGCAGCTCAGCACCGGACTTTGAACGCGCAGCGCTCATGTTTATTTAACGAAATCACAGCCTTTTGAAGTTTAATCGTGACTCTAAGCTGTATCGCAATTCTGGTCTTCCCGTGCCTAAAATTTAAGACCTCTTAATCATAATTAAGACTTTCTTGTACAACTACTTTTTATGACCTTAAATTTGATAAACTAAATTTAAGACTTTTTAAGACTTTTTAAGGACCCGCGGGAACCCTGCTACAATGGTGTGATATCCATACTTAAAAATACATGTTAATTAAAACATTTGAATTGTACTGGTTTATTTTGTACATCAGCAAGCCTGCAATACAATGACCCAGTGTAAAATGGTTATATAACACAAAAACAAACATAACGTGCGTACGTAGTGTGAAAACATCTTCCAGTATTTACAACAGCTTATTAAATGATTAGGCTACAGTATATAACACAGGTTAACCATTCTTTGAAAACATTCAGTTCATGAAAAACTTTGGCGCTTCCTTCTATACTCTTTGCTTCAGATCCCCGACCCAAGATGGTGGCGATGTTGACGTATGCTTAGAGGCCCAAGGCGACATCTAGTCAGGATATATATCTATGGTAGTTGGCTAGATGTGAACTTTGAATTGGAACAGTACTTGGGTGACCACTGATGACGTTTCACAAGTCCACAAGAACGCATATTGAGAAACGGCTAAAGACCTGAGAGCTAATCAATTCTCTTTCCGGCACAGACTGCATTGGTTAAGCTTATGGAGCTGTCACGTGATGAATGAACGAACGAACGACTCAAACCCGAAAACTTGTCAGATAAGAGGTGAGGTGAGCTAATCATAGACTAAAGACCCAGGTAAACAATGAATTAATCTTTTCTGTTTCTTATAGCATTATAGTTTTGTCTTGTTTGTAGTGTGATCAACGTTTGTGTAAGTAGTGTGATCAACGTTTGTGTAAGCAGTAGATGTGTTAGGGAGGTAACACATAACATTTTAATTTATATTTTGAACGAAATGACTCGAAAAAAGATTTGCTCATTTTGCTGAACGAGACTCGGTAAAATGATCCGAACTTCCCATCACTAGCAGAAAAGTGCTCAGAAACGAGTGACGTAGAAACGGCCCTCGCCCGCCCCTGCAGCCTATCTATAACACATGCCGAGGGCCGGCTCTATATCACATCTTGTGACGTAACCTCGACTTAGCTTTTCAACCCGGAAGAATGAAGTTGCTCAGAAAAATAAAAAAATAACCAATTTCCACTTTTTGATAACATTTATGAGTGCTATTAGTGTTTTTACTGAAATGCAGTCTGTACATATCTGTTCACATCTCAAAAAAAATGTTCTGGGGTTTCATGACCCTTTAATGTGCTTACATATTTTACCATATGTAATATGTTATTCCTTTGAAAATGAGAAAAAAAAATATCTAATAAAAATATAAATTTAAATACATAATTAATAAAAAATAAATAAACTAAATGAAAAAAGAATTTAATGGATTACATATGGTAAAATATATAAGCACATAAATTATATATATATATATATATATATATATTTTTTTTTTTTTTATATTTTTCTTTTCTCAACATTTTTTAATTATGAAGCATCAGTGTCAAAATCATATACCATGGTGCCAACAAAAATGAAAAATATATATAATGGAATGGAAACATTGGGTCATGAAAATCACAACTATTTGTCAGGCAACACACTCCAAAGTCCATTTGCTTTAACCACTGATCCATTCAGATCCAAACATTCCTTTAATTGAGTGAAAGAGTAACAGGAGCAGAAACTGTAGAGAAACAATAAAGGGGTCATCGGATGCAAAGTTCACTTTTACATGTTGTTTGAACATTAATGTGTGTTGGCAGTGTACAAACCTACCCTGTGATGATAAAAATCCATGCAGTGGTTTTTAATTAATCTGTAAAAATAATATCCCCTTTTTCAAATCGAGCCATTCTCAGATGTGGCGTCACACAGACAGAGGCCGCTCCCACAATAGTTGATTGACATGAGCATCTTACCTCAGATCAGCTGTAACAGTCCGACCTCTATTGTTTCGATGCCGGAGCAGGGATGACAAGGTTAGACAAGAATATCTCCGATTGAGTGATTGAGGTGTTGTGTTGCTGGGTGTAATAATGAACATAGTGGTCGTCATTTACTCCCAACATCTGAGCCGCTGAAGATGCAGTGGATTACATTTGTTTTTGAATGGAATGCGCCTCCCGATTTACATATATCCGTCTATGTTCGCACGAATCATTTGTGATCCAGCTTCACTTACAGCAGAAGTAAGTATAAAGGTTTTTTTTAATGAATCTTTGTGATCGGCTTTCCTAATAATGTGCTAGTTAGCAAGATTAGCGGCTAAATGCGGCTAAAGTAAACAGGCTGGTCACTCCACAGAGAGAAGAGAGGGGCGGGGCGAGCAGAGCTCATTAACATTTAAAGCAACCTCGACCAGAACAGGATGATTTTTGCAGAGCTGATTTTGGCAAGGTAAAAAAGGTGTTATTTACACTACCATTAAGAAATTTTAACCAAAGTATGTTATAGACGTTTCATTAAGACCCTAAAGAATCATATTAACTTGTGGAAAACGGGCATCCGATGACCCCTTTAACATTTGTCTGCAAACTAAACTGAGTAAAACTCAGACAAATTACATATTATCTATACCCGAAAGTTCATCACAACCAAAAGCAGGTTGACAGCACTTGGACTGCGTGTTCATAGGCTGAAGGTGTGTAGTTATTTTACCTTTAGCCCTGCGGATGAGAGGCAGGAAGGCTTTGGTTACTCTGATGGTGCCCCACAGATTGACCTCTGAAACCTGCTTGTATGTGTTCATGGTTGTGAACTCCACTTCACCGAATGTGGAGATACCAGCATTGTTGACCACAGCCCAGAGACCTGCAAGATACAATCACAAACACCCTCAAACTCACTGATCAGGCATCCTGATTAAACTCACACAGTTGTGAACAAAACCAATATAAAAATGGTTTTGCTCACCATTTTAAATCATTTAACTGAATAGCTCATTGCACCTTTAAAAATAAGATGGATCTGTAATACTGACAGCTAGTGGTTGAATTGGGTACTGCAGATCAAATTCAAAATATTGGACAGCGTTGTTTCTTCTCATACTTGACGCTTACATGTGTTGCCAGATTTTTAGGTGCGGTACAATCTGCAATCTCTGACCTAGTTTGTTTGCAGGCATCCTTTGCTGCAATATGCTGCGTTTTCTGCCAAGTGGCAACCAGGGGTGTTGAAATACTACTGGGTAAATTGGCAGTGGGCGGAGTCACACAGACCAAAACAAAAACAGACATTCTGACATGGAACCATATTTCAAAGTAGAATAACTGGCTGTAGCATTTATTTTCAGAGAAACAACTTTTAACTTCGCATGTTTCCTAAATAACTGCAACATAGTTATTTTTATGATTCAGTACAGTCAAACAAATTACAAACAGCAGCTTAAAGTAAGAGCAAGGTGGCAATTTGTAGCTTGAATGTGTGAGGCATCTAGTATCATTCACTTTTAGTTATTTTTGATGTACAAAAACAGTCAATTATGCTGATTTCTAATGCAAACTGGTAGAATTTTAAATTGCAGACTGATTTATAGTGCAGATAGTTTTGCATTCTGTTGTTCTAGTAATTGGATTACATTGACCCACATTAAAAAAAGAAAAAACAAACTTTCTTTTGGAAATCTGACAAATATTTAATTATAAAGTGATCTTAAAAACACTACAAGAAGAAATCTTAAAGAAGTCCACTTTCAAAACAAAGACTCACATATAATGTACTCACCCCCTTGTCATCCAAGATGTTCATGTCTTTCCTTCTTCAGTCGTAAAGAAATTATGTTTTTTGAGAAAAACATTTCAGCATTTTTCTGCATATAATGGACTGATATGGTGCCCCGATTTTGAACTTCCAAAATGCAGTTTAAATCCGGCTTCAAACGATCCCAAATGCGGTTGTAAATGATCCCAGCCGAGGAAGAAGGGTCTTATCTATCAAAACGATCGGTTATTTTCATTTTAAAAATGCAATTTAAATACTTTTTAATCTCACACTCGTCTTGCCTTTCTCTTCATGAACTCTGTGTATTCTGACTCAAGACAGTTAGGGTATGTCGAAAATCTCTCATTGTATTTTCACCCTCAACATCAAAAATCATTTCAAAATCATCCTACATCGCTGCAAAAGTACAGACACAGTCTTTGCAAAGTGAACATGCAAAGAAGATCAAACACCCTTAACAAAAAAGGTAAAACAGCGATATAGGATGATTTTGAAGTTGAGGGAGAACATGAGATGGGAGTTTTTCGACATACCCTAACTGTCACGAACCAGAACAAAAACAGTCCAGGCAGAGTAAGATAAGATGTGCGTTTGGCGTATATAAATTGTATTATTTTGATTAAAATAACCAATCGTTTCGCTAGATAAGACCTTTCTTCCTCGGCTGGGATCTTTTACAACCGCATTTAAACTGCATTTTGGAAGTTTAAAACTCGGGGCACCATATCAGTCCATTATATGGAGAAAAATGCAAAAATGTTTTCCTCAAAAAACAATTTCTTTACGACTGAAGAAAGAAAGACATGAACATCTTGGATGACAAGGGGGTGAGTACATTATATGTGAATCTTTGTTTTGGAAGGGGACTTCTCCTTTAAGCTGACAGTTTTATTTTGTGATGGACTTCAGTATTACCATGGGAGGGTGTATATGGAAACCTGTTTCTACCACCGAATACAAAATAAAACAGTAATTGGATTTTATTTTCTTCTTAGAAATTTGGCGTAAACTTGAAATTAACTTATTTTTTTATTCAGTAAATTTATTTTATTTTATATTCAGCCAGAAAATTTTCCAATTAGTTTTAAAAGCAGGACTTTTATTTTGACAATCATCCTCACTGCTGATCTTATTTATTTATTGATCATTATTTATTTATTTTTAGGCAATTATCCATAAGTAGAGCTGTTAATAGAATAAAATTATTTTAAGTGATCTAAAGTTTTCCAACTTTGGAAACCAAAATGTCAGTACAGTAATTCTACTGCATGAAATATTGTTGCGTTAAATACACTGAATTCATATCTAAAGTTTGACCTCCCTGTATTGTAGCATTCTTAGACCCCCTATTGCCCTCTTGTGGTCTCATGAGGTCCATAAGCCCAAGTTTAAAAACCCCTGTCCCCAAAAGCACTTACAACAACCTGCTTGTATTTTGAACAATAATATTCTTAATGAATCTAGGGTTTATTATTGAATGAACACACACCCCCCTGTAAAATTCAGTATCAACTTCCACACAACTGCTGCGTGAAGCTCCACTTTAGATATTATTTATAGCATCATATTTAAGTGTTTACGTCAAGGAGATGACACAAGGATCGTACAGCTTCAGTTCAGACTTTGAGTCAGTAAATAGTAGTGCGTTTAGTAAACTAATCGGCCGTTTTACAGTGTGCCCTATTTTTTTAGGAAAATTTATGATGTTGGTTATTTCTGTTTGGTGGGCAGCACAAAGATCGACTTGAATGGTTTATAGCAGGTATAAAGAGTGATGTACAATCATTAAACTATATAGCCGTAACTGGTGGGAGTGGTTTAGCGTATGGTGTGGTGTTGTGGGCGGAGTGACGCAGTGATTGAGAGCAGGGGTACAGGGGTCATTATTATCGCTAATGTTTTATTATTTTTTAGTGTTTTTTAAGCTATCCCCACCTGACCCGTCCTTCAGATTAATGATTGTTCATCACTTACACCTGACAGAATCCAAACAGTAGATCTGGGGACTAAAAATCAAACAAGCACAGAAAATAATGAACAGCATAAATTGTTGCAACAAAATTGACTAGTTTACAAAATGCATATAAATTCAGTGACATTAAGCTGTATGATCCATGTGTAATCTCCTTGATTTAATCACTTGAATGTGCTTAAATAT
This sequence comes from Labeo catla, assembly GCA_012976165.1. Taxonomy (NCBI): domain Eukaryota; kingdom Metazoa; phylum Chordata; class Actinopteri; order Cypriniformes; family Cyprinidae; genus Labeo; species Labeo catla. Next base: position 876,398 of record VONZ01000240.1, read on the forward strand.
GTTTTATCTAAAATGGAGCTTCTTATAATCTGCGCAGTTATCACATAGGTCTATTATCACTGACAATCACTGACAAGCTACGCAAAATCGCACTCATAATCGCAGATGAATCGCATTCGATTATGAGCGCGATTTTGCGTAGCTTGTCAGTGATTTACGGCTCTGTGTATTAATTGCCGCTCCAGCTGAACGCACATGATGGAGCTTTTCTACTAATCAAAGAACCGGCTTCATTGACTAAGCGCGCCTCACAATCGTAATAATAAATGTTTTTTGAATAGCAATTTAGAACATTAGAATGATTTGTGAAGCCTCATTTGACTTGAGTAATGATGCTAAAGAAGAGAATTCTTTAAAAACATTAAAAATCTTACTGTTCAAAAACTTTTGACTGGCAGTGTAATTTTGTATAAAAATAGAAATATGTACATGTGTGTGTAAAAAAAGCCTCCACAAAAATGGAAAAACATTCAGGTTTCCACAGAAACAGAGAACTCCACACTTTGTGTTTTTCTTCATCGTACTTTTTTTTAGTAGTTTTCTTGCAAATAAACTACACCTTGATTCCAGCCACACTAGATGTTCAATAAATAAATAAATAAATAAATAAATGAAATAAAGCTGAAATATAAATAAAAAATATTATATAAATAATAAATAGAACTAATAAATATTAGAAAATTTCATTTCAAAAATGAAAACAAAAAATATTGCCTTGGCAACTAAGTAAAATAAAATAAGTTGATATACAGAAATTACTGTAACTAGAAATTAAAATAAAACTAATGTTAAAAAAAAAAAGTTTTAAAAAATGTTTTTATGGTACAAGTTACTGAAACATGTAATTACACTGGACGTATTAAATATAAATGTAAATATAAATATAAATGTGTATATATATATATATATATATATATATATATAAAATAAAATAAACAAACACACTTTTTTTTTTTTAATACACTGCTTTGCAATCTCCCCATTTTCCATCATGATCTTTGAACTCCCCATCCTCTATGAACTTCGTAAACACCCTCACCTTTCTCTGGGTCTTCCAGGTTAGCAGTCACAAACTGGACAGCCTGAGAGACCTGCTCCTCATTGCAGACGTCCAGCTGCACAACCTTCAGCTTCTCTGAATGAAAGTTCTCCAGTTCCTTTGCACCTTCTCCATCCTTATTCCACATACAGAAGGGCATTTACAATGTACACACAATTGCTCATTATGATAGAAGTAATTTAGTTTATTCTCTATTATTAAAAAAAGTTTAGATCAACTTGCTAGCCACAAAGAACTAGCCTATATGATAATGTATACATGAAAGTGACATAATAATTTGGTCATACTGCTAGAATTGTGAAAAGGTCTGACACAAGGCCAACTGAATCTTGTGAAATGTATTGCATAACCTTCAGCTCCTTTGACTTAAGTCCTGCAGCATATATGTTTATATATAATCTGCGGCCCAGCAAAATCTGAGTTGTACATTACAAGAAAAGTTGAACCATTACCTTAAACAGACAACCTGCAAACACAGTGAAGCCAAGCTTATGAAAATGCTTGGCCAAAGCGAGTCCAAATCCAGTGTCACAGCCGGTAATGAGCACAGCTTTCTTTTCAACCTACAAAGGAAACATTATGTAATATTACTTTCATAAAGCCACGGCATCACTGTGCAACTGCAGCCCAACGTGCCAACAATTCACAGCCCTTCTAACAATAAAACGGGCCTCATCTGAGCTGCAGTTCCTAAAATGTGTTACTAAATCAGTGCTATTCAAACTCTGATTGGCTGATTTGAAACCAATTGAGTAATCGATTCAAAAATAAGCATTTAAAAAAAGAAGAAGAAAGCAGCTCAATTCAATGATAGAAAGATGGCATAAATGGCATAAATGTTATATAAGTAAAATAACATCACAGCTATGCATTATTAGTTAGTATTTCAATAAAATAAAAATAAATATACAATATCTACAATAATGCAAAAATAGAAATTGCATGCACTGAGACCAATTTCTATCTGATAAAAAATAGTTGTATAAATTTTATATAAAATTATATAAATAAAGCACTACATTTCCTAGAATTTTGTGGATGCCATTATTTTCCATGTTTTCAAAGCTTGGAAATCAGTTATAAAATTCCGATATGACTACAATTTTCATGACAATGCAAGTCCATGAGTGTTGAAATGCAAAATGGATTGCATCTATAATAAAAAAATAAATAAATAAATCACAGAAATTCATATCGCCCATCACTAGGGCTCTATATAAGGCAAATATACATCATTATTAATATATTTCATAGCACATACATATACATATATTGCAAAATGTACCATTTATACCACACATGCACTGCATATTTCAAGATTTTAGGTTTGATCTTGAAAACTTGTACCTCCAGTTTGATGGCAATAATACAAATCAATATGTCCTGCATAATCAATGTGCATTATTACCATAAACAAATTAAAATAAATACAAAAAGCACGCTCATCACTAGGACTCTATATAAGGAACAAAATTATTAATATATTTCATGGCACGCACACACATACCATGCATACTACATAACGCACCATTTATACCACGAATGCACTGCATGGTGATAATACAAATCCTTGTGCCCTTTGCATTATTGTCATTAAACTGGAGGTACAACGTTCCAAAATCAATCGACTGAGGCTGAAACATTCTTTTATGCATCTTAGAATTAAATAACTAGTACACTAACTTACGTTACTGTAGGATGGAACGTGTAAGTTTTAGGTGAGTGTAATATATAATGTGCAAAGTGAGTGCAAGACAAATTTCGGCCAATAAAACATCACATCATATAGTGTATACCACAATATATGTTGTTTGGTCTATGTAAAGTGCACACTGTACTTCACCTTCACTGTCCCGCGGGGCAGTCGCGGCATGGCCACGTACAGCACGAAAAGCGCGTACATCAGCACGATGCACTCGGTGACGCTCGCCTCCGGGAAGCCACAGCATCGCGCGAAGAGGTTAAGCACGGACGGCAAGCCGAAGCCCAGGATGAGCGTTAGAAACACCGAAAACCCGACAAGAACCGCGACCCTCAGCATCGGCTGCGCAGCCATCTTGAACTGTTGACAACTCTGGGGTAGGCGGGGCTGTACAGCCGCTTCTTATGAATTATGCAAATGTACGCAAAATTACAGAACGTTTGCCTACTAAAATGAGCGAATGCTCTTGAGGGGCGATGTCGGGTGCATAAATTATGATAATGTGAATAACAGTCCGCTTTAATTTGCAGCTGCAAACTTTCATCAACCAATCAATCAGTCAGTAAATACAAAACAATAGGCAACAGGTTATGCACGCCTTTTTTTAAATGAATTAATTTATTGATAATCATTATATTACTTTAACCAAAAAAGCGAACAATTAAAATGTCATTTTACACTTTTGATCATAATTTAAATATAAAAAGTTTATTTTTGAAATTTCCCAATGGAACCATTTATATTTGGTTGATTTTAACTATAGAAAACTTGTAAGAGTATTTTTAAAAATTATATGTAGTATGCTTGAACTCAGTGTATTATATTTGAATTATAAAACAATGTATTATAAATATTATAACAATAAATTTGTTATTATTGTACAGTATAAACTGCAAACACTTTACCAACCGCTAGATGCCGCTTTGTTTCTGATTAAAATTATTCATAAATAATTTTGCTTGAGATATTCACTACCACTCAATAGTTTGGGATCAGTAAGACTTGTAACGTTTTTTTTTTTTTTTTTTTTTTTTTTTTAAAAGAAGTCTCTTATGCTCATCAAGGCTGCATTAATTTGATCAAAAATACAGAAAAATTACAATTTACAATAATGGTTTTTATTTTAATATACTTTAAAATATAATGCAAAGAATTTTCATCAGCTGTCACTCCAGTCTTAAGTGTCACATGATCCTTCAGAAATCATTTTAATATGCTGATTTATTATCAGTGTTGAAAACAGTTGTGCTGCTTAATATTTTTGTAACTTGTGATACTTTTTGTCAGGATTCTTTGATCAATAAAAGCATAAAAAGAACAGCATTTATTTAAAATAGAAAGGTTTTCTAACAATATACAGTACTGTTTAAAAGTTTGGGGTCAGTAAATGTTTATTCTTTCTTTTTTTATTAATACTTAATTTAGCAAGGATGTGTTAAATTAATAAAAAGTGACAGCATAGATTAACATTGTTAGAAAAAATATATATTATGTATAAATGCTGTTCTTTTAAACTTGTTATTCATCAAAGAATCCTGAAAAAAAAGAATCACAGGTTCCAAAAAAATATTTGGCAGCACAACTGTTTCCAACATTGATAATTATAATAATAAATCAGCATATTAGAATGATTTCTGAAGGATCATGTGACACTTAAGACTGGAGTAACAGCTGAGGAAAATTCAGCGTTGAATCACAGGAATAAATTATATTTTAAAGTATATTAAAATAAAAAACATTATTTTATATTGTTAAAAACATTTTGTACTTTTATTGTTTATTTTCTGCATTTTTGAGCATAAGAGACTTCTTTAAAAAAAACATTACAAGTATTACTAATATATAAGACATACATTAATACAACAATAAAGAAGATTAAATAGCACACATGATCATTTTAAAAGCTTTATTTTTAGCCAGAGGGGACAAAGGCCCTGTAACACTGAATAAAAGGAAACGGGTACAAAAGAAAAACAGACAAAGATATAAAAAAGGAAGATTTGTGAGAATAGATTGCACAATGAGAAGACGGTAACAAACAACCGTAAACCAGAGAACATAATGTAAACATGTTAAGATAAAACATAAGATCAAGCAGACTGACATTCAAGAACATCAAGCCTTTAAAAAGTGAACATTAAGGCACATAATCAACAACAGGTGATTATGGGAGAGAAAGAGAAGCTTTTGCTATTCGAAAGAGAATTAAAACTATAACCGCTTAAGAATATAGTTTTATTTAAAAGTGCTGGTATTGGCAACATGATTTGCTCTAGTTAAAGGCGCACTACGTTCCTTTTTTCCTCAGTAAAAAAAAAAGATGTCACACCGAAAGAAATGAAAATGACTATTTAAATGTTTAAAATCATGTACATGTGAGATGAAACTCACTGCAGTTACGACAGTAGTTTGATAAAAGCTGTTTCATGTACATTGAACATGTCACCTCAGTAGTAGCTGGGTTTTGTATGTAAAATGTATATATTAATCACTGAAAATTGAGAATTTGGTATTGAAAACTATTTCTATTGCATGCTCAGAAATCCACACCACTAGGTGTCAGTATAAGTCCCCAAAAAGAAAAAAAAAGACTGCAAGTTCATCTTTTAAACACGGAAACTTATGAAAGACAAAGCCGGACCAAAATTGATCCGTGAAATCGCATGCGCTTCAGAATTCACATTTTGCATGAGGTTCAAAGGCAAAGTTCTGGCAGTAAATGAAGACAAAGAGCGTGATGAGTTAGCAGACTGCGAGTCGCGCATAGTTGAATTCCCCTTAAAATTTCGATGTGTTTTTGACAGTTTGACTTTTTATTTCAGGAAAACGTCAAGCTTTTTCTGAATGTTGTCAAAAGAGTCTATTCCCATGTAGTCGGCCTGGCCCTGTTCCCACCTCTGCTTGCGCTCCGCTGACGACATGAGCGGCTGAACGTGCTCCTCGCTCGCCACAGCATCCTCCTGTGAACAACACAACAATCCAGGTGATTAAAAACATGACATTAATTTAAAAAAATGTCATCTTACAGTTCTGTACCGGCTGAAAGAATCGCTGCTGTGAAAGGAAAGGATGAGCAGCTGCTGAGGTTTTGTATGAATCTAAATCAGTGGCTTTCAACCAGGTGCCCTCAAGATGACTGAACTGAAGATGATTAAAATGATGTAAAATAAGACTAAACAGGTATTAAAATATGCCAAAACAAGCCACATAAAGATACCTCTTAATTTAATAATTGTAATTTTTTTTTGGAACAAAAAAAACAGTATTCCCACTGTATCAAAAAACATGGATATATGAGGTACAAAAATGTTGTGTGATTTCTAGAGCTGGACAAGTCATGTCAATAAATTATAAAATAATAATAATAATAATAAAGGAAAATGAATTTAAATGAATTTACACTCTTTTATTGATATGCCAAGGTCTACAAAATGTTATTGATGTAGAAAGTTTTTTTTTTTTAATCTAGTAAATTTCAAACAAAATGTCCCTCTTTCAAGAACCAGGATTCTTACAAACAAGCAATCGAACAAACTAATAAACAAACAAACAAAATAAAAAGATGGATATATAAGACTAGTTTTAAAAGTGAAACTTCTATACATGGAAAAGTAAAATACATATTTACATATTTAAATTAAAATTAATTACACGTGTTCTTGTTATGCTAAACTCTTAAAGCGACATAAAATGTAATTTTTTATTAATTTGTTTTTTGATCGACTTTTTTTATTTAGTAAATCCAGTAAATCTTAAAGAAGAAAATGTATAAAATTACATTAAATGTATTATTTATTTATTTATTTGAAAAAGATGGCAATCTCCAAAAACCTATAAAAATATTGGGCAGAAATTGTGAGTTTTTATTTATTTATTTATTCCAGTAAATCACAAATAATTGTAAAAATAATAATATAATTTAAATACTGTTGACAATAAAACAAATAAATAAATGGCTGGATGGATGGATATATGAGACTAGTCTTAAAAGTGTTATTTCTAGACATGGAAAAGTCATGTAAATTTACATATTTAAATTAAATTACACCTGTTCTAGTTATGCTAAACTCTGAAACAAATATCAGACATAAACTGTAATTTTTTTTTTATTCATTTTTATTTGATTGACTTTTTTTATTTAGTAAATCCAGTAAATCTTGAAGAAGAAAATGAATAATATTACATTAAATGTATTATTTACTTATTTATTTGTTTGAAGAAGATGGCAACCTCCAAAAACCTATAAAAATATTGGGCAGAAATTGTGAGTTTTTATTTATTGATTTATTTATTCCAGTAAATCACAATTAACTGCAAAAATCAATTGCATTAAATGTATTATTTATGTATTATTTATTTATTTATTTATTTATTTGAAGAAGATGGCAATCTCCAAAAACCTATAAAAATATTGGGCAGAAATTGTGAGGTTTTATTTATTTATTTATTTATTTATTTATTTATTCCAGTAAATCACAAATAACTGCAAAAATCAATTGCATTAAATGTATTATTTATGTATTATTTATTTATTTACTTATTTGAAGAAGATGGCAATCTCCAAAAACCTATAAAAATATTGGGCAGAAATTGTAATTTTTTATTTATTTATTTATGCATTTATTCATTCATTCCAGTAAATCACAAATAACTGTAAAAATCATAATATAATTGAATAATGTTGACAATAAACAAAAACAAACAAACAAATATCAGACATAAATTGTCATTTTTATTTGATCAACTTTTTCTTATTTAGTAAATCCAGTAAATCTTGAAGAAGAAAATGTATAGAATTACATTAAATGTACTATTTATTTATTTACTCATTCATTTGAAGATGGCAATCTCCAAAAACCTATAAAAATATTGGGCAGAAATTAAGTATTTATTTATTTATTTATTTATTTAATCAAGTAAATCACAAAATCATAATATCATTGAATATTGTTGACAGTAAGTAAGCAAGTAAGTAAATAAATAAATAAATAAATGGCTGAATGGATGGTTGGATATATGAGACTAGTCATGTAAATTTACATATTTAAATTGAATTACACCTGTTCTTGTTACGCTAAACTTTAAATTCTTATTCTAATTCTTAGTTGTTGTTACGCAAAATTTTTTTCTTTTTTTTTTGGATTGACTCTTTTAATCCAGTAAATCTTGAAGAAGAAAATTAATTAAATTAAATTAAATTAAATTAAATTATTTGAGGAAGATGGCAATCTCCAAAAGCCTATAAAAAATATTGGGCAGAATTGTGCAGTTTTATTTATTTCATTTTTATTTCATTTTTTATTAATCCAGTAAATCACAAATAACTGTAGAAATCATTGAATACTGTTGATAACGAGGGGCTTTGAAGTCAAAAAGGTTGAGAACCACAGATCTAAACATTAAGTAATGAACAGCTAGATACTAACAAAGACTTTAGATATACAGAGACAGTACACTCCTAATACTTATGAATAGGAGAAAGTGCAATGCGCAGTATGGCGGAATAGTCCCGTCCCCTCTCAGTAAAAGAACCAATCGCCAATCGTTAAAGTCATGGCCTCACTGCAGCTGCTATAGCAAACCTATGTTCTAATTTATGAGGCAGTTGTTGTCAGATTCCATTGGTGATTTCAAATATGAAATTTGGAAATGTGAAGTTTGATGACCAGTTTTGGAAAATGTGATGTTTCCCCATTAAAAGAGATATGCTGAGAATAGCTGACCGAGAGGCGTTTCAAAGATGCTAACGTGAAAATAATGCCTTTTACCAGGGGCATGAACAAGAAAGCTCAAGGACATGGTTATTTTCTTGTTTGTGTATGTTTAAGCCTGACCTCACAGCCGGAGATGAAGGGCTGGTCTCCATACTCTCTGACCAGCATGGGCAGCACCTCAGCGCTGTACAGAGCCCACCACTGCAGCAGGAAGCCGGGCTGAGACGAGGCCTGCACGTCCCCTCTCAGTGTCCTCTGCGTGAGGTTATACGTGTAGCTCCACGGCTTCATCTGGCCCAGGAAGTGCACAACCTTTGCATTTGCACCATATCTGTGCACAGAAAGACATTTTCAGCACGTATTCCTGAATGATACTAGACGTGACAGGGATGAATGCATTTCAGTGTTGAGCTGAAAATAAAATATGTTTATTGCTTTGAGGTAAAGTAATACTGCAGGATCTGACTGGTTAAAACGCCCAACTGAAATCTGCTCTGACATTTTCTGTGAGTTCAGATCTACACAATGGATTTAAATCTGAAGTGAGAAGACCATGCATGCCATTACTGGCAGCTGAAAGCATTATCAAATTAGCACGATGATTTTATGACCCTCATACTCTCAGCCCCGTCTCGCACTCATCTTCCTCAGCTCCTGTAACCCGATGTTACGGCATGTGATTGGTGTGTGTATCCTGTTACTGTCCCGTCTTCAGGCCAGCACATGCCAGCATCAGTGATAGAGTGAAGAGCCGCTGCTGGAGTCAAGGAGTTGCACTTACTGCTTAAATGCAGGAAGGTAAGTGTAGATGGCTATGCTGCTCATGTTATAGATGAAAGGAAGGTGTTTGTTGATGTCGGCTGTTGCCCAGTCGCTGAAGAAGCCGTTCAGAACTCCTTGGTCCCCTCCTGTTAAATGAATGGAATAAAATGGATTTTTTGCAATGGATCTTTTATTTAGCAGTATAATTTACAACACAGTAAATAACACATCTACAAGTCCTTCACTTATATAGTTAAATTGTGATATCTGCACTACCAGCATCACCAAGTGTAACTGCAACAAATAAATACACAATGAATGAATGAATGAATGAATAAATAAATATGTAAATAAAAATGAATGATAATAAAAATAAATAATTAATAACGAAACAAATAAAGGAATACATAACTAAAAATTAATAAAAAAAGTACTATAATGAATAAATTAAAAATAAATACAAATAAATGAACAAACAAGCAAACAATTAAAAGAACATATAACTAAAAATGAAGAACTAACTAATGAATGAATGAATTCTAAAATAATCAAACAATTAAATTAATAAATAACTAGGAATGAATAAATAAATCATAAATAAAAATAAATAATTAATTAGATAATTAGAAGAATTTATAACTAAAAAGAATGAATACATACTAATAATTACTAAAATAAACAAAAAAATAAACTATGAATAAATAAATAATAAAAACAAATAAACAGACAATAAAAGAATCTATAAATCTAAATCTAAAAATGAACGAACAAATGAAAATAAATATTAAATAAATAAATAAACAATTAAAAGTATACATGACTAAAAATGAATGAATGAATGAATACTAAAACGAACAATTAAATGAATAAATAAATTACCATAAATAATAAATAAAATAAATAATTAATCACAAATAATTAAACTAAAATAAATGAATGAATGAACGAATACTACTAACAATTACTCAAATAAACAAAAAAATAAATAAAAACTATGAATTAATAAATAAATAATACAAACAAACAGACAATTAAAATAATACATATCTAAAAATGAACAAACAAATGAATGAGTGAATGAATGAATAAATACTAAGAATTACTAATAAATTAATAAATAAACAAAATAAATAAACTATGAATGAATAAACAAATAAAAACAAACAAACAGACAGACAGACAAGAAAGAATACATAACTAAAAATGAACGAACAAATGAATGAATGAGTGACTGAATAAATAAATAAATAAATAAATAAATAAACAATTAAGAATACATAACTAAAAACGAACGACCGAGCGAATGAATGAATGAATGAATACTAAAGTAAACAAACAAACAATTAAATGAATAAATAAATTACTATAAATAAATAATAAATTAAAATAATTAAACAAACAGACAATTAAAAGAATGTACAGTATAACTAAACTTGAATGAATGAATAAATGAATATTAATAATTGCTAAAATAAACAAAATAAATAATTAAAAACTATAAATAAATAATAAAAACAAACAAACAAACAGACAATTAAAAGAATACATATCTAAAAGTGAATAAAATGAACAAATGAATGAATAAATTAATGAATAAAGAAAGAAAGACATACGTAAATAACTATGAATGAATACATAAAATTCAATAATTAAACAAACAGACAATTAAATTAATGCATAACTAAAAATGAATGAATGAATGAATGAATGAATGAATGAATACTAATAGTTACTAAAATAAACAAATAAATATGAATTAATGAATAAATAAAAATAAATAAACCAACCAACCAACAGACAATTAAAAGAATACAAATAACTATAAATGAATAAACAAATAATAAATAAAATAAATAAATGAGCAAAGACAATTTTAATACATAACTAAAAATGCATGAATGAATAAACAAATAACTAATAATAATAATAATTACTAAACTAAATAAATTATAAATACATAATACAAAACAACTAAATAAAATGAGCGAAATTAAATAATTGAAATAAAAAAATAAATAAACAAAAAAATAAATAAAAATTACATCTGTTTTGATCTGTTGATAGAGAGGCACAGAGGCACAGTGTTTATATTTTTTAGGGGAATCAAGTATAAAAGTTGTATAAATGTTTTAGTATAAATGTTTTAGTTGTTTGGATGTTGTTGTTGATTGTCGGGCGTTGCTATGAGGTTGTTAAGATGCTCTCATTGCTTTTAATGTCTCTGTGCGGTTGCTAGAGTGATCTGGGTGGTTGCTAGGATTTTAATATGGTTTTCTGTCGTATGTGATCAAATCTGATCCGTTTGTTCACAGTAGCTGTCAGTGTAGGAAGACAAAGACATACAGTGTTCAGAACTACTGACTACATAGTGAATGACACATAGTTCACTAAATGAAGACAGTGAGTCATAATGAGTGTACTGTGAACACCAACCAAACACCAGCAATACATACTGTGAAAATCAGCAGTATAAAATGGCCATTTTACATCTTATATCAGATAAATTCAAATACATGTACAGCAGTCATGCTGTTTTTGAGCAGTTAACAGTATAAGGAATGTGTCCAGGTGCTTACTAGCTGAAAAAAAAAACCCTACATACAGGTATCTAAAAAAGGTCACGCTCTGAAAGAGCAGCCTAGTTCCTGCACGCTTGCTCAAAGGTCACTACAGACACGACACACACCACAGAGTCACGTCACACACAGATATACATCTCACAGCATCTCTCATACACACACTGAAATAGCTGCACTATTAAAAACACCAAAAGGCTGTTTACTCAGCCCACATTGAGATCATCTATGCATCTGTACTGTGCCATGGCAGCCACAGAATCCAGGAGTGTAGGAGGACACAGGGAACATTAATAGCATGCATGCAGATATGCAGACAGCGGGTTAACATAAAATTTAAATTCTGTTAGTATTTACTTTTTTTTCCTGAGGATTATAATAGTTAAAAGCACAATGAAACAGAAATAGCGGCAGATTTTTTAAAAGGGGTCATCGGATGCCCATTTTCCACTATTGATATGATTTTTTTAGGGTCTTAATGAAAAGTCTATAACATGCTTTGGTTAAAATTTCTCAGTGGTTGTGTAAAACAACACCTTTTTTTACCTTGCCAAAATCAGCTCTGCAAAAATCATCCTCTTCTGGTCGAGGTTGCTTTAAATGTTGATGAGCTCTGCTCACCCCGCCCCTCTCTTCTCTCTGTGGAGTGATGAGCCTGTTTACTTTAGCCACATTTAGCCACGTTTAGCCGCTAAACTTGCTAAGTAGCACGTTATTAGGAAAGGTGATTGCAGAGATTCATAAAAAAACCCTTATACTCACTTCTGCTGTAAGTGAAGCTGGATCACAAATGATTTTCTGTGAACATAGACGCATTTATGTAGATCGGGGAGGTGCATTCCCTTCACAAACAAACATAATCCACTGCATCTTCAGCTGCTCAGATGTCAGAGTAAAAATTCACTCACTATGTTCATTATTACATCCAGCAACACAACACCTCAATCGCCAATCGGAGATATTCTTGTCTAACTTAATCCCCTGCTCTGGCATCAAAACAACGGAGGTCGGACTGTTACAGCTAATTTAGGTGGATCGAGGTAAGACGCCGCGTGTCAATCAACTGTCGTGGAGCGCCTTTCAGGATGTGACGCCATTAACCAATGACAGGCATCTGAGTCGGCTCTCGATTTGAAAAGGGATATTATTTTACAGATTAATTAAAAACACTGCATGGATTTTTATCATTATAGGTAGATTTGCGCCATACACTGCCAACAAACAGTTTACGAATGTTCAAACAACATGTAAAAGTGAAGTTTGCATCGATGACCCCAAAGTATAATTTATTAGATGCTGTCGCAGCAAAAATTGGTTCGTACTTTCGTCCATTTCCTGCCTTCGCTACTGGAGCGCTTGTTGAGCCGATTTTAAACATCGCTGATTGGCCATAAAAGTGTAATTCTACAGCCACCAGACATGGCTTACATTTTCAGCCAATCACAGCTCTCATGTCTGGTCAATAACCCGTGATTTAAAAAAATAGATATGATGAACTTTCTTCATGCCTAATTTCTTAAAGGTTATTGTTATCTAGTCCGCTTATTTGTTCAATATCTGTCTGTTAAACTATGGCTGCTTGTAAATCCAGTGCCATCTTTTTGCACTAAAACACATGAATATTTGCCTTATGGACAGATCAACCGCGTGCACGCTTTACAAGGAAAACAGAATATAGTCAGCACAAACCATATACTGCATCCTCAATTACTAGCCAAAGAAGACATTGTCAAACCTACCCACAATACTACATGCCTATAGCAGATTAACATGCTGGGACATTCTTGAATAATGCGCTTGAGTACGCTGGTTTACCACAGCCAAACCAATCCAGCATTGTTTAATTTCCATGTTGTTCTTCAGGGAGCCCAGAAACAGGATTCGTGAATCCTCCCCTGGGTTTCTTTGTGCAAGCTGCTCTACAGACATTACTGTGGTAAATTGGAGTGTTCATTTTGGAGAGGGATGATCTGAACTCGTGCAGGAATGTCCATAGTCTCTTGGTTGGTGTACATTGGCAGAGGATGAGAACAAGTCCGCATGATAGCCCCAGGTCATCAGGGACTGTAATAAAACCAGGAAATGGAGATGCTTGTTTGATTTTGATACACAGTTTCAGAAATTCAACCATTTTGAGGTAATGAAAACACACTGATGTTTCTTTGTCTCTTTGGATGCCAGTTGTCCGAATGGCTACAACAAAACTGAAGTGATTTCCAGTTTGATTTGTTAGTCTGACGCAAAACACTCTTGAATCATTCCTCAAACATACTTCCCACAGTTTTTTTTAATTACTGTAGTTTAAAAATCTAAAAAAAAAAAAAATAACAACATCAACAAAAAAAAAAACTAATCACGTTATTGTTAGTGTTATTTTTGTGCTAGCTAAGTAAACGTGGCATGGACATAACAGTACAAATTGTATCTAATCACTCTGAACATCATATGCAAACCATCTAGAACACCCTAGCAAACCACCCTAAAGTAAACTAAAAATTGCCTTTATGACCCCTTCTATAGGAACAGAACTCTAGAAACGTCCTACAATGCCCTTACAACCATCCAGGAACACCTTAGTACAAACCACTTAGCAACGCGTTAATAGCAAGAAAAGACTGTATCTTAAGGCATCTCAACAACTGCTTTACAAATGATCTAAAACACCCTAGCAACTTTCATCTGGCAACCAAACAGAATGTGTCTTAGCAATCAACCAACATAGCCCCTGAGCAACTCACCTAGCAACAACCTTTACAGCTATCTAGAACACCATAGCAAACTAACACCTAACAACTCATCCAGAACATCCCACCAATCACTTAATAAAGCCTTTAGAAACCACCTCGTAAATGCCCCTTTGATCTTAGAATACCTTATCAACCACAGCACAACTATCCATAACACCATAGCCACCACATACCAATGCCACAGCAAGCCCTAGAATGCCCTTCTAGCAAACACACCCCTACAAATGAACACACTACAAACTTACATTCAGGAACATCCAGCAGCTGCCTAGAAACATTCTAGGCAACCACCCAACAGTTCAGTCTTCATCACTCATCCAGAACACCCCAGCAATCACCTAGGAAATACCCTGAGATGTTCTTTCAAACTACCTAGGACCAATCTTAGCAACAATCCAAGACATTTTTTGCCATCATTAAAGACTTTTTTTTGCCATGTAAGCAACCAGAACACTCTAGCAACACCCTAGAAACCACTCAGCATGGCCCTTACAACTATCTAGAACACCTTTTAGTAATCACCTAGCAACACCCCAGCAATTATCTGGCAATGCTCTTACACTGTAAAAACAAAACAATTTGTTGAGTCAGTTTAAAATAATTTGTTACCCTGCTGTCTTAAAATTTTAAGTCTTGGAATAACCCAAATAAGTTTAGTCAACTTAAAATGTTGGTTGTACCTGCATACAACTCTAGATATTTGTGTTTCTTGTTAAACTTAAAAGCAAGGGGTAAGTAAACCCAGCTGCCTTAAAATTTTAAGTTGAATTTAACTTCAAGTATCTAAGTTGTCACTTAGTACAACTTAACATTTCAATTGAAAAACGTGTTTTGAGTTGGACTGAACTTTTAAATTTTAAGGCAGCCAGGAAACAAATTATTGTATTACCACCTAGAAAACCTTAACAAACTTCACATAGGAATCAAATCTAGAATGCCCTAACAATGCCATATAGCAACCATACAGAACAATCTCTAACAAATGCCATAAAGCAAATCACCGCAGGAAATGACCTAGCAAAACTTCAAGCAGCAATTTCAACACTCCTACTGTATAGTCACCCAGAACACCATAACATTGCTATAGCAAACCACACAGAACACTCTACACCACCATAGCAACCAATAATAAAACACCCTAGCAACTATGCAGCATGACACCCTTATCACTGTATAGTCACCCAGAACACCTAACACCATGTAGCAACCTCCAGAACAATCTTTAACAATACCATAACAAACTTCACCAGTACACACTCAACAACACCATAACTACCAACGTATCATGAACTCTTTCAGGAATGCCATAACAACACCAGTAACAACCAAGCAGCAACATCAGCCACCTTATTGTACTTCTGCCACCTGGAACACCTTAACAACAGCATATAGCAAACTACACAGAACACCCTAACAACACCTCATAACTACCTCACACAGAACAATTCCCCTAAGAATGCCATAGCAACCTCCACCAGTACACACTAACAACACCATAACTACCGCACAGAACTTTTCAGAATGCCATAACAACACCATAACAACCAAGCAGCAACACACTTATTGTATTACCACCTAGAACACCTTAACAACAGCATAGCAATCACGCAGAACACCCTAACAATACCATAGCAACCACGCAGCACACCCTAGCAACCATGCAGCACCACACTTACTGTATACACCCTAACAACACAGAACACCCTAACAATTCCTTAGCAACCACACAGAACACCATAACAACGTCATAGCAACTACACAGAACACCCTAGCAACCATGCAGTAACTCACTTACTGTATAACTACCCAGAACACCCTAACAACACTATAGCAACCACATAGATCACCCTAGCAACCTCATAGGGCAGTCAACCAAAACACCCATCATTATAGTGATCATTTTGCACAGAAAAGCACTAGTCATATTGTCCTCTGAAATTTTTATTCACCTTCTCATGTTCTTCTCACCCAAGCTCCCAAAGCTTCATTGGGCAGTAAATGCCACAAACAAGCTAGCTCTGCTAAAAATAAAGCAATCATTGCAAATTACCACACTATTAGAGCTCTGATGTGTCAGCGGATGTTCAGAGGACAGTCACTGGTCACTTCAAAGCTACCAAAGACAAAAACAGACCAAAAACTCAGGCGGACAAGACTGTGTAGCATTTAAGCAGCCTGCAATTATGACAGTCCATAATAAATGGGCTTTTGAAAAGGTGCCAGTCTCCATAATGTAAGCAGAGCCCACCCTCACAACGCAGCAATCTAATTGGTTCCTCGATGGACACGCTCAAACTCACAGCCAGACTCATAAGAATGGGTTCACTGTGTCGTGGAGCTGAAAACAAGTCCAAAAAATTACACCAATACACCATAGATTTGCAAGTCACTCACATAAACTGACATATGCAAACAATTACTCGTCCTGCATTTTATCAACTAACAAGTGAAAAACAAAGCCTAGGGAAAAAGATACATACACACTCTTTTTCTGTTGCCATTCTGCCATTTTACCAAATTACTAAAACCCATAAAAGTTGCATAACGAGCACACTGGCCAAGAGGTGGCTGTAGAAAAATGGCCCTTGGCTCCTAAAGAAAAGGAAAAACAGGGTTGCCTTGAAAGGCCTTTTGTTTGCTGAGGGCGCCCGTGCCAAATTCCTCTTGCTGGGCTTATGGACCAGCTGTGTTGGGCAATACTCGAGAGGCTCTGTTGGGCATTTTCACTTGAGGTAATTTTCTGATGCAAACAGGGAAGGGCGAATTAATAACGCAGACAGTGTGTGTAAGATGAGCACACGTCAGTGTGCTGGGCGTGTGGGGAAATGCAGAGATGTTTCTGCTGAATTGGAGAGGAGGAATGATAAGGGCTGATGAAAGAAGATGCATACAGTTAGAAACATTAGCTATCTAAAATAACTCTGATGGGTTATTTAGCCATAACTGGCCTTGATTGCAGATGAGGTACTTGATAAGCAGCTAAATCACTAGAGAGATAAATACGGGAAGCTTTAAAAGCTGTATAAACAAATGTTAGACTACTATCTAGACAAGACTCATGGATTAGAAGAGTGCTATAAATAGATACTGACATGGTCTCTGAGATGATACTAAATTACCATTAAAAGTGATCTATATCAGAAGATATCACAGACAAATTTATAAAAAAAATATTAAATAAGTAAATATTTATTTATTTTAATGTTAAATATAAAAAATAAATATCATAAATGTGTAAAATATCATTTGGAAAATATTTTCTTTATTTATAGTATATAGTTTTTTATATATAGTTTTTTATATTAGTATTATATATTATATATGTTTTTATATTTATATTATATAGTTTTTATTTTATATTTTTTTATTTGTAGTCACTATAGTACTCTACTGTTGAATGTATTATTTGTTTTAATGTATTTTTATTTATTTTATTTCAATCAAATGTATATTATTTAGTTGTATAAATGTGATCCATTTTCGTTACTCATTTATTTATTTATTTCTGATCTAGTTTTTTAATTATTGTAATAAATGTATTTATTGTAATATCATTTTATTATTTATTTATTTATCTATCGCTGATCTGCCTTTTTATTAATTATATTTTATTTATTTTCATAATGCATTATTTCTTTTAATTTAATTGTTTTCATAAATGTATTTATTTATTGTTGATCTTTTTTATTTATTTGCTTTTATTTATTTAGTTTTAATTATTTATCTTTTATTTTTTTACACTGGTTTTCTCTTAACTTTTCCACAGATGTGACACAAAACTATTTCATGACTTCAGAATATTCAGAATATTATGCATCTGTCACATGAACTGCTTAAAAAGCAAAAAAAAAAAAAGTGATAGTGGTATTTCACATACCGTCAAAGCTGCCGTGTTCTGTGCAATACTGCAGAAGTTTGCCGTAGGTTTCGTTGGACGGGCGAAACACAAACACACCAGAGTTAAAACAATCAGGCCAGCCGGGGTCTGGAGCTGCTGACAACTCCTCTCTGTCAAACAGCTCATCGATGTTTGATACCACCTACAGCCAACAGAAAAGTCTCAGTAAAACCATATTTCACAATATTACTGTTTTTACTGTATTTTCATTCAGATAAATAACTACATTTAAAGTTGAAGGCATTCCTATCCCTTGGCATTCCTACACTGCTTAGTGCAAGTTAAACAAGTTTAATGTAACACAGAGACGTGCATTCACACACTGAGTTAATGGTGCGCAGTGTAATTCAAATGACAGCAAACCGCATTATAAATATTTCATGCATGTTTTGACAAGGCACAACTTGAACTCTGTTAACCAGCTGGTTTGGAGTCATGCTGCAAACTCACCAGTGTGTCTGCATCCATAAACACACATTTGGAGTAGTGTGTGAGAGTCCAGCAGTGCAGCTTGGTGAAAGTGACACCCAGATCAGGTCTCTTCATCATGGCCAAGTGTGCTGTGTCCCCACTGTCCAACACATCCACTAGCCTGACTTCATCGAAGATGTTATGAAGAACCACCCTAAAACATTCAAAAACATCTCATTTTGTGTTCCACAGAAGTCAGTTTGCAGTATAATACTGGCTGAATTAAGCATGTTGTACCTTGACTGATCAGACAAATGGGGTCCGATGAGCACCACCAGCTTTTTCGAAGTCTTGTGGTTCCTAAGGGATTTCCCAAGCACCATAGCTCCTCTTGCATAGCTGTCGTTTGTGGCCAAAGTGACAAATGCCTGTTCTGCTGAAGAAATGAAGATTGACATAACACTGACTGACAGATAAGGTCTATGAATTTGGTTTTAAAGTATTATGCTAAAGCGTAACAGATGGCAACAAAATGGAAAATTAAGATGTAAGCCTTACTGGAAGTCAGTGATGCATGTTTTCCCTCATAATAATGCCAAAAGTTGTGAAACTTACAAAGCTGAATGTACAAATGAACAATTATAAGCTGTGCCAATGTAAGTGGCCATGACAGATGCATTTTTCTTTTCAATATACTTCTAATTTGATTCCAAGAATCGGTTCTTCTGAACAGTACGATTAAAAGAATCGGTTCAAAGCTGATTTAGTGATTCTTTAATCTCACGACGTGTTCCATACAATATATTCTCTAAAATAATCCTATAAAGTCATAATGTTACGTTTTTCTGTAATACAATTATATTAAAAGGCGTGTTTGTTTAAAATGTCCGAGTTCAGTTTGTAGTAATGATTCAATTCATAAAACAGCCATTCAGAACATAAATATCGTTTAAATTTGCCTTAAACACTACTTAAATGATCTTATATCTCGGCTGAAAAGTTTTTGCTTGTTTTAATGAAATACTATTATTACATTGTAGGACAAAACCGTTAAAAACAGTTCAGTGAACTGTTGTTGAGTTGACTCGAGAAGCAACGAATTGTTCAGACCGGGTTTGTGAACCGTTTCATCCGATTCTTCAACAGAACAATTATTTTACAAATCGGACATCGTTAATGTTTTACAGTCTGATTTGTGTCAGAAATATTTGGATTATAAAAACAATCATCTTAAACTCTTGAGTAATCATACCAGAAGTCAGCATTACATACTATGCATTCAATATGAGTAATGCAGTGAGCATCCACATCCCTTAAAGCATTATTATTTACATATGCATATAGCTCAACATATAGACTATATACATCATGTAAATAAAATCGTATAGATTTTTGTAGCAGGCTATAAGATGATCCACCCCTCTCGGTTCAATTTACAAAGTGCATTGTTTGTCACATACCTGCCATGCTCGTTATTGACTCCCTCAGAACAGCAGTGTCACTTCAATAAAAGAGACTCTGTTTTACGTCTTGAGTTCATTTATACCAGCACTGACCTTCTCCATATATACTGCTGACAGACACGTGACCAGAAAGGGCTCTGCGGACATGGTCACGATTGGTTCGTGATATTTGGGGCGTGGTTTCACAACTAACTGCACTTGGGTTGTTGACAGATTTCCAGATATGAATGTCAAAGATAAAGTGTATATTTTCACATTTCTAGATATTGTTTCATAAATATATTTTGGGCATTTGTATATGATATAAATATATGTATACATGTGTATATTTCATATTAAATATATTCTATATTTTGATGTTCATGGCACAAAATGCATTAACTCATGTTAACAAACTGTTAACAAAACTGTTCTAAAATGGTATCAGAATTGAAATACTAATGATTGCTAATAACTCACCACAGAATTATTATATTTGGACTGTTTGTCATCTATACTAACTGAATAAACAAGTATATGTATAGCAGTTTAACTTGATAGCGAGACCAACATTGAGACACGTCTAGAATAGAATAGAATATGAAGATATAAGATGATTGGTGTTTCATGCCACCTACTGGTTAGAGTTTAGTGGTGCTTTCATTTTTATTCATAAATGCTAACTATAAGTAATTCTAGATATTTATGTATTACTTTTATTATAAATATCTAGAATAAATATATATAATTCTATATTATATCTGTTCTCCTATGCCAGTTATACACATGAAATGCATAATATGACAGGCTGACTGTAAATAATCCTTTAGTAAAATGTTAGTGCATTAGGCCTACATTATTTTGTATCTTATAAGTTTCTTGACAAGTTTGAAAGTTATAAACAACTTTTATATTTTTATGTGATATAATGGGCTATATTAAGAAATATACCAGCAAAACTACACCAGCTGACAACACAATAAAGGGAAAACATTAGCTCACAGTCAAAGAATGAAAATGCAAACAATTTTTTGGTTAAGCGTTAATATATATGCAACAAGGCCTGTTGAAAAGCTTGTTTATTAAGGCCACTGTTGTTTGTGAAAAAGTTTTTTTGGGGGGTTATCAACCCATTATGTTTTTGACCGAGGGGGGCTCAGGTCTTGACTGTAACAGAGAGACGGGAGACGAGCGGATCCAAACGCAAACTTTTATTGAATGGACGAGACATAGACATGGTCAGGCAGGCAGGGTCAAACAACGGCAAGCAGGTGTATAGTCAGCAAACAAAGAGTAATCCTTAAACGAGCGAGGGTCAATCCGGCGGCGAACGTTATCCGTGAAGGGCTGGGCAAAGGAATGGTCAGACAGGCGAGAGTTCACAACCAGAAAACAAAACAAACCAAGACAACAAGAACACGGAGGGAAACGCTTTGTATGACTGCTAACGAATCAATACTTGGCGGTGAGTGACTGGGAGACCGGGGCTTTTATACAGTCCGTGATTGGTGAAAATGGTAAGAGCAGTGGCAGATGGGAAATGGAGTCTGGGGTGTAGTGCAACAGTCTGAGTGTGTAAACCGAGTGAGAGCGACATCTGGTGGTGAGCGGTCCGCAGCTCACCGACCAGATCCGTAACATAGCCCCCCCCCAAAGAGCGGCTTCCAGACGCTAAAAACGAACCATAGTCCAGGGGAGCGGTGGGGCGGGGGTGAGACAGGGCAAGGGCTTGAGGACCAGGTCCGTGCGGAGGACCAGGTGACTGGGGCAGGCCGACAGAGCAGGAGCCCACCAGGGTGGAGCTGGAGGCGATGCAGAAGGCACAGGAGCCCTCCAGGGCGGTGCCGGAGGCGGAGCAGGAGGCACAGGAGCCCTCCAGGGCGGAGCCGGAGGCGGAGCAGGAGGCGCAGGAGCCCTCCAGGGCGGAGCCGGAGGCAGAGTAGGAGCCCTCCAGGGCGGAGCTGGAGGCAGAGCAGGAGCCGGAGGCAGGGCATGAGGCACAGGAGCCCTCCAGGGCGGAGCCGGAGGCAGAGCAGGAGGTGCTGGAGCCCTCCAGGGAGGCAGGAGGCAGAGCAGGAGGTGCTGGAGCCCTCCAGGGGAGCCGGAGGCAGAGTAGGAGCCCTCCAGGGCGGAGCTGGAGGCAGAGCAGGTGACGCTAGAGCCCTCCAAGGCAGAGCCGGAGGCTGAGCAGGAGGCGCCGCAGTAGGCGGAGCGGCCCTCCGGGGCGGAGCAGGAGGCAGAGCAGGAATCCGCGTCACGGTCTGGGACCTTGGGAGAGCAGGGACAGAGGAGGCAGACAGAATAGGGGAAGAAGGTGCAGCAGCCCTCCGGGGTGGAACAGGAGGGCCGGCCCTCCAGGGCGGAACAGGAGGCAGAGCCGGCAGCCCTCCAGGGCGAAACAGGAATCTGCGTCACGGTCTGGGACCTGGGAAAGCAGGGACAGAGGAGGCAGACAGAATAGGGGGAGAAGGCGCAGCAGCCCTCCGGGGCGGAACAGGAGGCGGAGCAGGAGGTGCCGCAGCCCTCCGGGGCGGAACAGGAGGCGGAGCAGGGGGTGCCGCAGCCCTCCGGGGCGGAACAGGAGGCGCAGCCGCCCTCCGGGGCGGAACAGGAGGCCGCGTCATGGACTGGGACCTGGGGAGAACAGTGACAGAGGAGGCAGACAGAATGAGAGGAGAAGCAGAGAGTTTGAGGCAGAACGCCGCCTCCCTAGGAGGATCTACAGCCGAAGCTGACACCTCAGGAGGCATTGGCGCGGCTTCTCCAACTGGTGAGGCCTCTGGGTCTGTCTCGTGGTCAGACGAGGCATCGGGAACAGACTTGAAACCAGACGGGACCTCTGGAGCAAACTTGTGAGCAGACGGGCCCTCTGGAGCAAACTGGTGAACAGACGGGCCCTCTGGAGCAAACTTGTGAACAGACTTGACCTCAGGAGCAGGCTTGTGATCAGACGGGAGCTCTAGCACAGGCTTGTGATCAGGCGGGAGCTCTGGCGCAGGCTTGTGATCAGGCGGGAGCTCTGGCGCAGGCTTGTGATCAGGCGTGACCTCAGGAGCTGACTTGGGAACAGGCGTGACCTCAGGAGCTGACTTGGGAACAGGCGTGACCTCAGGAGCGCAGTGTGCAGCCCACACACACCAAATGGCAACTGCCATTAATGGAAGAGCAGCAGCGGGAGATAGGATCTCCTTACTGGTGGGTCCAGAGTGTGCTAACACTACTGGCAGGTAGGCTGACCGCACCGACACCAGTGGTGGGTCCAGCAAGCTGGCCATCATAACGGGCCGTGACCTTGGGATGGTGGACTTGACCTGGCGAGGTTCTGGAAGGTCAGACGAGATGTGACTTGACTCTGGACTGACAGACGAGACGTAACTTGACTCTGGGCCGTCAGATGAGACGTGACTTGACTCTGAAACTGCAGCAATAACATCACTTGGCTCATGAAGATCAGCTGTGGTTTGACTTGGTTCGTGAAGCTCGGTAGTGACCTGATTTGACTCATGGAGATCAGCGGTGACTTGACTTGGCTCATGGAGATCAGCGGTGACTTGACCTGGCTTGTGAAGATCCATGACTTTACTTGACTCAGGAACTACGGCTGTGACTTTGCTTGACTCAGGAACCACGGCTGTGACTTTGCTTGGCTTGGCTTGAACGGCTGTGACGTGACTTGGTTTGGCTGTGACTTGACTTGGTAGGAACAGCAGCTGTGACGTGACTTGACATTGCGGGAACAGCAGCTGTGACGTGACTTGACTTTGCGGGAACAGCAGCTGGTGCAGATTCAGAAGAAGCTGACATGACGTTAACAGGCTGTGGCTTGGCTGACATGGTGTGACCGGGCGCTGGCTGGGCTGATGTGGCGTTAGCAGGCGCTGGCTGGGCTGACGTGGCGTTAGCAGGCGCTGGCTGGGCTGACGTGGCGTTGGCGGCCATCTTTGCGACAGGCTCTGGCGTGGCGGCCATCTTTGCGACAGGCTCTGGCGTGGCGGCCATCCTTGCGACAGGCTCTGGCGTGGCGGCCATCTTGTGCCGTGGCTCGGGCTCAGGAATGATGGCTTTAGCTTGACTGGACTTGGAAGCTTGACTGGACTTGGGAGACACGGCTGCAGCTTGACTCGACACAGGAAACGTTGCCGCAACTTGACTTGACTTGGAGACTTGACTTGACTCAGTAAACGCAGCTGCAACTTGACTTGACTTAGGAACTTGACTTGACTCAGGACATGCAGCTGCAACTTGACTTAACTTGGAAACTTGACTTGACTTAGGAAACACAGATGCAGCGTGACTTGGCTCTGGTATGGCAGCTGTGACGTGATGGAGCCCTGTCATCGTCGCCATTTTGTGAATGGACTCCTCCGCCGCCGCCATTTTGTGCACGCGTTCCGACGCGGCCGCATAGTTTGAGCACGCTCCAGCGTGGCCGCCATTTCACGAACGAGCCAGGCGGCAAGCGTGTCCGTAGCATCGCGCTCCGGCGCGGCCGCCATTTTGTGAGTGGGGTGCGCGGCCGCCATTACCGCGCTGTCGCGTTCCTCCTCCGCGACCCCCACAGTGAACGACGAGCCCACACAGATTAAAGCAAAGTCCATAAATAAAGAAAGTGACGAACGCGGACCCTCGCGTCTGAGTTTTGATTTTAACGGTTGTCTGGTTCCATCAATGAAAATGTCTATCAAAACACAGTCCGGGAGATCTAAGTAATGTGCAATGTCCAGAAATTCTTGTATGTAGCCCTCGAGCGATCGTGTGCCCTGCTCGAGGGCTAACAACAGTCTAGCAGTGTCTGTAACTGGGTGGCGTCCGGATGAGAAGTTGCTGGATCCTGTAGTGGCCGAGTATTCTGTAACAGAGAGACGGGAGACGAGCGGATCCAAACGCAAACTTTTATTGAATGGACGAGACATAGACATGGTCAGGCAGGCAGGGTCGTACAACGGCAAGCAGGTGTATAGTCAGCAAACAAAGAGTAATCCTTAAACGAGCGAGGGTCAATCCGGCGGCGAACGTTATCCGTGAAGGGCTGGGCAAAGGAATGGTCAGACAGGGGATTGTTCACAACCAGAAAACAAAACAAACCAAGACAAGACAACAAGAACACGGAGGGAAATGCTTTGTATGACTGCTAACGAATCAATACTCAGCGGTGAGTGACTGGGAGACCGGGGCTTTTATACAGTCCGTGATTGGTGAAAATGGTAAGAGCAGTGGCAGATGGGAAATGGAGTCTGGGGTGTAGTGCAACAGTCTGAGTGTGTAAACCGAGTGAGAGCGACATCTGGTGGTGAGCGGTCCGCAGCTCACCGACCAGATCCGTAACATTGACATTGCTAAAGACCCATACTCACATTATTATTTTTTAGAATATATAAATGAATTGTTACTTAAGCCTATTGAAATCTTGATGAAACATTGATGAAACAGATAATTGCCTGAACACTAAATATATTTCTTCATGTGCTTAATTATGCAGCTAATATTAAACATGACCATTTATCTGGTAATAGTAGCAGAAACTGATTTGAATATACAATAAATATTTACAATAAGCTACAAGCCTCTGTTGCTATGTTGGACTATAATGTATTAAAATTCAAAAAGTTTAACATGCATCATCTTGGATATACAGTTTCATCCATTCTCTGAATAAGTCGTGATGCCTGTATTTTATTTCCTAATTTATTCTTCCAAGACTGCACTGTTAGATATTTCTGTAACTTCTACAGTTATTCTACGGAACTGTATATCACCCAGTATAATAACTGCAAATTCCCTTTGCAGTAAATAACTGTAATAACCATTGCATTACGGGAATTTTCTGTGACGTCAGACCCCAAATACAGAGACTTACTGTATTTTTTAAAATTGCTGTGTGCTACTGTAACGGCCTCATTGGCGGCGTTCTATTGAGGTCGTTTTATTTACCTCATTTATTATATTTGGATTGAAACGATTTGCCCTACATCGTGTCTACAACGTCGCAACAGCTTGGGACGGACTACACTGGATGTGTTGCATCGCTTGTAATGACTGGAAAATCCGTTTGTCCTTCATGTTAGACACAGCACTAGCGCTTGAAGTACATCTGTAAGTCAGAAATATACCATCACTTTACTGTGAGCATCCACTGTAGATTGTATATTTAATGGGCTCTACAGTGTCTTCTTTTGTCGAGTCGCGCTGCGCCGCGCTACTCGTGTCCGAGGAAGACGCTGAAGCAGCGGGCAGCGTCGCGGCGTTTGCCCGGGGATGAAGAGTTCCGGAGAACATCCGCGCTGTGCAGTTTACGAGAGATTAAGACCAGCTAGTAAGGTAAAAATATATATACGTTTGTCTGAGTGTTTGTCAGATTTTTGCACACCAGTTTAACCTAGCAATATTTACCCGCCAACATGGCGGTTACAAACTTTACTATAGTAAACTGCGCTGTCGTTTCAAACGGCTTTTGTCAGCTTATTAAATTAAGTTACTAAATTAAAATAATTTTCAACGAGCAACGCTTATCTTATATTAACATTAGGATAACTAATGTGAAATTTTGTTCAGGTGTTAATATAATGTTGGCCAGTAGCTTATTGAAAAAAAAATCGTATGTTAGCAAGGTTAGACAAGTTATATAGCTAACTGTAGTTTTAAAATTAGTTTGTTATAATTATTAATGGAATTTAAGATTTACTGCATTTCGTTGTGTTTGTGTTTTAAAGGCAACTGCAATGAAGCATCAAGAAAGACATGAGCATGCCAACCACTCTGAGACTGAGAGTTCATGGTAAGAGAGCAACTATGGTTTTGAGATGTTTGTGTATTCTATGTGGGGTTTGCCTTTTAAAAGTGTGCCATTTCTTCTACTTGTTTTTCAGAGAAGACATTTGTCACTAACAAAGTGGATGGTGAGCAAAGGTGGTGGCCACGTCTTGGGGCAGCACCTGGGTTTTGCAGATGGCTGTGTATTTTTTGGCTGCATGTCTTTTTCTCCGTTATGTTTCTGTTGCCTATAGATTCTTTGTGAGGATACAACATAATGCACTGTAAAGCATCCTAAGACAGGGGAAATGGTGAAGATGCACTGTTCCAGCAGTTTAAGACTGTATTTTTAAGTGTTATACATGCATTTTTTTAAATAAAGTATTTGATATTTTGTGATTATTGTGTCTGTATTAATTGAATGTCAGTAGTACCTATGTAGAGTAAAAATAAAATAAATTTAAATGAATTCAATATAAAATTATAAAATCTACTGAAATCTATATTAACATGAATGAATTACAGTAGTATACTGATGAATTTGACTTTTTAAATGGTATTTGGCTGTAAAACAGCTACAGTTTGCAACTGTAAATAAAATACAGTTTGCTACTGTAAATTCTAATTACAGTAACTTACTGACAACTGGTAGTGCCAAAATAGAACGTTCAGTGAGTAAATATGAGTGCAGAGACCTTATGCATTTTGTAGCGAGTCGGCGAGTGATCGTGAGTATGCTCTTTATTCAAAGTTTGGCTATCTGAGTTTTAATATTTAGAGAGGAAAAAAAAGTCTGCTTAATCAATGAAATGTTATTGACTTGATGCACTGTACACTGACAAAACTGTAACAGTCATGCTACAAAGTATCGGTCGATGTGGAAATTTTCAAGGAGGCTGATATGTTAATCAAAGTTATGAAAACTGGGTTTGATTTTTTGTTGAATTGTTGAATTATGCTGCCATACTTCTTGTAATCTCTCCACCCTGTTGAAAAAAAAAATAGCATATGCTGGTAGGTAGGTTTTGATGCTGCATCAAAACCTACCTACCAGCATATGCTATTTTTTTCAACAGAGCATCAATGCAAAACGTGCAAAAAAAGTTAATTGAACAAATTTTGCATTGCCAAATACTTAGATAATTTTAAACGTATTCATAAACATTAAACACAGAGCCAGATGTTATCTTTCTATCTGAGGAACTCAATCTACCACTCCTTTATTATGATAAATTTTGAAAGCTGATACTGGAAGCTTTAATAGTTACCTTTTAGGATGATGACATATGTGTGTATGCATGTCACAGTGTTTTACAGATAGCAAAAGGCAGTATTGTTTCATTGGATCATCTTTCATCATCAGCTTGAACATCATTATGATTGTTTCAACGATGCCCACCAGCTTTCCTGAGAGCGAGCAGTCCTCATCTCCTGAGCTCTCAGATGAGCTCACCACGGCCCTTGCCACTGGCCGGTGGTGGGCTATTATGGAGGTTTCACACCCCATATCTGAGAAGCCGGAGTATGGGGACCTCAGGCAGGAGTAACATCATGCCCCACATCCTTGGTCTCCAGTGATGAGTCTGTGAAGACTGAGTCCCCGTACTCAGGCTTCCCAGATGAAGCACGGAAGACCAAGGAGCAGTGGAGGCAGAAGTCACAGGTTGCCCACATGCCACACCTGTGCCTGCCCATACTAACAAGAGGGACCACGCTGCATCCCTGGGCTTTAATGATGCATCGGACAAGGCTGGGTCTTCGCACCCACGCTTATCAGATGCAACACTGAAGACCACGGAGCAGTGGAGGAAGTGGAGGCAAAAGCCGCAGGGAACACCTTCGCCTGCTAAGGGTAGAGACCGCATCTCATCCCCAGTCTTCAGTGTTGAATCGGAGAAGCCTGAGCCCCCATACTCAGGCTTCTCAGAAGCAAAACTGAAGACCATGGAGCAGTGAAGGAAGCGGAGGCAAAAGCCGCAGGGAACACCTTCACCTGCTAAGGGGAGAGACCTCATCTTATCCCCGGTCTTCAGTGTTGAATCGGAGAAGCGTGAGCCCCCATACTCAGGCTTCTCAGATGCAAAACTGAAGGCCATGGAGCAGGCCATGGAGTAGCAAGGAAAGCGGAGGCAGAAGAAGCCTCAAGTACCACCTGTGGCTGCGAAGTTCCAGCAAGGAACACCTGTGTCTGGTGGGTATGAGAAGGCTGAGAGGCGGGACTCAGCATTCTCAGATCCAACCGTGAAGGCTACTAAGCTGTGGTGGCAACAGCAAAGTAAGTCAAGCCAAAAGAAGACACAGGACAAAACTGTGCCTGCCAGGTCCCCAAAAGGATCACCTCTGCCCAACGGGACACCTAAGGGACCACCTGAGCCCACTGGGTCCAAACAAAGAGGTACGCTCAAGGTCCTTGGGCATCTGAGGCAGCATTTGTTAAAGGCTGCTTTGGAACTGGCAGCACCACTGCCTGCAAGGTCTCCACAAGGAGCACCAGTGCCGACTCTATCCCCGCAAGAAACACCTATGCCCAGCAAGCCTCTGCAGCGGGAACCTCTGCCTGCTCCAAAGGTGCAAGCACTGAAGATCCCTGAACCACAGAGGGAGCAGCTGCAGCAGCAGAAGCCTCAAGCCTCTTCTTGTCAGGCAGCACCTGTGCCCGACAAGACCCCATTGAGGGAAAGGCCAAAAATCCCTGACCGGCTGAGGCAGGAACTGCTGGAGCTGTCGGCTCGAGCCTCATCTCGTCAGGGAGCACCCATGCCCGACAAGATCTCAGAGAGGCAAAACCTAAAGACCTCTGAGACACTGAGGCCAGGGCTGCAGCAGCAGAAGCCTAACAAGACCCCAGTCAGGCAAAGACTAAAAATCCCTGACCCACTAAGGCAGGAACTGCTGAAGCTGTCGGCTCGAGCCTCGACTCTTCAGGGAGCTCCTGTGCCCAAGAAAACCCCAGTGAGGGAAAGAATGAAAATCCCTGACCCACTAAGGCAGGAACTGCTGGAGCTGGCGGCTCGAGCCTCGACTCTTCAGGGAGCTCCTGTGCCCAAGAAAACCCTAGTGAGGCAAAGACTGAAAATCCCTGACCCACTGAGGCAGGAGCTCCTGGAGCTGTCAGCTCGAGCCCCTTGTGTGAAAGAACCACCAGTGTCCAAAAAGAATCCAGAGAGGCAAAGACTGAAAATCCCGGAGCGGCTAAGGAAGGAGCTGCTTCGGGAGAAGCCTCAAGCGTCCTCTGGACAGGGTGCACCGATGCCTGTTAAGTCCCCACCGGAAGTACCTTCACCAGACAGGAACCAAAATGCAGCACCTGTCCCTGTCGGGTCTCCGGAGGGAGCAGCAGTGGCCACCAGGGCCCAAAAGAGAGGCAAACGGAGGCTTGCTGAGGATCTGAGACAGCATTGGCAAAACGCACCACAGCCTGTCCGTTCCACTCTGGGATCACCCATGCCCTTCAGAACCTCTGCGCCTATGCCATCTGGGATACCACAAGGAGCACTTATGAACCTTGGGATCACTAGGCAGCAGAGGCAGAAGTGGCGGGACCAGTGGAGACAGCAGCTGAGACAGCGGAGACAACAGAAGGCTTTAGTAAGTCCCTTACATCTCTTGTTTTAACATATTTTTAGATTTATTTGAAAAAATTTAACACTGCCTTCACCTAAACTACTATGTCGTCTAGGTCATCAATGTGAAATCTGTATTTCAAAATGATAGAAAGATATGTCTTTAGATTTAACCTGCTCAGCTTTGCATGATTATGTCTGTTCATTTAGCGAACAATGCTAATATGTGTGAGCCACCTGCACACAAAAAACGATGTGTGGAAATCAACCACAGGGTGCAGCCAAAACTGAAACTGGGGAGGCAGAACCTTAAAGCCCCTCAGATGAGTGCTTCTCACCTGAACCAGAGAGCTCAGAGCAGCATTCAGCCCATCTCAGAGCTCATCCAAAAGATGGTTAGTCCCTTCTATCTTTCAATTTTACTTATTTAAAACTAAAACATTGAAGCTACTATTTTCTGCATCTTCTGTTTAAAATTGTATGTATTACTGTATATTTAAATATGTAATGTAATCTGGGTATTTTTTAATTCATGAAATTATATGAGCAATATGTATTTAGTTTTGCTCTAAGGATCACTCATTACATCTGCTTAGTGTTACATCATTATGTCTGTTTCTTCAGCAAGACAGTACAGGTGTGGATCAGTCACCTCCTGAAAATAAGCAGTGCAAGGCCAACAAAACCACAGACCAACAGTTGGGACCAGACGGCCTGAAGCACACATGTAGTGTTTTCATATGCTGCATGAAATATCTGTAGATGTTTAATACTTTTAGAAGTTGTGTTGTATGTTTTATATGAATGTATGTGCAATAAAAAAGAAATAAAATATAAACTGTGTATTGATTGATTGATTCATCAAGGACAACACACCTCAAATAACATTGGCGTTATGTGCCACTATAGATCATTTAAGCCAACACAGATCAACAGGCCGTACTATTTAAAAAAAGACTATTCCATGCAACCCAGCTAAAGAAGGAGGTCATTATGCACTTGATTTTAATACTGCTAACTGCATATTTAAGAAAAAGTGGATACATAATTATTTTAGTGTTTAAGACAAAATATAAAATGTCATCCCTGACTTATTTTTGAAATGTTTGGATGTTTTGGATTTATTTATTATTTGCTTTAATTTTGATGTAAACAAGGTTCCAATAAATCTTATTTTCATAAACAGATTCTATTAATGTGGATGCTCATGTATAAACAACTTCTCTCTGCACAAATATATTAATAAAACTGTATATATATATATATATATATATATATATATATATTTTTTTTTTTAGAAACCGCTACAACAATGGTATTATTTTGGTTAGACAATTAAGTTTGACAGTCCACTTTTTATACTTATTATAAGATTCCAGGAACTCCAAAATAGTATTTGATACTATTTCTGGTGGCTACATTTAACTATTCTTGGGTGATATAATTTATATTGAACATCTAACATTTTAACACAAATTAAAAATCTATTTAACTAATAAAGATATATTTTTATAAAAAAACACAAAAATGGGACGAACGTCATGTTTAAAACTGAACTAATGAAAAATATTGAGAATACTGAAAATATTGTTTATTTCGTTGATGCTACTATAATTAAAACAAAGTTATAATTAATTTAGAGTTTATATAAAACGTATATATATATATATATATATATATATATATATATATATATATATATATATATATATATATATTATTATTATTATTAATTTTTTTTTTTGTTTTTTGTTTTTTTTTATAAAACGTATATATCGCTATATATTGTTATTATGGACCTTTCTCACATTTCCGGGTTTCTCATAGCGGAAGTCGTCATAGTTGGGTAAAATCCGAGAGCAGTGAATGGGAGAGTACCACAAATACATTTTTTGCATTCTCATTTGCTCAAATAGCAAAAGAAAAACTACACGATAGTGTTTTCACGACGTTCAATCAAAGGAAAAAATTGAGCTAGGCTGGTATCGGCAGATCAGAGGAGAGAACAATGTCAAATTTACCGTCCCTCCCATAGGCGCGGCATTACAAACACCCTCGCATAGCGTTAACTAGTTTTTTTTTTTTTGTAACTTGATGAAAATGTGATATAATACAAAGTATAGTGTTATAAATGTACATACATATTTTTAAAAATCAAAATATACAAAACTTTAAAGGATTTATGATGATGATGACCGTTGAAACGCGTCATCACAGGCTTGTGAAAAGGGACCATTAACGTCCATTAAAGTCAGTCGTCAATCTTGCTGAAGTGAGAGCTGCGTGGTCATGTGATAAATGTTACTTTTCTCTTCGCTGTAACATATTAACCAAAGAACAGTCGATTGTAATAGCAGGAAATGACATTTTAGTTAGTTATTTAAAGATAGTTATTTTGTATTTTCATTTGTATCTCAGGTAAAAATGACTAGAATTCATAGATTTACACAAACAGGATATAAGACAAACATTTTTGAACGCGACTCAATGGAGGTATCGTTTTTCTAAGTCCGATGAGCTCCCCCTGCAGGTAGACACGTGTGTCTTACTACAACAGTTATAGCGATTCCTTTCGTGAACGCCCCTTCATGAGCAGTCAAATGTGTCGAACTAACCGCTATGCTCATTTGCAAAGATAAGATTTCTCGTGGATCCTTGTCAAAGTTTAATTAAATGATAAAAGCGCGGAGGCGGGGCGTTTAGAGACGTTGCGCAGACTACGTAAACGGCGAGTCAACATGTCGGGAAGCGTTGTTATAAGAGTTTTATCTTATCTAAGCAGAACATCACAATTTCTACAACCGAATAAGACGAACTGTGTGAATATAAGACGACCATTCACTGCCAAACAGCAAGGTAGCACTTGTATTTAACAGATCATTGTCCCGCTAGCGGAGCAGCTCAGTCACACATGACATGAGCTGGTTGTGTGATCATACCATTAGTGTGTGTAGGAACGTTGTAGTCCTCTAAATTAATTTTAAGATTGTGTACTTTGCTTTGCAACTTTATTTTGTGGTGTAAATAGGTGTTTGCACACCTGTTTTTTTACTTGGTGGAAATGAAACGGTTTGTTTATTGTGATGGAATTGTTTGGCACACCTGCTTGTTTATGTTGTGGTACTTGTATGCACACCTATATAACCCCTGTGTTTAAAAGAGAAAGAAAATATGTAGTAAACAATTGTATTGTACTTTTAAAAACTAAATTCGTGAAGGATGAACAAGTTACTTTTTAACCCGTTTACCCTTTGCCAAGACAGGTAATGTATGATTCCAAGATCTGTTAATCATATAATGAAGTTGAACATTGTTCCAGGGATGTACTCTCTCTCAAACTGCATAAAACTGCATTATTTTATTGTATTATAGATTTTTATTTGTCTTTTTATTTTATTTATCAATAAAGAATTTTAGAATACAGT
The DNA here is from genome assembly GCA_012976165.1 of Labeo catla. Classification (NCBI taxonomy): domain Eukaryota; kingdom Metazoa; phylum Chordata; class Actinopteri; order Cypriniformes; family Cyprinidae; genus Labeo; species Labeo catla. The sequence goes on from VONZ01000240.1 coordinate 910,448, forward strand.
TAATACTAACTGATTTATTGTTAATAATAATAATGCTTAATAATAAAACAAATTTTTATGAAAATTTGTTTTGTCTTTATGAATGCAGGTGAAAGTCAAATGAGACCACTAGATGGCGTTAAAGTCTTAGATTTGACAAGGTAGGAGCTGCGCAGTCATACACATGAATGAATGATGCTCTGGTAGATGCTTAATATTAAAATAATAATAATAATAATAATAATAACATGACTGTATGGTGTGCAATGCAGGGTTCTTGCTGGACCTTTTGCTACTATGATATTAGGAGATTTGGGAGCAGAGGTGATCAAAGTTGAGCGACCAGGTGAGATATATATTGCATGATGAATTTGAGTTTAAGATGTTGCCATCGGTCCAAAATGCAAATTCTGCGGTTATTTCCTCATCTGAGGATTTTCTTCTTTCACACTGTTTTCAATATACTGAAAGTAAATTGGGACTGGGGCTTTCAAACTCCAAAGTAACACAAATACCCATTAATTAAGTTTGTTCGCATATATTAAACTGTTATTTGACCAAGCATGCCTCTAAAGCGAATATTTTAAGGTAGGTAATGCTGTTTTCATGTTAAATGGCTGCACTATATGATATTTATCATATTAAACGCTTCACGTTGCCAGTTCCTGTAAAAATGATTCTTTGTTTAGATCTAAACAGTGAACTCTAGTGAACTGTATTGACTGTGAATGTGTGACAGGCTCAGGAGACGACACAAGAGCATGGGGCCCTCCGTTTGTGGGTGAAGAGAGTGCTTACTTTCTGAGTGTGAACAGGAACAAAAAGGTATACTCGGTTGTCAGTATTATATTGATAAATCTGCTTGTAAAATGCATGAGATCATGATTTGTGCATTCTTTCTGGCAGAGCATTGCTGTTAATCTTAAAGATCCAAAGGGGACCAAACTTATAACTGAGGTAAAAGTTCCACACTCAGTGTTTTTATTCTCTGATGCATTACATGACATTTGTTGTTTGGTATATTTTGGCGTGAACACCTTGTCTGTTGCTCTGCATTGTGTCTTTTGTCAGCTTGCCAAAGTCTGTGATGTTCTGGTGGAGAATTATTTGCCCGGGAAGCTGAATGAAATGGGACTTGGGTACGAGGAGCTGAGTAAAGTGGCCCCTCAGCTCATCTACTGCTCTATAACAGGTGAACACAACATTCACAATATGCAAATACAAATACATAAGCCATTTCCATGATTTCTTCTGTAATCATGCCATGATTCATTTTATATACTATATGTTTTCGTTTTTATGTTTTAGAACTATATAGACTTAAACAGTTTATTAACTCTAATGAACAGTAAAATCTATTAATTAAATTATATATGATAAACAATATTCTTAGTTTACTTCTAATTAAATGCCAGGTACAGATTCTCATGTAATATAAAGCAGGGAAAACTTTTTGTATAATGTGGGACTTTTAATTATAAACGAGCCAGAAATGTACCTGGACTTTTATTTTGAAATGTGTGTGCTTTACCACTGCCAGTTGCTCATTTAAAAAGATAAGGGAGATAAAATTAAATCATAAAGTGATTATGAATTGTGAAAAAAAAAAAAAAAAAAAAAATATATATATATATATATATATATATATATATTTTTTACAATTACATTTTTTAAATTACTTATTTTTTATTTTTATTTATTTATTTTTAATGTAAGCATTTATCCACATTTGCAGCTAAAATTTATTTAGGAGAAAAAAAAGTCTCTGTGGGCCTTTAAAATATATACTTAAATATCAGTTTTTTAAAACTGAAGGTTGTAAAATATCTTAAATATCTTTATAATGTATATTGTGCTTATATTGTACTATGTTGTACACGATTGTAAGTGTGCTTATTTTATTATTATTTTTATTATATTATCAAATGATTTGTAAACAGTTATATGAGTAGTAGATTTAAGTTTCCATCTTAATGGTTTTAGCCATTTTATTTAGCTTGGATTTGGATTTTTTTAACATGTTAATAATATTTTTACATTTAAATCATCTTGAGGCCCCCTAGTGGGTCCCGTCTCACTGTTTGAGAACCACTGACTTAATGCTTGTTGAAGACGTGTGCCATTGCCATTTTTGGAGGTGTTTTCTCTGATAGTGTACTTATGATTCAGTCCATGGCATGAATGAACAGAGAAACTGGGTGTGTTTGCATAAATGGAGGAAGATGTGTTCTTTGTTACGTTTACGTCTCCAGTTAAATATGTTGAAGCCCATGTTACCTGTACTGTAGACACGCCTATGCTATTTTAAATCTGGCCTGCTTTTCACCCATAAACCCTAATGTTTTTAGTTGTATGGCCCTTATGAAAAGGCTAATTTACTTTACTGTCTGATTTTTTTTTTTTTTTTTTTTAATCACACTCATAAAGAAAGCCACGCTTTACTTGAAAATTGTTCTGTAGCCATGCTAATCTGAAGCGGATGGGCACTGTCACCACGCTGGCTGCTTTGGTGATTGGTTTCACGTGTCGGGCACCATAAATCCTGCAGTTAAGTCACACTCGATAAGGAAATGGAAATCAGCGTTTGTGTAGACGGGCACACGTCTCTCTGTGTGTCAGAAACCTTGTAAAAAGTCAACAGTTTTGGTCAAACTACCATGCATTTTTTTGATTATATAGGTATAAAATATTTTACTACGGATTGCATCTGGATTTAATCCTGGTTTAGAACTACTGAGAAATGTCTGTTTTTATTTACATGAAAACATGAAGCAGTATAGTTAAATTACAACATCTATCAGCATGCAAAAAATTCAAACCATTTAAATAAGTTCAGTAAATGATACTTTCATGTTGGCAGTGATCTTACATTTCATGCAAGTTGTTATATTGTGTCAACACTGCTATGGCATCTCTTGTGGTTAGCAATGATTGCACTCAAAGACTGCTTTTTTTTCTGCTGTTCTCTGTAAGATCACAAATCACAGCCAAATTCCCATGTCTCGCGCTGCTTATAAAGACCTGGAGGCGTAACCCGCAAGACCTCATTAAATTGTGGATGCTGGACAGTTAAATTGGAATGATTTACTGTGCTCATCCTGTATCGTTTAATTTTCCCCTTCTGAAAAGATTTTTCACTTTCTTCTTGAGTGTAAAATCTGTCTGGAATGCTTAGTTTCAACAAGTGCTATTTGATTTAGTACTTGACAGGGATTTTAGGACAAGCCGCTCTGGTCGGTTGTCATCATTCTGCCTTCTGTGGTTTTGCTGACCACCTTGGTTTCCTTAAATGTGTGGATATCAGGTTTTTGGTATATATGTGTATGTATATATATGTATGTATGTATATATGAAGAGTTCAGATGCAAAACCAACTAAAAGCCGCCTCGGTCAAAAATGAGATAATGACACTGAGTGAATGCTCCTGACACATAGTATACGTCCATCAAATACTGTTACTTCAAACTTGCTAAATTCCAGCCTCAGCCCAGAAGTACCAGTACTTGCATAGAAACCTATACAAAGTACCCAGAAAGAAATGCTCATTTTAAAGAATTTTTAGAGATGGATTTATATATATATATATATATATATATATATATATGTATATGTATGTATGTGTGTGTGTGTGTGTATATATATATATATATATATATATATATATATATATATATATATATAATATCCTGGAACCATAATCTCCAACTCTATGAAATTGGATCAAATTAAAGCTGCGCCGGTGAACCTAAGTGATCATTTCCCTCTCAATTAGATTTGTCCAAAACTTAATTTCTTCTGTGTTGCCTGTAATAGATGTGGTAGATAGGAATTTATTTTTAGGCTTTCCGTGGTATCTTGAGAATGTTGATTAAATTGAAACCATGTCTGCATGACAAAACGAAAAAGCTGAAAAAGTTATTAGGCTAGATATTAGAAATGGTCTAACATAAAATGAACAAAGCATGATGAGTAGCTATTTTAAAACACGTGAAACATCTTAAATGGCAAACAGCTCACTAGTCTTGGCAAAAAAAAGATTAATTTGTTCTGCAATAAAGGTGACTTATTTTCAAACACCAAAAGTGTAATGTTTGGGTGTGTCTCACAGTGTGTACTCAACATCATTATTAAAATTTTATATATATATATAATACAAGTCTCTTCTGCTCACCAAGCATTCATTTATTTGATCCAAATTACAGCAAAAGCAGTGACATTTTGAAATATTTTTTTTGCAGTTTTTTTGAAGTATTAATTTCTATAATTTCTGTTTATCTGAAAGTTTAACTGTTTTAAATAATAATAATAATAATAATAATAATAATAAATAATAAATAAAATAATAAAATGTTTCTTGAACAGCAAATAAGCATATTAAAATGATTTCTAAACGATTATGTGACACTGGAACTGGAGTAATGATGCTGAAAATTTAGATTTGATAAAAATATTTCTAAATTTTACTGTTTTTGCTGTAATTTGGATCAAATAAATGCAGGTTTGGTGAGCAGAAGAGACTTCTTTAAAAACATTAAAAATATTACTATTCAAAAACTTTTGACTGGTAGCATGTATATATTTTAAATTTTATTAAAATGTTCAACCTATTAATTGTTTAATTAATATTTAATTTTACATTAAATATACTATATTTTATTCTGTAAGAATTTCATACCCTATTTTGTACCCATTTTATGGACTGGTCCAAAACCTTTTCAAATGCATTGTTGATGTTTTTGTAGTATTTGGTAGACATTCATATGTTTGCAGTGCGTATGCAGTCCTTGTGCAGAGCAGAAGCATCACTGGCTACACAAGCTTATGTGCTTAAAAAGTATACAAATTTTTATTTTCTGAAAAAAAAAAAATGGCCGACTGTTTCGCTAGATAAGACCCTTCTTCCCTGGCTGGGATCATTTAGAGCCTTATGAAGCCACATTTAAACTACATTTTGGAAGTTGTCAAAATTGGGGGAACCAATGAAGTCTATTATATGGAGAAAAAACCTGAAATGCTTTCCTCAAAAAACATAATTTCTTCATGACTGAAAACAGAAAGACATAAACATCTTGAATGACAAGGGGGTGAGTAAATTATTTGTAAATTGTTGTTGTGGAAGTGGACTTCTCCTTTAAACTATAGCCTGCTTACACTCTCACAAACATTTAACTTAAAACATCAGCATTGACAGAAACATCTGACCCTTGTGCCTTTTCTTTGGCATTTAAATCTTTAGTACAAGACATCCTGCAGATTACAAAGAACTTTGTTTTTCTACCTCCACAAGTGCCGTCCATCATGTCGCCCTGTTTATCTAAAAGTGCATTTTTCCTTGCTTGAACCTAGCCAAAAGCCACATGTGTTGACTGTAAAACACAGTAGGCTTTAATTATATACATTTATGGTATAATTACTACATTTTTGTGTCAATCCATGCTCATTTTTACTATGAACAATGGGCTGTCACTTTAATTCAACACATGCAGCACAGCACAATAGACTCGAACGATCGCTTTATTGCTCCTGGATCGCATTGCCGGACCACATCCGTGTGCAGTGTGAATGCGCTAACCTGTTAACATGGGCACGGAAGAAAACGCACACCGCATATGCACTGCAAACGGGCCTTAGATTTGGGAATGTTGGCTCCAGCGCAGAGGTCTGCTGTGGCCCTCTTGTTGAAGCCTCTAAATCTTTGCTTTAAGCAAATATCATTACCAGTCTCCTGCCCCACCACATGACCTGTGATTAATTGAACACCCCAATCAGGAATAAGGGAAGCCATTCATTCATGGCTGGTTTGTATCTTGCATGCTGTAGCAGTTCTGCAGTCTTGTCTAATTTATTTGTAATGGGCCTTGCAGTGGCATGCTGTCAGTTGATTTATTGACATCCTTTGGTTTATTGCTTCAGTCCTGAGGGGGCAAAATTGTGGTCCAGTAGCAATTTGGGAGTGACCCATTTTTTATTTTGGCCCAGTTTCGTCAGGAAACGGCACTGCGTAACCTATACGTTGTGATTGCTCGTGCAAATCCCCGTGGAGGCTTAAAACCATGACTTGGCAGACTGGAAGCATCTTTGATACGAGACATAATTCGCCTAGCACTCCAAAAAAAAAGAGGTCCCACACATGGGAGATTAATCAGATGTTGACATCAGCATTGTCAGGAACCATGGGATTTGCCATAGCTGGCGTAACGATGACCAAAATTGGCCTGAGAGTGTGGTCTCTTTGTCTGCTTTTTACTATGAAAATTTTCCTTCTTCCTCCAAGGTTAAAGTATTAAATTTGCTCATTGTATGCTTGACATCCTCTTCCATCCATCAAAAATATTACCATTTGTGTTTTTGGATCACTGTTGTGATTCTGAGTCATTTTGGGTTTTTGGACAGCCCATTATGCTTTGATTGGAACATCTAGTACACACTTTTTTTTTTTCCTTTATCGGTTTACCTCATCTAAGGCTTGTTTAGTCATTGGATTCTTTCTCATTTTATGCCAAGTCATCCATTTATTTACTAGCGAATCCACTATTTAAGCAAAACCAGTCGTTCCGTTGAGCCGTGATGTCTATAAGAGGATCATATATTCAACAAAATGATAAACACAGCGCTCGACATGCCAGCAGAAACAAAAACACCGAAATACCCTTCTGTTTTCCATGTTCCCACTATAAAAAGGTGGCTTTGATTTCACACTGTTTTTATCAGGAGTACATCATGTCTGTTACGGTCCATGCAGATATGGAATGAGCGTTTTAGGGCAAGACGCACGCTGTCTAGTCTGGTAAACGTGGAATAATCAGGCTCGGTTAGTACACTGATGAGTACGGAGAACCACAGGCTCCCGTTCTTCCTCTGGAGATGGTTGAGGTCTCCATGGTGCTCGGCGTCCACAGAAGCGACAAAGCTCCCTGTTTCTTTTTATTATTGGGGTTTCATTTCTTTACAGCAAATTAAAGTGGATTAAGTGGCGTCTGAGAACGCACGTTATTTTCAGCATATGTCCTTCATTAGATGGGCCCCCACACCCAAATGTGCTGAGGTTTGGCATTGGATGCCTTTCACATTGTGTCAAAGCTGGCACTTGAGAAATCTGGGCTGTCTGATGAATGGATACAGCACTACTACTCGTACTACTAGATTCACTTAGAATCCAATTCTCTGATCTTGCCTAATAATAGCTAAAATACATGTAATTTCAAAATTTATTGATAAAAAGATGATACAAGGAATAGTTCACCCCCAAAAATGAAAATTTGCAGAAGATTGGCTCTCCCTCAGAACATCTGAGATGTAGATGAGTTTGTTGCATCGCTGGAGTGAATGGGTGCCGTGAGAATGAGTCCAAACAGCTGATAATTACATGACAATAATCACAAGTAATCCACACCACTCCAGTCCATCAATTGACGTCTTGTGGAGCCAAAAGCATGGAAGGATTTTTGTTTTGGTTTATATTTTATATTTTTGGTTTATAAACTATATATTTTTTTCTCTTCCTTGATTAGTTTCTAATCCCTAGTTTCTAAACGATACATTCACACGGGGCGTCAGTGTTGACGCTTTTTGAAGTGTGTCTGAAACTTTGTGCTGACTCGACCGCCATAGAGACAACAACCAATCACACTACTTTTCTGGTGTTGCATGAACATCATTGGCCAGTGTCTGCACTAGGGTATTTGCTAGGGATGTAATGATATCAAAATCTCACAAAATGATTATATCACAATATAAAGTCCATGATGTGATATTTATTGCAATTATTTATAAAAAAAAAAAAAAGACAAATGAAAAATTTAACTTGGACATTTTACAGTTGAATTCTTCTGTGCACTTTGAATGTTCAAAATTAAGAGCTCCAACCCATGTTCCTAAGAAAACGTACGTTAGAAAATTGACTTGTACCTGAACTTTAAAGGAGAAGTCCACTTTCAAAACAAAGATTCACATATAATGTACTCACCCCCTTGTCATCCAAGATGTTCATGTCTTTCTTCCTTCAGTTGTAAAGAAATTATGTTTTTTGAGGAAAACATTTCTGCATTTTTCTCCATATAATGGACTGATATGGTGCCCCGATTTTGAACTTCCAAAATGCAGTTTAAATGCGGCTTCAAACGATCCCAAATGTGTTGTAATTGATCCCAGCCGAGGAAGAAGGGTCTTATCTAGCGTAACGATCGGTTATTTTAATAAAAATAATACAATTTAAATACTTGTTAATGGCAAACACTTGTCTTTTCTTACGTTGCCTGGACTGTTTTTTTCCGGTTCATGACAGTTAGGGTTTGTCGAAAAACTCCCATCTCATGTTCCCCTCAACTTCAAAATTGTCCTATAGCGCTGTTTTACCTTTTTTGTTAAGGGTGTTTGATCTTCTTTGCATGTTCACTTTGCAAAGACTGGGTCGGTACTTCTGCAGTGATGTAGGATGATTTTGAAATGATTTTTGAAGTTGAGGGAGAAAATACGATTGGAGTTTTTTGACATACCCTAACTGTCTTGAGTCAGAATACACAGAGTTCAGGGAGAGCAAGACAAGATAAGATCCTTCTTCCTCAGCTGAGATCGTTTACAACCACATTTGGGATCGTTTGAAGCTGCATTTAAACTGCATTTTAGAATTGGGGCACCATATCAGTCCATTATATGGAGAAAAATGCTGAAATGTTTTCCTCAAGAAACATAATTTCTTCACGACTGAAGAAAGAAAGACATGAACATCTTGGATGACAAGGGGGTGAGTACATTATATGTGAATCTTTGTTTTGGAAGTGGACTTCTCCTTTAAAGGAGACTCAACCCTCTTTTTAGTTGTGATATTCTGTCTCAGTCTAAATTACATTCACACTGGTGTTTTGGAAGCCAAACAAATTTGAATATAATGAGAATAACAACAATTTTTATGTATTATTGATACACCTATGACAGTAATAGCCATATGTTGTAAAACAGCTGCACTGTAATACAAGTAAAAATTTATATTTGAAATGTATGTTATTTCTGCTTTACACTACAGCAGAGAAATTACAATCTTTCCTAATTTCTACACTTTTGAATTTGAACTGCAGTAATGTTGCCCATTTAAATTACTAGCCATCCACAATTCGTACTGCACTTTTAAGCTTTTATTTTGACGGAAACAGCAGTAGAGCTTTTATTTTAAAGGAAAACTCCAGCTTCGGTGAAAACAGGTCTACAAAAACGCATCTCTCAAATCTAGTTAAATACGGTAATAATCTGCTTCAAAAAATAAAACATAGCTGGTGGCTGTTGCATTGAGCGCAGAGTTTGACCCCCACATTGCGATTTTTACCTAAAGGGAGAATTACAGAAACAGAGGAGGAGAAGGGGAGGTGGAGGGATGCCGGAAGAACGGAGGCTGGGACGGTGCAATGAGAGCTGCTTATATAGGCTTGTAATGATGATTGACAGGACTGAATGATTAGGCTCCTCCCGAACCTACGTTTGGAACTTCATTTATGTTAGAGTATTTTAATAATCTACACTTTTTGCTCGGAAGACCTGTATCGTTTTATATCGTCATGTGACCATGATAATATTAATACAGTTTATCACGATACCATGATATTGATAATATTGTTACTTCCCTAGTATTTGCATAATGCGATCTGATTCCCTTATACCTGCATTGGCGCTTCAAGAGCTGAACATTTTTCAACTTCTGCCGTAAGCAACGGCAGTGGTGTGACGCCACGGATCCACAATTCAGTTCTGCAACGCATGATGTTGCCCATTTCACATTAGAATTATATCTGCAGCTTTTGCACAGACCACTCCATTTTCTTTAGAAAATGAAAAAGTCTAGTTGATCTGTTCTCACACTTGTGTTAATATTGGTGTGGTTACAGTAGTAATGGGGGCCTGGCAGAAGCAGTGATTAAGGGGATCTTTGTTCTTTGTTTACTTGAGTTCCAAATGTCTTTGCACCCCTTCTTGTGGTGGTTCTTATTGGTTTGTAACATCACAGTAGTAAAAGAGATGCTATACAGTGTGCTATAAAAGGGTACTACATTTGAAGATGTGTACTGTAACGTAGAGTCTGGTGTGAATCTTTTTTCTAGTCTTTTTCAATGCATATATTCAATATATGTATATATATGTTTACGTGTGTATATATATATATATATATATATATATATATATGTATGTGTGTGTGTGTGTGTGTATGTATATGTATGTATATATATGTGTATATATATATATATATATATATATATATATATATATATATATATATATATATATACGCATGTATGTGTATATGTTTTTTTTTAATAAAAAAATATATAGAACAGAAAAATGCTGTAAAAATGCTACAGTAAAAACCTTTAAAAATGTAAAATTTAATGAGAGAAAAATTTAACATTTAAAATTTAAAAACAAAATGTATTAATTAATTAATTAATTTATTTATTTAGTTCAAATAAAAAAAAAATTGCCACATAATTTATAGTTAAGAAACAGTAAAAGATTTCCAGGAGTCTCTGTGTGACACATCATACATGAATATCTTTTGTATAAATAATGTCGATTTTTCTTAATTTTTGTTATTAGTTAACACGTTACATTAGGGTATTTTGTGTGACATTTTCTGTTGTTTAGTTAACAATTATAATTTGTTTTGCTACCTGTGTTACTATTGTTGTTATTAGTACATTGTAAAGCAAAGAGCAGATTTTTATTATTATTATTATTTTTTAACAGGATATATTACAGTGTAGCACAAATGGTTAAAACTTGGTGGTTGTTGTTTTTTTTTTTTTGTTTGTTTTTTTTTCATATATAAAATACTTAAATCTGAGTATGAGCAGTAATAATAAAGATGGTTGCCTTAGCAAACCCAAGTATTTAAAGCAAAGGGAAAGGGAAAAATGTTATGAAATGATACTGCTTTGTGAAATCTACTTGCACAAACTCTGGCTAGTAGACTGCTGTTTTCATACTAGGGCATGACAGATTTTCCTTAAGCCACCCATACCTCTGCCAAGGAAATAAACACAACCATAGATGTTTACCTCCAGTGAGTCAAAAGTCTTAGAACTCCGGTGGAGTTCCTAGAATCGAATTAATCTGACTGCTCTGGTGATAATAGGAATGTAATCGGGTCTTTGCCCACGTTCTTTCTGGACGTGTGTGCTCAGCTGTAGGGATTTCTAAGAGCCGCACACAGGCCCAAAGCAAGCCATACTGGCAAAGCAGAATATGCTGGAGATTGTAGCTCTGACATGCTCATATTACACCAAACTGTGAGCTGTAAGCACATTTTCATCTGATAAGCGTCCACACACATAATCAGTAACCACGTTTGTTAATTTGTTCAGGATATGGACAGACGGGCCCAGAATCACACAAGCCTGGTTATGACTCCATTGCGTCTGCGGTGTCTGGTATGATGCACATCACTGGTCCTGAGGTGAGAGAAATGATCTGATCGTCAGCATCAACAAGAAACAGATACCTGTCCCAAACCCACACCAATGGTTTTAACATCCAAAACAATTACACAGTTGTATATCCTGTTCTTGGTCCTTCATCTCCTGTTTATTTTACGGTTTCTTTTTTGAGGATGGAGACCCAGTCAGACCAGGTGTCGCTATGACGGATCTGGCCACTGGTTTATACACTCAGGGAGCCGTAATGGCTGCTTTGCTTCAGCGACAGAAAACAGGACGAGGTCTTCATATAGACTGCAATCTTCTGTCTTCACAGGTATGACACACACAAAAAAAGCAGATAAGTTCACCCAGAAATGAAAATTTACTTACCCTCAGGCCATCCAAAATGTAGATTAGTTTGTTTCTTCATCTGAACAGATTTAAAAAATGTAGCATTCCATCACTTGCTCACCAGTGGATCCTCTGTAGTGAATGGGTGCCGTCAGAGAGTCCAAACAGCTGATAAAAACATCACAGTAATCCACAAGTAATCCACACCACTCCATTCATCAAGACGTTTTAACATTAAACTGTCGCTTTTGGTCAAAATTTGAGTCCATCATAACTCTTTCTCCAATGAAAAGTCCATCTGCTGTTGTCCTTTCACTTCAAAATCCACAAACATATTTGTTTTGGACTGTTTTCACCTGTAAACAGTGATTGGTCTATGCATACTTCTTTCCTGATTCAGACAAGATGACTTTTTTTTCACTGGAGAAAGCAATATTTTGAAAAGAGGATGACTTATTTTAGTTTGAAGTTAAAAACACCTTAATGCTGAATTAGTTTCTTACAAACATGCAGCTTTTCACTTTACAAAATGTTAATTGATGGACTGGAGTGTTGTGGATTATTTGTGACGTTTTTATGAGCTGTTTGGGCTCTCATTCTGACGGCTCCCATTCACTGCAGAGGATCCATTGTTGAGCAAGTGAAATTTCTCCAATTTCTCCAAATCTGTTTCCATGAAGAAATAAACTCATCTAAATCTTGGATGGGCTGAGTTTCAGTAACTTTTCAGCAAATTTCCATTTTTGGGAGAACTATTCCTTTAATTTAGAAACAAATTAAAGGAACAAAAACACAATGAACAGCGGGTCTCTTTCACTAAACGTGCATACGCACAAATTGTTTTTAAATATTTTAATGTTAATTAAATTAATACGTGTCAGAATGAGGTACAAATTCATTTGAGAAATAGTTATATTAATGTTTTTAAGCATAAGCTAAAAATAGACTTTCAAATATTTTATCTTATTTATTATTTTTTAGCTTAATTTCAATCAAATATTCCTGTATAACGATGCTAAACTGTATAATTGATTGTTGTTCCAGGCAACTGATCACACTTCAGTCTCTATTCTCTCATAAAAAAAAAAAAAATCTGTCTTCACAGGAACGACTTGGTTATCTGCAAAAATAGCACATTCAAGTTCACACAGATATGAAAAATATACTCACCCTCAGGCCATTCAAGATGTAGATGAGTTTGTTTCTTCATCAGAGTTAGAAAAATTACTTGCCCCTCAATGGATCCTCTGCAGTGAATGGGTGCCATCAGAATGAGAGTCCAAACATCTGATAAAAACATCAGTGTAATCCACAAGTAATCCACACCACTCCATTCCATCAATTAACATCTTATGAAGCCAAAAGCTAAGAAACAAATCTGTCATTAAGACGTTTTAATTTTAAAGTGTCGCTTTTGGCGATCCATAATAACGCTTTCTCCAGTGAAAAAGTCCATCTCCTGGTGTCCTCTCACAAACAAAATCCACCCACATATTTGTTTTGGACTCTTTTTACCTGTAAACGGTGCTTGGTCTGTGCATACTTCTCTTCTGATTCAGACAGAAGACTTTTCACTGGAGAAAGCAATATTTTGGATAGAGGACGATTTAATTTATTCACCAGCAACAGTTTGAAGTTAAAAACACCTTGAATGCTGAATTAGTTTCTGACAAACAAAAGACGTTAATTGATGGACTGGAGTGGTGTGGATTATTTATGATGTTTTTATCAGCTGTTTGGACTCTCATTCTGACGGCACCCACTTACTGCAGAGGATCCATTGTTGAGCATGTGAAATTTCTCCAAATCTGTTCCCATGAAGAAATAAACTCATCTAAATCTTGGATGGGCTGAGGTTAAGAAACTTTTCAGCAAATTTCTTTTTTTTTTTTTTTTGGATAACTTTTCCTTTAGAAACCAATTAAAGGAACAAAAATACAATGAATAATGGGTCTAATTCACTAAACGTGCGTACGCACAGCCCCTGGAGATCCCTTATATAAATACGTTTTTAAATATTAATGTTAATTAAATGAATACATGTTAGAAACAAATTAATTTGAGAAATAGTTATATTAATGTTTTTAAGCATAAGCTAAAAATAGACTTTCAAATATTTTAGCTTATTTTTTGTCTTAATTTCAATCAAATATTCCTGTATAATGATGCTAAACTGTATAATTGATTGTTGTTCCAGGTGACTGATCATACCACATTCTCTGTTCTCTCATTAAAAAAAATTACTAAGAATTTACTTTCATTTCACTCAAATCAAGATTTCACTTCTGTTAATTAATTTTGCAGCATCGATCCAAAAGCATAATGTAACGTTTCCATAAATTAAAAACAAAATTATGGCCTGGTTTCACAGACAGGGCTTAGACTAAGCCGGGATTAGGCCATAGTTCAATTATAACATTTAAGTAATTTTTATAAACGCACCTTAGAAAAAACATTACTGGTGTGCATCTTGAGACAAAACAAAGGCACTGATATATTTTAACGTCAGTCAGTGCAAGTTTCTTTCAGTTGAAACAGCTCAGACTTGCATTTTAGTCTAGGACTAGGTTTAAGGCTTGTCTGTGAAACCGGGGGGCATAATTTTTCATTCAGAAAACATTTAGAGAGGCGGATATTCTTAGCATGTAGAGATGGAACCAGTTGAAAGCCTCTTTAATGTGATTCAGTCCTTTTCTGTCACTTGAGAGTATAAGTGAATTGCTGATACAGGACATTATTTCACTTTCATGTTTTTAAACGGACAGTTCAATAACACTGACCATGTTTGATGTATTCAGTATTTCGTAGTATATCTGCATGATGAAATACTCAGCTCTTATAGAAGTATCCCTTATTCAGATTTCAGGACTATTGTCTCTTGCCCAAAATATGAAGTTAACTGTTTAAATGAAACCAGACTGCTGTGTTTTGTTCCCTGGAAGTGAGTTTAATCTGACCCATTCCCTACTCTAGAGAAAACACGAACGTTTTACTTTACAGTATAAATAAATCAGCTCTCCATAACTGTATAAGCGTATAAACCAATCGCTATCCCCAGCTACTAGACTTCAGCATGTGCTTTTTAATTTAACGTGATGGCTTGATAGTGTGGTTTTTCTCTTACTTTGAGTGAAAAGAATGTACTTTTCTTAACGTTCGTAGCGTATGTATGTATTGTTTCAGTGCAAATGATGCAGTGCCATTTCATGGCTTTTGAATAAAGTTCAAGTGAAGTTTCTAATTTATGTGGTCATTTTAAACTTGAACTTTAAGATTAGTCACATGTACTTTTTGGATGATTTTTTTACTTTATGTAAGTGGTGACTCAGCTCAATTTGTTCCTGTCGTAAGTAATAGTGTGGTAGGCTTGCTAAAGGGTAAATGCTAATTCATAAGTATTACGTATTGTAAGTAGCAGTCGGCTTTCCTGCCATGCCACTGTGAACTTCATGCACAAATCAGGTTTTGAGACAGTTAACCCTCTGGGGTTCTTCGGTCACTTTTGACCGGATTTTTTTAAATAAAAAAAAATTAAAAATCGTAGCTTCATCGGAATGGTACGAAACTTAGTGACTTTTATGGTACTTGGTATATGAACACACAAAAAAATTGGGGACAGGATTTGAAAAGTCTAAGTGGTCGTAAAAAAAATAGTCACACTCAGGGCCTTCGGGTCAAAAATGACCGGCCATAGGAAATGAATGGGAAATTGGCAAAAATATGAAAATACAGAGTTTTTTTGTGCATACAATCTACAAATCAGCCACAATCCAGAAAAAAAGCACACGACAGTGAAGGGGTGACTCTCTAAAACATCAGTAGTGCAAAACACTACAATACACTCACACACACACACACTTATACACACAAAAACACACACACACACAAATAAACGTGTATCATTTCAAAAGCTAATTTTGGGAAATGTGTGAAATAGAAGCAATCAATGTAAGAAATAAAGTGCACAGCAATGAAAGCATGAGACTGTAAGCCATCAAGGTTGCAAAATAGACACACACACACACACACACGCACACACACACATAGGGAAATATGAGACTGGTGAGACTGTAACAGAGAAATGTGAGAATATGTGAAACAAAATCAATGAATCAAATAAAAGGGAGACATTGGATCCAAAATGCAAAAGTCACACACATTTTTAAGTTAGAATTAAAACAATGGGTAACAAAATGCTTTCCATTGGTTCTCTTTCTAATGCAATGTTCAGGTTTGACTGTATTATAAAGTAAAACTGGCACTTCAAATTACCAGTTAAACCAATCAAAAAAAAAACAAAAAACTTGGCAAATAATAAAAAAAAAATAGTCTTTGATAATCTCATATGATATATTAAAATCCACAACCTGAAAAGGCAAAGGCAAATATGTGCAAAAACAACTAGAATTCACAAGCCCTTCTATTGAGAGCAGTACATTCACCTAGTGGTTAAAATATGACATTGCTTGATAATTATGCTCACTACACCATGATGGCACCAATCTGACTTCAAAAAATTGTTTTCTATAGGCCAGGTCTCTACTTTAAACTGAAATACAGCATTAATTAAAAAATAATAAAAATTATATATATATAAAAATTTTCTATTATATTCAAAGGGAAAAAATAGATCATAATTATTGCATAAATATTCATTATTATCATAAAATTCTCTCAAAACACCACAGAAAAAAAGAAAAAATATTATTGAACAAAAATACATTTGATTGATTTTACTGAAAAAAAAACAATAATGATTTCAGGGGTCCGGTCACTTTTGACCGTGAAGGTCCTGAGTGTGACTGGACGACGAAGAACCCCAGAGGGTTAAATACCTGTCCTTGTGGAGAAAATAGCACAGCATTTACAAATGTGATTTTGAATAATTTGCGCCTGCCATTGCTATTGCTTTCTGAATGAGGGACTTCAAAAAATGTCACGGCGCTCGTACCGCCTCTCGCCTGCCGAGCGCCCGTCCTGGCCGGAAATGCGAGCTTACAAAGGATCTAAATAGCAGCGCTCGCACATAAGACGTCAATGCTGTAAGCAGCCGGCTGAGATGCCAAGATTGTAGCATCATGGGAATCAATGGAGTGTGAGACGCTAAGTTTACTTGTTCATGAGCGTGTGTTGCTGTCTGTTGACGGTGATGTTCAACAGACTTCACTGTGTGCCAGGAGAAATCTGATGCATGACATTTGGTTCACTTGGTGAATGTTTTATATTCCCTTCTTGTTTCCTAATTGCATGTGTTTATTGAAAACTTAAAGACTGGGATGGAGACGTACAGTATAGCAGTTTCTTTCAGATGACTTTTGCATCTGCAGTATCACTTAACAGGATTTTTTTGTTGAGTTTTTTCACCATAGTAACTACCTGAAACCTCAAATACCCTCTTCAGCTGCGGCTGCTTTCTGAGCTGAAATTTTAGATTGACTCAAGTCTTCATAAACAGATAAATATTTGCATGCAACAAAACTTGTTTTTCATTTTAAGCTGAATGACAAAAGTGTTTCCTCCACACAGCTTTGAAACGGAACTCGTTATAATAGCTAATAAGAAATGCGTTAGAAGAGTCCAAAACTCACAAGGCAGATTTGGTCCGCATCTTCCATTGTTTGTTTGAAATGAACCGCTTTGAGTTTTGCAGAAATGTGACATTTGAAACTGTGTCGAATTGCTGAGATTGTGGAGGGATTGAGGAGCTGTTATTTTGCAGAAATTTGAGTTACATTTAAAGGAGAAGTCCACTTCCAGAACAACAGTTCACAAATAATGTACTCACCCCCTTGTCATCCAAGATGTTCATGTCTTTCTGTTTTCAGTCGTAAAGAAATTATGATTTTTGAGGAAAACATTTCAGGATTTTTCTTCATATAATGGACTTAATTGGTGCCCTGATTTTGAACTTACAAAATGTAGTTTAAATGCAGCTTCAAAGGGCTCTAAACGATCCCCGCCAAGGATCGGAAGATAAAAATTTGTATACTTTTTAAACACGAAAGCTTGTGTAGCACAGGCTCTGGGATGCGCGACCACAACGTACTATTGAATCACATCGAAAGGTCACGCGGACTAAGAAAGTGCAAGTAAGTCAAATGCTATTTACAAACAAAAAGGTACAACGATGTCGGACCCTTCTGAAGTTGTAGGAGAAAATAAGATGGAGTTTTTCGCCATACTCTACCTTTTTTAGCTGGAGTGCACAGACGATGAACTTTAGACGTGATTTGTAG